>VZSE01027393.1:1555880-1628234 GCA_013398275.1 Promerops cafer
CCCCCCCGGCGGCGGCCGGCGCCCCCCCGCCAGCGCGGGCCGCGGCGGCGGAGAGAGGCGGCATCTTCCCGCCGGCAGCCACAGGTGAGCGCCGGCCCCCTCCCGCGTCCCGCCGCTGGGGAGACGGGACCGAGGGGCTTTCCGAGGGCTCGGCCCCGGGCTCCGCAGGACGGAGACGGCGGCAGGAGAGAAGNGGGAATTGAAAAAGTCCCAGACTTTTTTGGAAACAGTAATCTGTATTACTCATGTAGTCCCAAATTCTGGTGAGGTCACCAAAAGTTCTTCAAAAGAAGGAAGTGTAAAATCACACCAGGGACTTAACAAAATACACTGAACCTTTTAAATATATCCACAGTACCTACAAAGGAAAGACACTCCATTTTAGGGTACCGTTGAACGCTCCATAAAAGTGCTGAAGAATGTAATTCCCGTGTTCTGTCTGTAAATTGGAAAACATTTATCCATGGTGGCAAAGGAGACCAGGTGGGATGGCATTCTTGATCTGGGCTGTCTGGTCATGGTAATTTTTCCTTTTGTGACTCCTCAGCAACTGAGTTGTATCAGCAAGTTTCCTTCCCACAATTTACAGGTTTCAAAGTATTAGTTGGACTATTTCAAGTGCTTATCTTCATGTGTATTTTACATATATCTCCTAAAAAATTATAATGAATAAAAACTGAGCAAGTACTCAGGAAGTGTCACACCCTAAATATTACCTCATGATAATATTTACATGGTAGAAATAAATATATTTGTTGTCTGTAAAAATTTAAATAATCGCTTTCCATTATTACATACATTTTTAAAAATTAAATGTAATCATCGTAGGTGTTTGAAATTAGTTTGGTTTAATTTAAGAAGAACATGAACAAAGAGCATGTTACATGAAACTTAGGAAGGAGAAGCAGGAGCATTACTGCTACATGATGAACTCATGAGCCTTCTGCAGTGGTATGCCAGTTTATACTGGCTTGGGATTCCCACAGGATTCCTTGCACTTCACTTGAAGCCCCTTTGCTCTGTGCTGTCCTCAGTGTTTTGACTCCAAGCCTGTTGTTATCTTCTGGATAAATTAGAAGACTTGACAGTTTTCTTCAGTGTTTTCTGACACATAAAAATTGGCCAGATAATGCTGTGTCTTGTAGCACAGGTGTTGTGAAGAGGTCCACTCCACATACCTTCTCATTACTTAGTTTCCAGAAGTATTGGCTGGCACTAGAGCTGAGTGACCTCCTTGGGAAATGTGAAGTTACTCTTCGACCTAAAATAATTTTTCTAAATATCTCTGCTCTTCTTAAGTAATTTGCCATGCAGGAGGTCGACAGTAAGTGCTTTACAACCTGAATGTGGTCATGTGGAAAGAATCTGTCTTTCTCCTTTAATTTTGGCATTTTATAGATGAACAGAGAAAGGAGATTGAAAACTACAACAAAACAAACAGTGAGATAATTCCATTGTAAAATCTGCTGAGAAATTTATCTTAGGGGATTTTTGCCTAAAGCATCAGAATACAATAGAGCAGAATGAAGGACAGCATATGTAACACAAAAGAAATTGGAAGATCTATATAGTAAATATAAATTTGACTTATAGTAAGCATCTATAGATGTACTTTATACATATCCAGATACATTTGTGCTATAGATGTGTCTTTTCTTTCTGTAACATTTGGGTACTTTACATTTTGATGCAGTTTTCATCACAATGTGCCAGTGAGATAGGAGAGATTTCTATTGTGTAGAGGAGAAGCTGGAGCAAAAAGAAATGAGGTGACTTACCTAAGATAATACAGAAAACTGGTAGCATTGCAAGGAAATTAAATCAAGTGTTTTGCAGGCTAAGTCTCTGGAAAATGATGTCCGTTTTTTCCTTCTCAGGTGATGACACCAGTTCTATCCTGTAGTAGTTACTTGAATCAAACATACCTTATTTCCCATACTTAATAAAGTCTCTTATGTTTCTTTATGACAGGAGATAGTTAAATTACTGACATTTAAGTGATATTTTTTCTTTCATTTTGGACCTCTTTTTAGTGAATTAATGGTTATTAATTATTGATTTCAAGCCAACTGGCAGCCAGGGTGTGTCCTCAAGCGACATGTAACACTAGCTTTCAGTAAAATAAAAGACAGGAAAGAGCCCAATGTTTTGTCTTGACTCCCTCTAACTCAGGCAACAAGTTGACTGACAAGTCTTAGGATTTTCTTGTTTTGTTGGTGTTTTCTGGAGATAGAAACCTTCTTTAAGGTGGGGAGATCTATTTGGCATCTTTTCTTATTCCCTGATTGCCAGGAGCCCTGAGACACTGTAATTGTTTTGAAAGTTTGTCTTTGGAAGCCAAGAAGTTTTTGTAAGTATTAGGAATCACAGACTAGCACGTTTCCTGTTTCCAGTTAACTTAGTGAGCCATTTAATGGAACTGGTCTGGAATGCCCAGCATATCTTAAGAGTGGCTGCAAAATGGCTTTTAAAGGACAAACTGTTGTCCTCATTGTGAGGGCCAGAGCTAGACTAGTGCCAGCTACTCTCTGACCCAGCCACTAGTCTGGCAGTCTGTGCTCAGTGAGGAATATGAGCATTGGCTGGACACTGCTCCTTCCTTTGGCTACTCTCACGGGGCCATCTCTTCGAAGGAAGAGGATCCCCAGTTCGGTCCTTGGCAAGATTTAGATAGTGCCAGAAGATCTCAGAGCTGCACTAGGAGGACAAGTGGTGGAGTTGGTAGAAAAGAAATTGCCTGAGGTGAAACCATGGAATCAGTCATGCCTACAGTTAGTGAATTAACTTCTGTAAAATGTATTTTGTAGAGCAGAAAGAGCTGGTCTTCTGAAATCCTGTAGTATATTGCTCATGATTTTAGAAAACACATGATTGTGGTAAGGAGTAATCTCATCAGGCAAACTCAAGTCCAGATTTCAGGTTTTATTGTACTGTGTCTTTTTTTTTTTCTGTCTCCTAAATTTTGGAAGGCAAGTTCTCTGCTTCCATTGCCCTCTGATGGTATTTTGCATTCTTTTATAAAGCAACTCTGCAAAATAACTGATGTTTTAGATGGTACTTTTGTGGTCAATCATGACCCCATAGCAGAAAGGGGAGGTATTTTTTTTCAAAATGAAAACACCTGCAGGTGTATAAAGCAGTAGGAGGCTGTTTCAAATGTCAGCTATGTAGACCTTGGTATTTATACAATTATGCATCTAAATATTTTCAGTGACCTGGAAACCTGTGTAAACCTGTGTTTCTTTGAGGTGAATTGTCACTTTGGAGAAGTGGCCTTTGCTTTGTGGTGAAAAGCCTATGAAAATTTTTCATGAGAGTCTGCTTTTGTCTGCAATTGTAGCGCATAATTCTCTTGAGGTATTCTGAGTGTGTGTTCAGAATGTTACCTCCTTGTGACTATGTGAATAGCTCAAATTTCAACTTGAAAAAGTATTTCCTTGTACAAATGTAAAAATACTAAACCCCTTGTGTTCAAAAAAATTAAGAAAGGAAAAAGAATTCACTGTGTGTTATTTTTTATTCTAACACTATTTATATTATCTTGACACTTTTGTCGGTTTGGAGCTAGCAATACTAAAACAAGTAAAGACTGCTCCAGGTAGAATTTTTTGGCTAATCAGTGCATACCACAGGAATAAATGGTGCATTTTGGCCTATTGTAAGATTTTGAATTAGGGCTGCAACAATGAAAAGCCAGTGAAATGTTCTCTTGCAGCAGCTGACCCTAATTTTGCCATGCTTGGGGAAATAATTTCTAAACAAATTGTAAGATGTTGAAAATTAAAGAAAATAACTGATGACTTTCTAGCTGAATTTTTACATTTTTTAGAGTCTTTATGGTTGTACAGATGATAGTATTCTTTTGATATTTCCTATGAAGGATAAGAAGAATGTCGTAGTAATTCAACTGTTTAATAAAAAGTAGGCATCTTGTCTCATCTGTATCCAGTACAGAGAGATGCCTCCAGAGGATGAGACACCTTCTGTGTCTGTTTTAAGATGATCAGTTGTTACGTAGAGCTACTTATCTCTTCTCATTGACTGTACAGGAGGCCCAGACAAGGAACTCGGGCAAGACACTGAACTTTTAGGCAGAGAACTGACAGTGATGGCCGTTTTGACAAGAACTGGTAATCATAAAGTGCTGAGGCACACTAGTACATGGGTATCCTGAGGAAGGACAAAGCCAGAAAAAAAGCTGGTAAATCCACAGGTAGATTCCCATCTTCTCAATAGCAAGGCTGTGTACGAGGCATGGAAAGGGTAGAGACCACTTTTACTTCTGACACAAGGATACCCATGGAGTCATTGGCAAACACTGTGGAGTTTGGTTGTTGCTTTGGGTTGTAGAGGTGATATCTGACCATGTATTGTCACCAGCCTCATGCTGGTGCATTTCCTCAGGCAGTGAAAATCATGTACAACAAATTACAACATAATAATTAGGCATATGAATGATGCCTCTGAAAACTGACAGTGATTAATCTGATTTCAGATAAGCCGCAGTGTGATGCTCTTGGCCATTACATTGCTGTAGATGTAAATGATGATTATGCTGTTAGCACATTTCAAGCCCATATTGGGGGCTGCTCTGCCAATTTTTGAAAGCCCCACCACAACCCAGCATAAAAATGCAAGCCCACTTCTTACATCCATGCTTTGTGTAGGAATTAAAAATACACATATTTAGAACTTTAAAACCCTTTCTATGAATGTTTGGCAGTTTTTAAAAACAGATCTGTGGATACTACTCTGCTTTGCTCTTTTGGCTTGACTTCCTTTGAGAATTCATGTGGTTCTGTTTTACAGGAATAAATAGGAAGCAAATGGTAACTTTGTGAGTGCAGGAAAGCCAGTTCTGAGGGGTCCTGCACCACAGGCTCTTGCAGTAAATTTTTCCAGTTCCATGTGGTGGCAGTTGCTTTTGGGTGGGATATGGCAGTGGCTGCTGCTTTGTTTTTGCAGTTGGAGGCTCCTCTTCAGCTGGTTGAAATGCTTTGGGGCTGCACAGCTGCTGCTGGAACATTGCACTCTAAAGACAGTAACTGCTAGGGAAAGAGCCATGACTGATCATGAGGTCCAGGGCTTGTGGTTCAGGAGCAGAAATGCAGCTCAGCTAGATCACTAAGCTGGCAGAGCTACTGCTCGACTGTTTTCAGGGAGCTCTTCATGATATGAAACTTCCCTGCAGCTTTGCAAAAGCCTTGCTTTAAACATTGCCAAGAATGGGTGTGGGTAGGAAATTGCAGTTGTGCCCATAACATGGGCACAAACCCTCCAATGTTCTCAGATGAAGTGTGATCATTTTACTGATAATATAAGTTACTGATAATACTGATAATAAGTTTCCTGCAAGGGCTGGAACCTAGGCATCACGGTGGAAAGCAGTTCATGTGTACTTAGCAATACTTGGAGAACTAAAGTGTTCATGCAGCTTGAGGTCTCTCTCGTCCTGTTCTTAGTTTTGTTAGCTAGCTCTAGGCAGTTTTCTGAATAATTTTTTTGGAGGTGTTCCAGCTCTCTTCATGGTTGATACCACATTTTTATTAGTTATCTTTAAACCCTCTCAACAGACTAGCAGCATGTGCAGTGAAGGAGCCTGTATGGATAATACCAGAAGTTTACCATCAGTTTCACTTTCCCTCAATAGCCATTTTTCCTTCACCCCTTCCCACTTTCCCAATGGCCGATAGCGTACACTCTTTACTGAGTTATTTCACAACAGTAGAATTAGGAAGAGTAAACAGTATCCTTAATAATTAGCCATTTTCAAAGTTGCGTAACTGGACTGTATTTAGGAACCTTCTCACAAAATGATGGAGAGTTGGAAGGAAAACTTCTGATCCCATTGTATGTATGTAAGTATGTATGACTTTTCATAATGGAAGGGCTTTTGAATTTAGAATATTTTCAGAGCAGGTGGTGTATTTTAAAATATCAGTATCTGAACTGCTTTCTGAGTTTTAGCACTAGATAAGCTTGAGGTCCATTTGCATGTTTAGTATTATTTTATTGTCTGTATAACGATTTATATTCACAAAGGTAAATGTAGTGAACATTATTACTAAAATTTTGCATACAGCACCAGTGTCAAAAGAATTTGTTTTGTGAAAAAAACCAAACCATGGGTATTTAATACTTTTGTATATATGATCCAATACATTTTCTTTTAAGGCATTTAGTACAGTTTTTGGAGTGCCAAAAGGCACTTATATCATACTTGGATACTTTTCATGCATGTGTAAAGCTAAACCTGTAAAGACTGACTTTTGTGAAACACTTAGTTCCACACAGTCTCGGTTTTTATGAAATGAAGATGTAAAGCAGAAAAAGACTAAGTGTCCCGAATACAAATTATTAGGATTTGGCGCCTGCTTTAAGTTCCTATACATTTGGGAGCAACAGCTGCCTTTTAGTTACTGTGTACCTCATTCTGGCCAAAAAATGACAGAATTTATATTCTGACATCTCAGCAATTTTCAGCCTTATGTGAAAAGCAGAGAGTGTTTGCTTTAGGTTTCTTGATCAACAGATATTGATAGAGTTGCTATGATATATGTGAAAAGGAAATAATAGGTAGTGCTTCCTCTATAGTGTTCTCAAAACTGATAGGTACTGTGTCATTTCTACAGGTACAATTTCAGTATAATTCTGAAGTACGTGTATAGCAAATATATGATTTTTCTCTGGACAATTTTAATTCTCTTAATGGAATTTCATTCAGGTAGTGGAAACCATTTAATGTGACGAACTGTGTTATTTTTATCAAAGATAAAAAATATACTTGGATGTGTTACATTGAAGCATTAACATTTTTCCCTGTGTTGAACTCCCAAGACAGAGTTCAGTATCCCTCTATTATGTCAGATTTTATTTTACTGATGTAACTCTGCAAAACTGCTGCACATTGGTTTGAGTGTAACAGCTTCAGTAGATTAGGGATGTAGTTTCATGTACGTAATGTAGACTTCACCTGTGCATCAGTATAGCTGCAGCACATTAAAAAAGGTTATGAACTGGACATATATGTTGGCTACAGGCATAGAGAGACATCATGGCATTGTTTATTCCCCAGGATCTGGACTAAATCTTGAGAAGTGAGCTCAGGAACCTCTTTGTTCAGAGGTATGTGAGGATATCACCTGCATCTTATTTCTTAAGCAAATATTCTGCTTCAAAGAGATATGTGCCATGCAGGGAGAAAAAGCAGCAGTTGTTTGAAAGAATTAAGTAAAATGCCCAGGAAAGCCAGACTCGTGATTTCCATCAACTGGAGCAGAATTAGGGTCAAGATCTCTTCTGTTTGCATCATGGTACTGTGCTAGTGTGTTAAGTCATTGTCAGTAACTTCCATGGAAATATATTGCTTGTTTGGAGTTTGCTTAAGCAAAGAGTTCACTTAAGTCTTTACTCTGATCCATTTTCAGACCTTTATGCTTGCAGCTTACTTGTTGAGAGATGTAGTGAAGGAGGAAACTGTCCTTTCCTATTCCTGTCGTTCCGTGCAGGAGCATGCTGTCTATCTGAATCAATAGCTTGTTCAATTCTGATTTATCCAGATGTCTTCTGCTTTTATCACATACCATTATGAGCCCCACATTATCAAAACAGAGCAAGGACAGAGTGAAGAAACCACAAGAGGGAATATCAAGGACAGTGTCCTGTCCTGACATGTCTGACAAAAATTGCATGGCATGCACGAATTAGGTGCTGGAGCAATGATTGGAGGGAATAGGACATTATGGCAGGCAAGGGATATCCAAGACATTTAAGAAGAAAGCGAAGGAATGGAGTGTGGCATCTTCTGTATTCTATTTTCAGAAGTGGAGAGTTTTACCTGACTGTAAGGGAAATTTGATAAAAGCATGAGGAATGTGTCTCCCAAGGAAGGGAGGAAAAGCTCCTTCACCTGGGAGTCTGGGAATTGCAGAGGATAAAACATACTGTCAATGATGGGCTCTCATGTCCAGGAGATTGGCTGGTATTTATCTTCTACAGCTCCTGTGCTTCTTGAGTTAGTCAAATCCTTTCCAGCTTACACACTTCACCAGTGGCATTGAAGCCCTTTGGATACGTGGGGATAGGTAGGATTTGGCTGCATGTTCTTGACTGTTTAAGTTTCTAAGGACGTGGTTCCACATTTGATGGTCTTGTGTGGAAAAGAAGCTTTAGAATACTAATGCCTGGTGTAAATAATTATTTTTTCATAAATGTTTTGCAAGTATATGCCTCAAAACCAGGCAATTAATCGTATTTCATTAGAAACAGAAAAATTTCAATAGAAAGCTGTACCACCAATATTCTTATCCATCAGCAATTGCAAGTTAATACTTTAAAAAATGTTTAGAGTTAGACTTTTACAGCAATCGTTTTTTTGCTCTGGGGTAACAGCAAATTTAAGTGTTGGAGAACTTATTTTGAGGTCCTAATACATACTCAGAAACCTAATTTTGAGTGCTCTTTATTGTTAATTCCAGTTGAAAAACTTTTAAAAATTAGCAGCATGGCTTCGATACATTTATCTATTTACCTTTCTTTCTGATTGTTGATTTCTTAATTTTTTTTTACCTAAGTGTGCAGTTACTTTTTTTTTTTACTTAATGGGTTTTTTTCTGGAGATTTAGACAACTACAGTACAGGCTCTAGAGCCACTTATTTTCTGCCTAAACCAAAACAAGAAAGTAACATCGATGTTTTGATGCTGATCACATTTTACAAGTGTACCATTCCAGCAAGCATGATGTATCTTTTTTCAAAACAAAAAAATATTCCGGGTTTCATAATTGACTAGTACAAGCAGAAATTGATAGGTAATTAATGGAAAAGCCCATGAGCCTTACAGAAAAAAATTAATGAATAAATAGATAATGAAGACCTTTCCATAATTTGGAAGCACTTTTTAGATATGAGAGAATTTGATTAAAAAAAATCTGTAAAAAGTTTACCAAATATTACCTAATTCAGTGAGTTGATTTTGCATATTTTTGTTGTATCAAGCAGATACAAGTGGTTTATTTAAGCAGCAAGTGGTTTATTTAAGTTTAGAGCACTATTCCAGCAAGACTAAGTTGACAGTCAGAATAACAGAATCAGGCCCTGTAGTATGTGCCTGTAGAGCTCAGCTGTTTCATCTCATGGCATTTTATAAATTTTATTCGTAAAGGTTTCTTGTTGGGGACGTTATTGGTTCGAGTGCTGTTAACAGCTTTGGAGTACCAGCTGGTTTTTTTTTTCTAAGATGACATGCTTACTAGAGTTATTTTAAATAACTTTCAGATTCATTATACTCATTATTTCAACAAAATAGTATTGAAACAATGTGTCCAATGCCAATATTTAGGAAAACCCCCATAATTACAGAAGGAAATTTGTAGTCTGCAGAGCTTCATTCTTATAAATATAGGGAGAGTTTTGCATATTGTAGCTAAGCTACACATGTAAAATAACCTTGCTAAATTAAAGAGCAATTACTTGGTTTATCATTGTTTGCCTTAAAAATATCACCATCTTGAAAAAAGGAAAAAAGAACTTGTGGGGCAGGACTTTACACACTGACTTTTTGGAGGACTGTTGTTATGAATATCACCTAAGCTCAATGGATAATCAATTAGATCTATGCTTTCTTTGCAGCTCTTTCCAAACACTTTTTTCTCCGAGCCCCGCCATTCTACTCAGCATGCTGCGGTGGGTCCTGTCAGCACCCTGCATCCCCCACTGCTTTTCCAAGTAAGTTTTTATGCTTCATCAGTAATGCTTGAGTTATTCTGTAAACCAAAGCAGCAGGATTTAATGTGTTCTGGAAAACTAATTGGTGATGCAATGGCAGCAGCTAATTCCTTAGTAAAATCACAGCAATCCTATTCAGAGGGTTTCCAAAGATTTATCAAACTTAAGTACACTGAGCAATTGTGAGAGGTTTCTAATGGCATTGAGACACCCAGACAGAGCTAACCTAGGAAAGTGCCTTGTTTTCAGTTTGCTGGAAACAATTCCTTAAAATCAGTAACTCTTTCAAAAACCGGTGTCAATAAACATTTACAAATAAGAAAAGAGCTGGAGGATCATAAAATGCGTGCTGCATTTTAATGTTTGTTGGGGTAAATTATGATTCAGGAAGCCTTAGCATTATTTAAATACAACAGTCATTCTTTTTGTAGCAATCAAATGTGTGCACATGTTTAATTAGTTTCTCTTTTTTAATCATAATGTAAAAAATTGAAGAAGTATGTTGAAGAGAATTTTGACCAGTGGACACTATCCATTCAGGAGTAAGAACTGGAACACACTTCCATTTAATCCGAAACTAAATTTGACCTTGATTGGGAAGATAGCATACCATAGTTTAAGAATGGACAGTCATGATTTTGTGCTTATGGCTCAGGAATGCAAACAGAAGGAGCATTTCCTTTTTCTTCAAAACAGAAAAAAAAGCACAAATTGCTTGTCAAATCCAAATGAAAATTGGAGCTTATACATGCTCTTGCATATACTTTTTATCACTGTCGCATTCAAACCATTCCTTACTGAAGTGCATGCTTTTTATGAATGTTTTAGAAGGGCAGTTGCTAAGTTGAATGATTCTTGACAAGTGAGGCAGCAAATGCTGGCAGTTTAATGAGCTGCAAGTTTCTGAGCACCTCTTTAGGGGGCTGACACTTTCCCACAGAGCGTTTTACATGGCCTCGGCTCTCCCACAATGGCTGACAGCACCATGACCAATCACCACTTTCACTTTACTCATCCACACGCGACCTCACCACAATTTTTCACTGTGCAGATGAACTTTAGGGACCATTTCACATTGAAAAGGCCTGGGCAAGGGTCAGTTGCCCTTTTGTATGGCCATAAAGCAATACTCTATGTGCCAGTCTTTTCTCCTGTCTCACATTCCAAGAGATTTTCTGGACACCATTTAAAGCACTTGACTGAAAAATAAAGCAGTGAATGAAACTGACTTTTATAGACTCATTCTAGCTCATCTTCCCATATAACCCTGTCTACCTGAAAAGGGATTTAGTGGATGAGCTGAGTGTATACAGGGACTTGCTGAATACATAGGCCCATTATCAACTGTGGGGATTGTTTATTAACCAGGACTGATACACTACTATTTTGGAAGTGACCTATTAATTGTCCATTTAACTAGAATGTATTGAATTCTAATGAAAAAATGGAAACCATGACTAAAGCTTTTACTTGCTCCTTCAAGGTGGTCTCTGCCATGAAGGCAAATGACGATTGTTCCACAGATTAAGAGGACATTTATCACTATATATTAGGATACAAAGGAAAGACTTAACAAAAATCAAACCAGCAACCTAGGAAATAGTTGGTCACATTTTTGTCAGCAGAACACTAAACCTGCTGCATGTTCAGGGTGATGAGCTGCAAACTGACATATTTAATTTTGCTGGAATTGTTGAAATGTATAAATGACTGCCTATCCCGCTGCACTGAAAAATCCTATAATCTACAAACTGAAATTTAGTTTTTGTGTAACAGTTGGAGTGCATTTTAGAATATGGTTTATTTTTAAAGAAATTCTCTAGGCTACTTGGTGGTAGGTTTCAGATTTTTTGACCCATAGGCTGTTTGTTAGTGCTTCTGAGCATTCTGCTCATCATTAAATTTTGTTTAGTTAATCTTTTAAAATCCATCAGATATTGTGCCTTGGAGTGTAAAGATGCCTCACTATTACGTTAGTCTAATATCGGTGTTAAGCTGGACCCTACATACTGCCTGTACAGGAATTAATTGGTGCCTTGAGGCTCCAGCAGGAGGTTGTTTCCTTGCTGATTGACTGTTAACAACCAGCCAGGCAAGACAGATTTTAAGGGGTCACATAATTTGGCGTCCTCTGTCCTTGGCTGACAACTCCATTGTGGAACAGAGGCCAGGAGACAAGAACCAGCCCTGTTACGCCTCTTCCCTTGCTGGTGTCTCTCATCCCACAGTGGGGATGAGAGAAGGCACCAGTTCTGCTGCTGGCAGACTGCACCTTCCAGTAAACCTGAGAACAGCTGACAATTCAGCAGAAACTACTCAGAGGCTACCTGGAAAAAGGTACCTAAATTCACTAAGTTAGAGCAAGAAAGAGAGAAAACATGCTTGAGGAAGGAAGGCTCCCAGCTTGCCCCCAGTTTTGTAGGTGTGGTTGGAGCATGCAGTGGGGGTTACGAAGGGGCTCTGCAGTCCCCAGAGAAATATCAACCTGGCTTGTCCTTTATGACAACCTCCATTGTGGTATTTTGACTTTTGTTCTGCAAATTGTTTATTTTGGTTTGGATGAAGTCTGACTGTATATCACAATGTAGTAAATATCAAGACATTAACCAGTAGGTTATGATTTTTGTGTCTGGTATTAGATATAATTTTGAAAATTGAAATACATCTGTATAAATTAAGGATTATTTATACTGTAACATTGTAAATCATAATAATTACTTTTTTACCACATGCAGTTATGAGGGATAAATAAAAATATCTTGATTTTTTGATGTGAAAAGTTCAAGAAAAGAATGGACAGAATGTAATGACCTCTAAATCAGTAATGTTTCACAGGGGTGGTCTCATTTTAGGGAATAATCACTGTACACTTGCTCAGGTTCTGGTACTCTGCTCTACTGGTCAGAGCTGGAAGCAGGATGCAGGGGTAGTGTATGTAATATCAAACCAGTAACACATGGCTACAAAAGTATTTAGTCAACTTTGCAAGGCATACATTCAGTTTCTCATCATTATGCTACAATATCCTCAGTATATGTGTGTTTGTTTTTCTGTGGGTGTTTAAAGATGCATATACCCATGTGTATATATGTGTAATATACAGAAGTTGAAATGTGGTGTAGCCCCAAGGAACAGTTTGTGGAAGCTGCATCTGGATTTCATTAGTATTTTCAAGAGTACAATATCAATTGAAAAAATGTATTTCTCCCCCATCCCATTACAGCTGACTAGAATAAATAGACTTTTCACACAAAAAAAAATTTAGTATTTTAGACAATCTGCTTTTCAGGGGGAATTTGCTTTTGGCTTCGATAGGAAAGTGATCAGATCCTTTGTGGGAATTGAGCAGCAACACACCTTTGCAGCTGCTGTAACTATAAGCTGGGAGGGCAATCTAGGCCCATGGACAAAAGAAGGTGGACAACAGGAGGGCATCTTGCATCTGAATTGCCACTCAAACAGCAAGATTGTAGATATCAGTGGCTGTACAGCCATGGCACAGGTTTCTGAGTCAAAGTGCAGCTGTTTCTTGGCCTGCTTGCATCTCCCTAATTATCACATTCCATGCTTGATGATGGGCCCTATTGAACTGGTCCCTGCTCCTGCTTCCTGAGTATTTGAGGAAGCTGGGAGCTCTGGAAGCATATGAAGCCTCACCAAGGACTGCTTCTCATACACCATATCTTTCTGGGGGGGAGGGAGCATGGGAAAGCACTATGGCTTTAGGTTTTATTGGGTGTGAGGAATAGGAGAGATTTATCTTGGCGTTTCTGTGCCCTTTGTGTGAACACTTCTACTTCACTGCAGCTCTGTCCCCCAGCTTTGAGGCTGTTTTCCAGGGTAGGGCTCCCTCTAGGCGTGCATTAAGAGAATGTGATGGGATTCACTGAAAACTGCCCTCCCAAGACTTACTATGTGATGTCAAAGGATTAGAAACTAGGCTGAAAGTCCAAGTACTCTCCAAGTCCTCTAATACTGAAATTGCTGCAGTTTCCAGAATAACTAAGTGAATGACCAGGGATTTTCTGAGAAGTAGTTCACTCTGAAACCCTTTCATTAGTTAAAAAAAAAAATAGAAGAAAGCCTACTTAGTTTCTTTGGATCGGTATTACAGGCCACTTTTATCTAATTTTACATTCCACACAAGGAGTAAATAAACTCATAGGAAAACTTGTTGCAGTTTACTCAGTGGTGATGACAGGCAAAGAAAAGTGAAGTTCCTCCCTGACTGTATTTGAATTTTGCAGTGGCATGGGCTCTGTCCTAATATTCCTCTATGAACTCATCTGATTTACATTGTACCATATCAGGGGGAGACTCTTGACTACTGACAACACCTCTAGATCCAAGTGAGGATTTAATCCTTAATGAACGTGACTGAAGCATTACAACACACAACACCAACAAATCGTTAGTGGGACAAGAGTCTGCAAGCATTGTAATGAACAGCACTTACTATTTCTCTGATATGTGCTGGATGTTATGGGAAACTCTCATCTATTTCCACTAGGGGAGGAAAGTGTGCTGCCTCTTCTGACCCAGGAGTCGAACTCCAAATCCCGGAGAGGCATATTAAGAAGAGCTGTCTTTTCTGAAGACCAGAGGAAAGCTTTGGAGAAAATGTTCCAGAAACAGAAGTATATTAGTAAAACAGACAGGAAGAAACTGGCCCTTAACCTGGGTCTAAAGGAGTCTCAGGTAAGGAATGTCCTTTTGGGGAAAAATCTTTAAAATGGCTTTGAAGGAGGAAAATTGAACAGTGCAGGGGCAGCCCTGAGCTCTTTTACCTGCAAAAACCTCAGTAAATCAATCAAATGCAGTTTAAAACAGGGAATACTTGAACAGCTTCCTGGTTTATTTCCTGTAATTATACATTCAAAAATTGATGGCTCCATTTTTACACAAAGGAACAAGACCTCTGTGTTTCATTTCCAACTCCCTTTTTTTTTGCTGTCTGACAGAGCCCCCTTGGAAACTTTGGGGTAGGAAACTATGCTCCATCCCACTGCTCTAAAGGCAGTGGAAAAAACATGAGAGCATAGATCATTCCTTCATTCCACTGAGCACCCTTTGCACTCACAGATGAACAACTAGGGACAAGGCAGTCAACAGCACTTCCTCTGGAACTGTTCTGCCCCAAGAGACAGGCAACTGTTCCTATGGAAAGACACTTGGCTGCACAAAGAAAGAGATTTTCAGAGCTGAGAGATACCATAGGAAGAAAAACTTTGCAGGGTGACCTTCTAAAACACTCCCCCTTTACCTACCAATTCACATTCAATGGGATTTTTGGCATGAGTCTGAGTTGGTCTACTGCAGGATTTTAGAGTTTAGCTGAGGGTCTAATGCCTCCAGTGAGCTGTTCTGACTGAACAGCTACATTAATAGTGGTGCTGAGCAGCAGTAGCCCAATCTGGAATCTTGAAGGCCTCACCTATCTGCAGATAAAAACAAAGAAAAAGTGTCTGGCTTGAAGAACACAAAATCTGAAAGAAACTGGAAAAAAAAACATTTGTGAGGGCATGTAACAGTAGAAAATGAACATGATAGTTGCTGACAGGTGGGATTCTGAAGGTTCTAGAGTAGATGCAGCCCTCTAGATTGCAGCTGAAATACTGAGAGGTGACATTACATTTGTTTCTTTGCATGCAGTAGGAGTGAAAGTGCTTAAGATATGTGTGCAGAAGCTCTCTGGGGGACAGAAGAGCCTGGCAGTGGTGATGAGAGCTTTCATCATCTTTATCTTGGAGATTTTCAGAACTTGAAAAGGCTCTCAAAAATTTGATCTAACTTTGCAGTTGCCTCCACTTTGCACAGGAGGTTAGATCTGGTGGTCTGTGGTGGTTCCCTGCAATGTGATGACTCTGACACAGTTGCAAGCACTGCAACAATAAACAAAAGAAAGCAGAGTGTGGTGTTTCTCAGTGTGATGTACGGAACTGTAATCTCTGCAGGAAAACTATTTCAATGGAAACGTGCAATTGCACTCACCTGTGTGCTACCTCAAAAAATTCCCAAAATGTAGTCAAATTCCTAGTATTACAGTTATTTCCTTGAGATTATTTTCTATGCTCATGTTATTCAAGAGAGCTTGGGTGTGTAAAAAATAATATAATGATACATAGATACTACTATGATATCTATCTATCTATATATATATATGATACTACTATATATCTATACATAGATACAACTACTACTACAAGAATATAATGTCATGATAGTGACAGACCAGATGATATTTGTCTCTTTTTATTCCCCTCATGAAAGGAAGAGAAGTTGCTGTGAAGATTACTTCTTCAATTTTCTGACCAGTTGTGCTGGAGGAACAGTACTTGTCACCTAAGACAATGATTCTCAAACCTTTGAAACCATAGCCCCTATGTCTTCATATCAAGTATCTGAATACTAGACCTAAATGCAAATATTTAAGGGAAAAGAGAACACAATCTGAATAATTTGATTGATCTCCCTCACCTTTCTTCTCTTCATGTAAAACCAGTTCCTGGTTGTATATTCTCCCAAGCTTCCCCCAGCATTTCATAGATGCCTTTGAATTCTTGTGTTTAAGAGCTGCAACTCAAAGTTTTTGAAAAGTTGATTTTATCTCAAAATCACATGGGTTCTAGGCAACTCCTGGAAAACTGTAGTCAGGCAGACAAAATGTCTTTAAATCCTCATTCCCGTCTCCTATGTCACAACACACTTTTCAAAGCTGTATGGCCAAGCTGATTTTAGCTGTGTTTGTGAAAGGGACAGTCATGCTTCTTACAGCCTCTGTTTAACAGAGGCCTTCACACCACCAGTAATATCACTTAGTTTTCTTAATGATGACACTGATTTTCTCTGGGAATTCTCTTCTGTCTAGAAGGATGTTGCTGTAGGAAACTCTTCTATCCCTAGCTGTTGGGCTGTCCATTTTCCAGTCTAAGCTAAGTAATCACATGTTGTAGGTGGTGAAAGTCAAGGAGAATATTTGTTCCAGGTGTAGTAAATAGTGATGGGAGAATCTTCAGATAATGTCAGTCAGATGGCTTCGCTGGATCTCTACTGTAACAACGAATAAGGAAGGAATGTGAAACTGAGAGGATGGAAAGGAGAATAACACTTGTTAGGGCAAAGTTGTTTAAAGCAAAGAATGATAATAAACTCTCATTAACTTGCAAACAGGTGAAAATTTGGTTTCAGAATCGAAGGATGAAATGGCGAAACTCCAAAGAAAAAGAAGTGCTTTCTAACAGGTGCCTCCAAGAAGAAGGTCTTCAGGAGAACTACCTCTCACGATCCACCGTGAATTTTACCTCTCCATGCCCATCTGTGTGGGAAATGTCTGAAGAGCGGGCAAGTCCAAGGTGGAGGGAGAATTCTCCAGGAAATTCTGAAAGACTGACTAGTACACAACCACCTTCAAGAGCAAATTCGTTGCAGAGCCCCCTCTATTTGTATCCTGACCAAGACACTGCAAACAAGGCATCATCAAGTGTAAGGGAGTAGGGGCAGTTTGTAAATGGAGTGGGAGACCACAGGCTTCAAATGAGCAGTCTTTTAAGATTAACAATATTTGAACATTGTAAAGCTAACTAGTTTATGCTTCAAAAATATGCTAAAGTCTAACACCATTAAAATTACAAACAACTAATGACTTAAGAAGTATTCTTCAATATTCAGTCTTTTCTTGTGTCTTTTCCAGTCTTGTACTGACCTTAGAAGTAAAATAGGAACTGATGGTAAGTAAAATGAAGTGAAGAGCATGAAGCTGAATTTGTGCTCTGATTTATACATCTGCACTGTATGTGATGCTCGTTAAAAACACGCTAATAGAGAATCATTTTTATCTCTCATTGTAGTCAGACCAATTAATTTCTTCTGTGCATGAGATAAAAAGAACTCTATTTCTCTCAAGACAGTAAGTGGGTTTGGGTTCTTTTAGAAATTCATTAAATAACACAATAGATTCATATGAACGAATATAAGCATTTTGGTGTGTTTTCTCCATCTGTCCTCACCTATGTCAGTATTCAATTAGCTTTAAATAGTATGGTCACAGGTCAACTGATAACCTCGGTAAAGTATGCAATATTAAAATGCAACCAACCTACTCTATAAAATATTCCATGTTTAAGTAACTCTGATGAAAGTGTGTACTTGAAAGTGCAATTCACTGACTTCTGTCTTTTTGCCCATGCATGAATCTACTAGCATTCTTAACTCTGAATTGCAGTGTCTTTTTTTTGGCTGTTGGTAGAATCTTTTGTATTTCAAAACTGTAACAACAGTGTGTAGAATTGTTGCTAAAATGCACTAAGCAACAGACCCATAACTGGAAAAGTTACTACTACAGCCAATTCAGTAAATTTCTTATGGAGATGACATACCATAGTAGCATTATTCCTGACTTACTGCTGTTTAAACTGGTGCCAGTAATGGCACATTAGCATATATCTGTATCAAAAACGGGACAGTATTCTTTGTAATACAAGTAGCATCGAATATTATTAAAGCTACTTAAAATTATTTGCTTGCTTAATCCAATTTAATGAGATAAGTCTATGAATTTAGGTGTATCTTTGTTTTATTTGCAAATCTTTGTAGCTCAAAATGGGAGCATAACATTCATTTTCTTTTTTATACATTTATGGATGCCTTTGTTGAGAAGAGAGACTAAAGATATTTTATGTTAGAGGCAAAACCTTTTGGAGAACATTATGGTTTTATAGGGACTGTTTTCTTTCTGGCATTCATACACTTTATAGGTGAAAGATTATGATAATCTAGTCTGGCTTTTCTTATCATATATGCCTTGAATGTTTCTGATTATTCTTGCCTTGAGGTCCAAATCTTTCGAACTGTATTTTACATCTTTCAAAAAGCCGTGCGATTGTTGTGGAGTAAATTGTTATTTAATGTTTTACCTTTTGATAGACGATCTACTATTCCCCTTGTTACATTGTATTATCTTGGAGGTGAAGTTTAAATACATTTACAGCTAAAAAACTTGAGATTACATTGATGATGCTTGTATCACAACATTTACGCACAATGATTTTTATTTTGCCTTGTGCATGTCCTGCCTTCTCAGTGGCTGAATATGCAATCCTAGTCTTGCATTATGTGGCATTCCTTGCATGTGATTTCCTCTGCTTGATTTAAAGAAAGAAACAAATTACAGAAGAACTTAGAAGTTATTTCTTCCTGCATTTACAAATCTTCATTAGTGTAAGCTGCCTCAATATCTACCCTCAGAAAGCCCTTGAACACGTTATATACTGTCAGTAATGAGGGGAGTTGCAACTGAAATCCCAGAACCAGCTCAGATTATGCGAGGGGGGGAGAACAGATAGGTTGTATACACATGGGGATGAATTTGGTGTTGAAGTCCTGCCCTGTTTGACCAGTTCCTGCCAGAAGAACCAACGCTTGGTAGCCCAGATGGTTGTGAAATGGCATTGCAGGTATTTCCAGAGTACCATCAAATGACCAGGTGGTGGTATATATGTGTGCATATATTCATCAGTGCTTCCCATTTTGGAGGAAATCTGTATGGTAGGGGTGGTGGGGTTTTTTAAATATCACCTTTAATGGAAAGGGAGCCTTCCCAGCTGATTGTATTCTTTTACTGCAAGCCAACGAAGCCTCAGTGTTAAAAGCAACACTTTTGGAGATGGGAGATGCGATTCAGAATGCTCCTTGAGAAATTCTTTCAGTTCATGGTGTTGCAAGCACAAAATGTAAACTACTGTCAAAACTGTGAGCTGATGTGCTGAACAGAATACGTCTGAAGGCTGTCTCACTGAGGCAAAGATCAAGCAAGGTTCATGCAAAATTGGTTTCACAGTTGTAATATTACAGGTGTTTTAAATTCAACAAGTTCTGGCTTCACTGTAGCCTGTTAAAAGTTAAACCATTTCAAGGTTCTCCAAATCTCTTAACACCTCCTATCAGTGTTCTTACTCCACAGCTAAAGTTTCAGTATGCCAGATGAAAGATTCTTTACTTGAAAATGCTGATCAAGCTTTTTAGAAAACCCTAAAAGTATACATGCAAATCTTGAATTATATCTAAAGTAGTCTGATTCAATTAAGATTTAGGCCCATGAAACATACAACCTTGATTCCTCTGATTTTGTGCTATATAAAGAAGCTTCCCTTCAGTCCATACTGTGAAAACTTGGTAAATGAGAAATAGCACCCTGTACAAATACAAAAATATATTTACAGTGCCAGTCATTGCTTTGTGAAGGATCAAGTAGTATTTGGTTTCTTCAAATACAGTATGCATACTAGTTTAGAAGGAGCAAAGAGAGCACAAGTATGCAAAATGCCCAGCAGATACTTGAACTGCTTCATAACAGACACAGTGCAGAGGTGAAAGGTGTAGTGCTGCTGGTGTAAGAGAGGGACATGATAGATACCAGTGACACCTAGGTTAAAACCTAAAATGTGCTACTTGGACTTCAAAGATTTGACCTGATGGATGATGTTGCAGCATGGTTGTAGGGTATCTGAGGTATTTCCTGTGTGTAGCATTTTGAGACTATAGTTACTGGCTGTGGAGTATTATGAAGGACATTTATTGGGATCCTGGGACTGGGGAGAGTTTGGGTACCTCAAATTGCAAACTACAGTTAAAAACCTCATCTCTTCAGAGGCCACAAACAAAGCAGATGCTTATACTCGCTGGGCACCTCTCTGTTTGTTCTGGCAACTTATCAATGCTAATGTAATACAGAATACAACAAGGAAAGGAAGGAAAGGCTGAGACTCAGTACTCGCTTTGTTAACTGAGCTGCAGATTTCCATGTTCTCAGGCTGTGCTGCTGACACAGAGATCTCACTGCCCAGCCCAGCAGCCTTAGGAACAGAAGAGGCTATTCTCATCCCACCTATTGAAGATTCTCCATATGGGTCTGAATGTGGATCATGGAAGTATGTTCTTAAAGTCAGGCAGAGGAACTTCCCTGATACCTAAGAAGAGGCTGCTGATTTTCCTCTAGGCCTGGCTCTTGGACTTTTAAAATGTATCACAATGCAGATTTTTGCAGTCTGTATCAGGCACAGCCACAGTCATGTTTTATTGCATGTGAATGACTGTGAGCCTGTGAACGTGACAGGCCAGCTAGCTCCTCCATGGACCTCATATAACATTGTTAAAAGCTGGATTTCCTGACCACAGCTGTGTCAGAACTTAAACTTTGGTTGTACAGATTTACAGTATAACATGGTTTTCTGAAAGTTATCTTGTTTTTATCGATCCTTTGCCAAACAGGAATAAGTGTTACGATCTGCTGAGAACAGGGCTGCTTTAAGGCACAAAACTGCATTACTAACTTCAGTGTCAGAACAGTAGTACAAAGGCCAAGTGTCACTCCTGAGCTGCAGTAATACATCAAATTTGTTTTATCTGCTGTGATTTACTAGTACTGGGTTTTAAATACCAGTTGCCATCACTGTAGTCACACAGCTCCTCTGACGAATGTATGTTCTGCAGTCAAAAGACTGACATAAATTAAGTACATTCACATGCTTCAGCACCCTCTACCAACTAGACTGTTACTGATTTTCACATACTACAAGGAAAGACAAACCAGTTTCATGATGATAGCTGTAAATCCAGTGCCTTTAGAAACGAACAGAGAGGAATTAGAGTCCAATTAACTTGAGACTCAGCTTTGAACCACAGGGAAACCTACAGAGAAAAAAAGCCCCTACAGAGAAAGGTTCACAGTGGATGAAATGGTTGTGGACTGAGGAAGACTTCAAAATGAGCGTGCTTCTAAGCTATGTACCTGGTGACTGCTGCTCACCTTTACTGTAAGGTAAACTGGAATAGTTAAACCTGGGTCTGAAATGCTCCCATGCAGATTTGTACCAAAATTCATGGCCAGAAAATGGCAACTCCTTGTTTTTATATTGGTTGTAATTCTGAGCACTGAAGCTGGGCATAGTGAACAGGGATGTCAGAAGGTAACATCTCTATGGTGATCTTCCAGTGCTTGCTAAAGCACACAGAAATGCCACTTTTTATAAGCATCCAACCCTTGAGGAATTCTTCAGTTTTTCCAAGTAATTTTTTATTTACAGGTCAATATTGGAATGCTGGTAGCTGAACATGGATGTATATTGTGAAGACTGTTTCAATTTGTTTTGGTTTTGCTATCATGGATTTAGATAGCTCTTAGATAAGAGCTAAACTACTAGTGACATTAGCCACTTAATCTACCATGGAAACATCAGCACATACAAGATTCAGTCTAAATTTAAGATACAGTATCAAAAGCATTTAGCGCATAATGAAAGGAACAAAATGAATTTTCAGTCACTGGGAGTGTCTCTGTTGTATCCCTCATCATTCTGAAAAAAATGGAAACATTATGATGGGGAAATCTCTGATGTGCAAATGCCAGTTCTAATAATTGAAAAAAAAATTGGACTATAAAAAAATGTCAGTATTCTGGGATTATCCTGCAGTGCTTCATGGAATAAGGTCTGAAGAGCAATGGAGATGTTTGTAATTCTTAAATTTATTTGGTTGACAAGAAAGTTTGATGGAAACAGATTGTTTCACAAATGAAAATTATACCATTACTTACCTATTTTGTTGCACATGATGCCAGTGCTTAACTGGAAGCCAATCCTGATTTTCCATTAATTTACGGAATTGTTTCTCCTAAATTAATATTCTGATATAAAAGTGATGGATTCTAAAACTCCAAAGTATTTGATAGTAACACACGATTTTACATTATCAAATTCTTCTAACCAGTTACGCTGCTGTCTTGGAGGAAATAATGCAGGAGGTAAGTATTCCCCTGTGCAGAAAGCAACCATCACTGTATTCTGTTTGGGGCATCGGTGGCCACAGAGAAAGGCATGCCGTTTTCAGCCCACTGCTCAGTTGTTTCCTCAATCGCAAGAGGAAGCAGAGCAGTGCTAGCAATGGAGGAAGGCTTTTGTTTTACCAACATGCCTCCCTTCAGCCAAAGGCAAAACTGAAATACAGCACTAATGAGGATGAATGACTGTGGATAACACTTCGATGCACGGTTCCTCGTGTGCCACCCACTATCTCATTTTCTCTCTTTTCACATTTATATTCAGCAACACGTTCCCAGGGTTTAGCACTTTGGCGGAGATGAGAGTTTTTTGTATGACCTGCTCCGTTTGTGACGTTTTCCACCTGCCCCTCAGCTGCACCCCCTGGGAGGTCCTGCCAGCTGCGGGTACGGCTGATTTCTGAGTCACCTTGCAATTCGCTTGCAATTACTTGCCACCAAGCAAGACCATGGGGGCCACGGCCACCTCCCATGGGAACACGGCCACCTCCTACCCTGCGGCAGTGCGGACGCGGCGCGTCAGCCCCATCCGCGGTGACCCGGGGAGCGCGGCGGGCCACAGCCGGTCCGGAGGGAGCTTCCTGCCGTCAGCCTCTTGGACGCAGTGCCCCCGCCTGTGTCTGTCACCCCTCGGCTCTGACGCAGGGTGGCTGCCGTGTCTTTGCCGGTACGCGGCGGCATTACCCTGGCACCGCTTGTCTTCTCAGTGAAGGCGCGGTTGCCCCGCTGCAGCGTTTGGGAGCCAGCGGTGACCCCTCGCTGGCATGGGAGGCACACCGCCAGCGGGCTGCTGTACACTGGCTGCATTAATGCCACAGCTATTAATTGCTACTACATCTTCTGTGATCACAGAAGGAAGGCAGTGTGGGCACTCTGCTTCTGTCTGTTTGTTCCGAGGAGTCTTCCTTTGCTCTCTTTGGAGCTTTGTTTGGTTTCCAGAATTTCCTCAAAATATGCCCCCGAATGCTGCTATTTCATCATGTGTTTGTGCTTTCTTACTGCATAAGGAACTGCAGCTAGTAACTTCTTCAGGGCGAGCACAATATAACACATTGCCTTTCTACTATACCTGGCATAGCAGGGACCAGATGCAAAGTGAGTGAGTTCACTCACTCTAGCTGCAAAAGTACAGCAGCCATCTATCAGATAGGAGATATCTGAGGATGTTTGCAGTTACGGGGATGTAACTGAAATGTTGTTTCTCTGGTCTGCATAAATGCTTCTTTGACATCTTTCTCTGCTAGGTTTCTCAAGCCCAAATTCAGTGTCAATATTAAATAATCATTGGCATTTTACTCCTTGTTCCTCCTGCCTGCCTGAGCTCCTGCTACTTTCAGCAACCATCAAGATCATGGAAGGCCAGGAAAGAGCATTTAGTGGTAAAATAATCAAGAATATTAAATATAAATCCATGTTGATTATATCTACTTGTTCAAATGTCTCAGGCTCTAAATGCAAAGAAGTTTTGTTGTATACACAGCCAGCAGCACCATGCTGCTGCTACGAAAATGTGATTTCCCTAAAATATCTGACAGCTTTTGTATTTTTATTTGTAATGGAGCTTGTAATCATTACTGTAAAACCCAAGTCTTGTGTCAGCATGTGGAATGGGAAAGGGACTTATTGCTACTCCCTGCTCAGCCCCTAGACTGAAATGCTATTTGGACCAGAATTCTGACTTACTTTTCACAAACTTTTTCTTTAGGAATTTCTACTGAAATCAGTGAAGCCATTGAATGAATACATGAATACAAAAGAGCATTCAAAATGAATACAAATACTAGATTTTATGGGACACATATGAAATCCATCAGAAATCAGTAAGAAGTATGACATGAACATAAAAGTCTGGCATAGGCCCTGCAGTTAAATGAGCTGATCAACATAAATGCCACTCTTCAGTGTTAAGCAATATTCTGCAGGTAGGTATGTATGTAGAAATGGGGGGAAACATTTTCTTTAGGTAAAAATATACTTTATTGATAGTATACAGATGTACCAAGGTTTAACAAATTGAATCTTACTTTCAACTATGTTGTACCTATGTTTCAGCTTCTCTAAGGCTTTCTACAGGGTCCTACTTGACACCCTTCTCTCCAAACTGGAGAGACATGGGTTTAAAAGTTGGACTGTTTGGTAATTAAGGAATTGGCTGGTTGGATGCAGCCAGGGAATTGTGAGCAGTGGCTCTTATGTCCAGGTGGAGGCTAGTGACATGTGTCTCTCAAGGTTCTGTCTTGGGACTGGTGCTCCTCAGTATCTTCCTCAATGATACAGAGAGTGGCACAAACTCAGCAAGTTTGCAGATACGAAGCTGAGCAATGCAGCTGACACTCCAGAAGGAGGAGATGTCATCCAGGGGAACCTGGACAAGCTTAAGAAGTGGGCCCACAAGAATCTCATGAAGACAGTCTGAGAGAGTTGGCATTGTTTAGCCTATAGAAGAGAAGGCACTAGGGAAATCTCATTGCAGCCTTACATGACTTAAAGATTGCTCATAGAAACCAGGGAGAGCGGCTTTGTACGTGGATAAAGAGTGATAGGATAAGGGGGAATGGTTTTAAACTGAAATAGGAGAGATTTAGATTAGATGTCAGGAGGAAGTTCTTTACCCAAGAGCATGGTGCAGCACTGGAATACATTGCCCACACAAGTTGTGGATGGCTCGTCCCTGGAAGTGCTCAAGGCCAGCTTGGGTGGGGCCCTCACCAACCTGATCTAGTGGGTGGCATCCCTGCCAATGGCAGAGTGGGGGCTGGAACTCAATGATTATTAAGATCCCTTTCAACCCAAGCCATTCTGTAATTCTGTGTATTTATCTAAACTGTGTGAATCAGAAATACTATAGTCTGCCATGGTGTAACATACAAGAACATTTATTTATCTAATGCTAGAGCACTTCTTTTTATTGGTGCATTAACTGACACACACACATGAGGCTTTATTTAGTATTTCATCTGCATTGGTCAACTGTGTCTGCTTCCAAAGGATTGAAAAAATGCTTTTCTATTAAAATTACTGTGAAAGTGATAATTTAGAAATTCTATTTTTTAAAATCTTTATAAGCAACATGCTGAAGACTACTTGTCAAGGGATTACAATTTAGCAACTATTTTCTGGCATAATCCTACATTTGAGAACTTTTAAGTAGCTTTGTACTTTATTGGAATCTCTCCTAAAACAGTGAATGAAGTCAGAGTCACTCATCATGTTTGCTTCATTACTAATTGATAAACCAGTGCCTTCAGATGATGCCATTCCATTTAATGAATTGCTGATGATCCCCATTGACTGCATCTGTATTGAAAACAGGAAAAGAAATACTACTTGTTCAACACATACAGCAAATCTTGAAAATACTACTGCAGAAGACAACTGAGGTGTCACTCCATTGGGCTGTGCTATTCCAGATCTTTCACATACTTACTGAAGATAAATGTAAAGATCCTTACATAGAATAACATTGTCTTTTTATCCTTATGGTATCTCTGCAACTTTTAAACGAGGATGAAATTTCTTGATACACTAGTAATGAATATTTCATCTGAGTTTAAGTAGAGGATCCCCTGTTTGGTAATCCTTATTTCCTCTTGAAGCATTATAGCAAATCAGTCTTGAGATTTTCTAGCCATTTATTTTAATGCTTTCTGTGAAGGGAAGCTCCTAACATGAGCATCCACCAGTGCTGTTTATTTAACCTGGTGAATTCTGCAGACTGTGATCACCTCTCAGAGTAGGTGCTTCCCAACAAAAGCAAGTTTAGAATTTTACTGTTTTAACAGAAAAACACAGATGCAAAATATGGAATGCAATAATTTTTGTAATTACATTTCTACCCTGTGGTATATCCATGGTACTAAGAAGTCAATATTTCAAAGACTTCCCTCTTAGTGATACCTTCAAAGGTGTTTTAGAAAAAATAAAGCATGTAAATATACCAAAAGTGTGTAGCTAGTTTAGAATTTGCTCCAGCTACAGAATGAAGCAAAGGTCAAACTTTGAGGTTGAACACTTCTGAACTTTAAGGCCATTTTAACCCAGAACCATGGCTGCATTTGGATGATGTAGATTCTATTTGTAACTCTGAGTCACCCTAACCAGGGCTGCATTTTATAGTAGGGTACAATTCAGCCTATTCTAGTGATGAGCTGCTTACCATTTTAAAACTTGTATTCCCCACCTGTGTTCATAAAGTTGAAAGGTGTTCTACTAGTGTGAGATACCAGTTTATTAATCACTTTTTTTAGTGAAACAGACACTCTGGCAGTGTAGCTATTTTAGAGAATGGGCACACAGATTTCAATTGTTCAGCCAAGACTACAGTTAATTTTAGATTTAAATGCACAAAAATTGCAAAGGTCAGGACTTCTAGCTAGTAATGAGAAGACAGAAATGGAAATAACAAAGAATTTCATTCAATGATTTATATATGATCTGCCATAATTTGGAATGGAGTTTTGAAATTGTTTTGTGACTGACATCAGACTTAAGCAATGCCACTGTTGTCTTGAAGAACTTATTCCAGCATAAAATTATTGCCTTAGGAAGGAGCTCTTTGCATCAGACAGCAGTGATACTTGAATTACTTAGAATGTAAATCCAAATAAAACTTAAGACAATTATTAAGCATTTATCATGGTCTACCCACATCTTTTCTACTGGCCTAGAAAACTCAAGTCATTACTGGCTCATATATGAAGCTATGAAAGGCTCTAGCCTTTGTACTCGTGTGTGTTGTTCATATATTTCATATTAATAAAATATTGCCTCACAGATATGGACTCCTGTAATGCCATCTACATATCTGCCAGTCTATAACTAAGTCACATCCTCTGACAGAAAGATGACTGTATCTGTAACAAAGTCCTGCATTTTGCTGAATAAGAGCCTCCAAGCCCAAGTGGTAGAAGACATTGCCCCCTCCCTGAAGTCACCCATGCTGCATAATGATATAAATAAAAAAAAAATATAGAAAATCTTGCCTTTTCTGTTACTTTCTCAACTCCAGTCTTCAGCTCATGTACCATATTGCTGATTTGCTTAGCTTTGCTAAGGCTGTCATCGGGTAGCTCTTGATGGTGCTCAATATGCTGGTTAAAGTGGGAAAGTGGTTCTTTCCAGGCTTGCAAAAGTTTCAGTATCAGGTGAGTTAGTTCTTCTCTCTTATACATTGAAACAGTAGAGAATGTCTCTGTTACTTTGCAGCAGATCACATGAATACTCAGTCTCATGATGACATCTCAGTGGGATTAAGATTTACATCTGCAATTCACTACTTAAACACCACTCTGTCTCTGGTTATTTGTATATATATTATAACACCCAGAAGTTGTATTTGTTGTGTAGCTAATATGAGCAGGGCCTCATCTCCCATTGCCCTTCCAGGGGACCTTCTAGAAGCATGTCCTGGGGGAAGCTCCTTACTCCATCCTAACTAAAACCCAAAATGTTAATTTTAATGTTAAACTTATGTTTAACATTATGTTAAACAAATGTTAATGTTAAAATTTCTCTTTGTCTGTCTCCTAGAGGCAAAAGTTTCTCCCACTGGTGTATCCTCAACATCACAATTTGCTTTTTCTGTGTATGAACAAACTCTTCCTAGTCTTCTCTGAACTAATAATGATTTCTTTTCTCTTTCCCATCACAACTGTGATGTAAACAAATTTGCTGTTCTTTTCCCTTTACCTAACTACCAATTCAGAGATGACTGCTATTTCTTTATCCTGATTGCTTTTTGTACTTTGCAGGGGTACTGATTAATTTAACTTCTTTGACACACACACACACACACACACACACACACACACACACACACACACACACAAGTTTCTAAGTTTCTGTTCCACAGAGTTTGCCTCAACAAAATCAAAGGATGTCTGTCAGTCATTCTAACAATGTACTACTGCAATATCCTTATTATAACTAGTATATATGATCCAAGCATAGCTAACACATACAGATTTAAAATTCAACTAATTTAAGACTCATATGCAATACCCCTGTGATGTGCACTTGTTTGGGGTCAAAACTTAGGAGCCTCTTTCGTCCAGATTGCTGATGAAGCTCTGGAAGCATACAAACCTCTCTGCCTATCTCCAGCCCGACTGGAGTGGGGGACCATTACAGAATGATGAATGAACATTTTGAGGTTCTGACAGGACAGGAGGTATATTCCCCTTTCTCCAGGGCAAGGAGAAAGAAGGCGGTGTGACCCACAGAGTCCCCTTCCCGTCCCCCAAGCCTCGCGGTACCCCCTTCTGCCCTGTCTCTGCCCGCCGTCGCCGCCGTTGCCCTTACCGGGATTTTTTGGGCGTATTCTTTGCCGTTGGGGGTCAGCATCCCCGACGTGTGGCACTTCCGAGCGGGCCTTCCCAGCTCGTTGTCACGGGGAGGAAAGTGTTTTTCCTACGCGGGAAGAACACCTAAACGTACGCCGAGAGCACCACCACCCCGCTACATCCCCCCACCTTTTCCCCTATCCCACCCGTCAGCAGCCGCTCCCAGGGCGCGCAAGCCCAGCTCCGCGGCCGCGGGACCGGCTCGGCACTCACCAGCTCGGCGTAGAGCGCCGTGGAGAGGCTGTGGATCCTGCCCGAGTGCCGGATCACCCGGTCGAAGAGATCGGCCACGGTCAGGGGGTGACAGCCGGCGTCCCCCGGAGAGCGGACCAGCAGCCACAGCAGCGCCAGCGCCGCAACCGCACCTGCGGAGAGGGCGGCGGCGTCGGGGCGCGGAATGTCGGGGTGTGCCCCCGGCCAGCCCGCCCCCGCCGCCCGCCTCCTCACCTGCTCGGCCCGCCGCCCGGGCGAGGGCCACGGCCATGGCGCTGCGGAGCCCGTGCCCGGCACGGAGCGGCTGCGATCGGCCGGCGATGCCGCCGCATCTCCTTTATATGCCGGGATCTCACGGCGGTGACGGGTGTCTCCCCTGACGTGCGCAGCCCGCGGCCACCGTGAGCCAGCCCGCCCGGAGCGGGCCTCACGGCTTGGCGAGCGGACCGGAGCGTCCCACGCACCGACGGGACCGACTGCCCTCGGCAAACCACCGGACCCGGCAGAAATGGGTCTCCCGGGCTCGGTGGTGGGGCTGCTACCGACCCTCACAGCCGCCCGCCCGTCACAGCCCTCCCGTGGGCAGAGCGGGGGGCGGCCCCGGCCCCTCGCACAGAAGTGGCGTGCTCAGGTCCGTCCCAGCGCGCCCACTGCCGTCCGAGGGGGCAAGGGTGGGAGAAAGGAGACCGGGAAAATAAATTGCTTGTGTTCGTGGTAATGGGGTTTACAAAAGGACAGTAATGGGCAAAATGAAGGGTAGGAGAGAAGCCTGGTCTGAGGACATTCACTTCTTAGCCATCTCTTCAAATCACACCGTTAAGATCAGATGTGATTTTCCTGCTCCATTGCAGGTGACAAGAGGTAAGACCTCTGAAGATGTAATAGCTGCTGACTGCATGTTTGTTTGGTGGTGCAAATATACCTCAGGATGGTTGGTCCCATGAGGCTAAATGCTCAGGGAGCAGCACAACAAAGGACTTAGATCAGGATCCCTAAAGGGGTGCAAGTCCTGTGGACATGGTTGGTGTCCTCTATTTTGGGGCATGAGATCCAGAGCAACCCCCAGGTCATGCAACAAAAGTTGAGATGCCGGTCATTCGGAAAATTAGTTGGCTCTCCCCTTCTTACTGGGGTTTTTCACTGCCAAGGGAAAAGTCTACTTAGAAATGAGAATACATGTGACATGAAATTGTTGTCTTTTCTCCCCAGCCAGAATGCTGGAGTTATGTATCTGTTTTCTAGTCCCTGAATCCTGATTTTGTTTATGGAAAATGGAAGAAATATACCTCTGCCAGAATTATGAAAATCATCCCTTTCCCCACCTTTTAAGGGCAGCTGGGTGACTAGAACTCATTCTGGAGGTAGAAGACATGAGTTTGACTAGTTCTTGGCCAAGGTGAAATGGAGCTCGGTCACCTATGCTCTGTGTGGATACTAAAAAACTGTTAGAAAACAAGTAGAGGTTCCTACTTCTCTAGCCAGATCTTGAAAGTAATTGTCTGCCACTGCTTCTGCATGAAGTCAAGCAGCATTTCCAAAGGACTCATGTTTTGAAAGGTTGATAGCCCAGTGGGTCTATAGGATACTTTTAACCCCTCAATTTTTAGAACTTCTAAAATTAATTTTAAAAACAGTTTACTAAGATGTGGCTAATGATCAACACTATCCAGCAATTCTCATTCTCTTACCTCTGCAGTGTCTCTAATGAATAAAACAATGCAGTTAATTTCAGTGTTTAGTGCTGCTGAGCCAGTTCTTAATGGGGACCATACCAATATGGCAATAGCTCTGAGCTCTTTGCTAGCTGATAAACTGCTTAATGGCTTGTGGTCCAGCTGAATGCTTGGAATATTAATACTAATTAATTCTAATAATTATCATAAAACAAGCAATCATGCATATGACAGGATCTGGAAACCATTGGTATTCTGCATATGGGAAACACATGGATTACTGACTTATTTTTATTGGCCAATAGCCATTTTCTTTTCTTTTTCATGTGTCTTGGAGAAATCCTGATATATGCATATCTTAAAAAGGTTCCTTAAAATATTAAATTTTTAAGTTTTGAAGGAGCAATGAACTTTAACAGTGGAAAATGTAAATTACTTGTACAGCAACTCTGCCCCTTCCAGCTTGCCAAATATTTATAGTGCCAGATCAACTGGAGCTCATTATGTATTCAAACATCCCTTCTGAATTTACATCATGCTGGAATGAAAAGGTTTGTTTCAACCAAATACTGTCCACTATAGATTTGAACCTTTCTCTATAACAACAGGCACATTTTACAGCTCAAGAAGGGACACGTCACACACTTCTGCTCTGAAAGTTGGTAATACAAGCTCTTGAACAAAGCAAGATGAAAATTATGTAACCTGGATCTTAAAAGGGAAATGAAAAAAGAGTTGGCTACCCGCTTAAAGGAGTAAACCACTTTCTGAAGGCTGGATCTCAGATCTGCATTTTTTCTGAGTTCTGTAAACAGAATCACTTCATGTAGAAGTGTTTGACTTTTCTCTTCTTACTTCTCTGCTCTCCTCTCTCTTCTCTTTGGAAACAGCTGTCCAGTTCATGTCTCCCTGCTTTCATATAGTAATCAACTTGCTGATTTCGTCTTGATTTGTGTTGCTCTTGATTGTTTCAGTCTTGAGACTCCAAAGACATAGAAAATACAAGGTAAGTAAAAACACATTGTATTTTTCATTAGATCTATTGATATAGCTGGGAAAATGGAAACAATATTTTTAGGTAATGTGAGCTTTTTCAGCGTGAAGCGGAAAAACTGTCTGCTTGATCAACTATGCATTTTTAAAAAATCAATTGTTTGCAAACCTCATCTTGCTCTGAGTTGTATATTTCTTACCTTTATATCTTTCTACTTCTCCTTCCTCTCACTCTTCACAGTATAAACATTTTTTAGCCCCCCATCTTAAAGCAACTGGTTCTTGTCTCCAGTTGTCACTCGGCAAAATCCTTCCCTATCCCTACTATTTGTGACTGTGATTGTAGCACACAAGAGAAACATGTTTTTGAAACATCTGCTCTATTCCAACCCTCTGGAGGAGATTAGTTCCTTAGATGGTGTGCTGACTACTCATGAGAATGAACTTCTGTGCTATTTTAGGCAAGACCTGTATGAACATAAAGATTAAGTAAAACTGAAGATATAGACCCAGTTACAGATTCAGGTACTTTAAGTTCTGGAACCCTTCATTATTATTATAATGTGTTATTTTACATCCTGCTAAAGTGGTAGATTCAATTGTGTAAGGACAGATTGCAGTCTATGTGGAGTGCCTGAGCAGAATATTGCCATGCCAAACAGATATTACTGTAAATCAATGATTTTCACCACCCTAAGCATCATGCAAGTCAAGTGGGAAAATCAATGTCTTAATGCTTTATTTATGAAGTGATTTTTTTAGGATATGGTTTCAATTTATTTTTTAAGAGGAGAACATTTCTGTTCTCATCTCTGTTGGCTTCAGTGGGCTTGCTTATATGTGTGAATTTAGATCTATCTGATAGTAGATTTACTTAATATTGATTTGGAAGGACAGATTGAATCACAGGAAAAATAGACGAAAACTCTGATTTTCACTGAAACTTGAGAGAGTTATAGACCCTATGAAATCTTAACATGGAATTTTAGGTCCTTTTCTACATAAACTTTTGTTTGTGAAATTTAATTATTTCAGATTTACATTATATATTTTATATAAGATTTTGTATATTTCAGTTTTGCACTTGGTCTTGAATGTAGCCTGGAGAAACAAAATGGATTTGAGCGTGAAAAGTAGAATCTATAATTAAAATATTTAATACAATTTACACAATGAATCTTTAGGAGAAAAAGAAGTTATGCATTCTGGGATGTTCAATTCAATTAAAGAATGCTCTTACTTATAAATGCAAAATATTTCTAAAACATATTTAAAAAAAAAGATTTAGAAAAGAGAAAGACATGATTGAATCCTACTACTTGTATATTTACAGATGTTTGTACCATCTTAACATTACTGAGATGGGTGAGATGTCATATTTTACCAGCTGCAGATTTTGGGAAATCCTACAATGGAACTTCATTTTCCTCTAAACCACTGCAAAGGAAACCAGTCTTCTCAAAAGAAACTTCACCCTAGCTATAAAGGTGCATCATCCCACTTTCTACTTCTTACAGTGTCCATATAGGATAGTCTACATTGTGTCTCTGATGTGCTGTAATAATACTAAGTGTTTCAAGCTTAGCTGTATTTCTCCTGATATCAAGTGTGTCACCGTTGTGTGAAGAGAACCAGTAGTAACATAATAAAAAGATGTATTAAATTTTAGAGGACATGGGCTTGTATTTGAACAATCTTATTTGTAGAGGAAAATAAAATTATGTATTTAATGTTTGTAAGTGCATCAAGCAAAAATGCATTCCTTAGCTCATGATCAGAAATCACCTGGAGATAAATTTCAGGCAAAGTCATTACCTCAGTTCTGAGAATTTTAAGGAAATACAGATATCTCTGTCACACAAAGGTGGCAATTTCAAGGCCATGTCCCAGTGCCCACTCAAATCTCTAATAGGCTTTGGCTGACTTAAATAAACACTGGGTTAGACCATCATCCTGGTGTAGCTCCACTAAATTTGGTGTATTTACTTTTGGTTCACTGATGTCAAAAAGATGAGGTTTGGGTCCTGAGTCTGTATCACTGATAAGCATTTGCAGTTGAAAATGAACTGCAACCCCCAGGGTTAATTCTGTAATATCCATCTGGAAAGAATACATGCTATGTCCTCTGTTTAGAAAATCAAAGTATTTAGAGCATTTAGTGAAGTAGGGAAGAAGACACTACGACTGTCCACAGATTTGAAATGATGCTTCATTTAAATTGTAACTTCCCATCTGCCACCACATTGAAGTCATCATTGTAGAACAGAATCTTGTCAGAGGTACCAAAGGTCCAAATTTTTTATCAGTGTAGTATGGACATAACCTAACTGCAGTTAATTTAACATCTGTCTAGTGTCAGGTGTTGCCAAGATGTGCCTTCCCCACTGATATAATAATATTTTACAGCATAGAGGAGTTGGCAATATCTCAAGCTTTGCTTTTTTCTTGGCAGGACTCACAGGAAAAATGACATAAATATATAGGTCCTCCATTTTTAAAAATACTTTGTAGTTTCTGCTACATTCTTTTCATATTCTCAAATATTATCAAGGCATTTGATTGCTCCTTGCTGAGGCTGGAAATACTGACCATGCTAAGGAATCATCCTTTGCCCTCTTTGTGCATAAAAGCTAATATGTTTAATGACACGACTGAATGGCATTTTTTCTCATGGTTTCTCCTTTGGCTTATTCAACTGAATAAGTGGCCACTGAATTTTGGTTTTCTTCTGTTGATCACTGTATGCTCTCATGCCTTCTTTACTACCATTCTGGATACATAATCACTTTCCTTTTGGAATCTCTCTATTGCTCTCAGACATATGTCTGTTCACACACATTAGTTAATTTATTATCCCAGCATATTCCTGAGGTGGATGGATGCTATCATGCCCATTCTGTAGATAAGTGAAGAGACACAGTGAAATGACGTACTCATTTGGACAGTCAATTTGCCATTCAAAGGATTGGAATAGTACTTGAAGAAAAGCTTCACATCATATATGAAAAGCTTCAAATATAAGTAATATCTTTATGAATTCAGATATAGAAGTTTAGGTCCCAGCTCTGCTCTTCTGAAGATACTTCCTTCCCCACAACCACAGGGGAAAAAATAGGTAGTTTCACCTAGCTCTGCTTGGAACCCTGAGGTCTGTTTTCATTTTTGAAAAGAAGCAACTTCTTCAACTTCTGGCAAGAAGTTGATAGCAGTCGTAAGTTATTATTCATCTCTGGGGAAAGGGTGAAGATATTTGCTGACACTAAGATTGCACTAAGTGAGACCTGGGAACATTTTGTTCCGTCTCAAGCCGTTAAGGGGCTGTGCTGGAGTTAGACAGAACTGTCAGTCCTGTCTCCAGTACCGAGACACTGGTACATGGTAGGTATTCCCTTCACCAAATATTCCTAGTATATGGATATTTTCTCCAGTTCTCCCCTGCCTTCTTGTTTTAAGATACCTATTCAACCTGTTGCATACTTTTTCCTACATCTTTTAGAAATCTTTTTCCTCAGACTTAGCTTCTAGTTATCCTATCTGCCTCATTAATACCTAATCTTTGTTCTCTTCCTTGCACCAGTCTTTTTGCCCCATTCTATTTGCTTTCTCGCTAGTCAGGCCTGAAGCTTGACAGAATGTACCTGAAGCTTGGAAGCTTCAGGTCTTGCTCTCCTCTACCTGTGCTTCCCAAACTGCTCTACATGGGACTGGTACACATCCTCTCTGTATTTGAATCTGGCAAATTCTTCTTTCAGGGTTTCAGAGTGCAGTGTGGAAACAGAGGCCATGCAGATGAGATGGTGCATACTCTGAATTAAGTGTCATGGCCAAGGTCTTTTATCTGCTGGTAGTTTAGAGCTGCATCATCTCTGGGATGAAGGAGGTTGAGTGGAGGGGAGGACTGGTTAGAAAGTTTCCAGCTAATACCAAGAAGGTTATATTGCATGTATACAGAGTGTTTTCCTTTTCCAGAAGGTTACAAATTGACAATAAGAGGGTGAATTTGCACAAGAACAGAAAATATCTATCTGAGCTTAATAGTTTACAGTTGAGCTATACATGGCTTCTGTGGAACAAATCCTGTTCCCTTAACTTAAAGACTTTTCCAGTCCCTGCCCACCCCACCCACAGTACTCAGGGTTGGGGGAGGCAGTGAACCAGATATCATACTCCTAGGAGGTACTAACAGTATGCACTATCCCACTTACAGGTTTGGAGGTGTGTTTCAGTCATTTACAGATGGAAGAAGCACTGAGTGGAAAAGTGACTCTTCCAAGATGAGGCAAGGAGTCCTCCTGGCTGGGAAGAACCCCCATGCCTTTCAGTTCCTGTGCTCTAACCTCAGGAATCCTTCCCTGGACAGACTAGGTACTCCATGCTGAGAAAAGACTACTGCACATGCTTTTGACATTTATGTTACAATAAATATTGTATAAAGTGACAAATTATTCAGAATCAGAAAAGAAAAATTGCTCCTTCTTGTTCCCTAGAGGTTTTTTTTTTTGGTGTGTGTGTGTTTCCAAATCACTGACTTGTGCTTCCATTTATATTCACATGCTTATGGACTTTATTCTTGTGTCATCCCCTTACTGCAGCCATGTGACAGCATACGATAGCAAGAAACCCTTCAGGTTTTCTTACTAAACTGCTGCAAACCATTTAATAGATTGGAATAAGTGACTAACCTTCCACTTCCTTATGTAAGATGATGAACATAGATTATTTATAGAGGCTGCTGTCTCTAAATTTGTTTACTGTCACATGGAATGTGTGTCTGTCTTACACGTGTCTCTGTCAAACTCCTTGGAAAAAATAAACCTTCTACCAAATGTTAAGAACCCACTGGTCCTGTTGTGTGTTATAGTTGACAAGGATGACATATGACATACTTATAATAAAACTAATTGGAATGAGGAATGTGTATATATATATATAATTATCATGCTCATATGTTGACATCTAATTCTTGCCAAAGGAAATAATTAAATAACAAATTACTGTAATGTAACTTAAGGCTTCATTCCAGCATTTTCTAATAATTCTTATTGTTCCCAGGACAGGAATTATTTAAAATGGGTGGCCAGAATATCCTTTCAAAAGGGAGAAGCAATCATGTAAATTAAAATTTACTTTCCCCTGCGTATTTGCTCTGACTGACCTTTGTGTGAAAGAAGTGCAGAGAAATAAAAATCCTCCCACCCTGAACCAGGCATAACCAGCCAGGAGTACAAGACCCTTCCAGTCTGCTCTCCTCATCTTATCTTTCTGAGAAAAGAAAGACATACACTCCATACTGGAACCATAGGACCCATGGAACTGCAGGGTTCTTCTGGACTGTGCTGCAGGGACTAATGTGTCCCTTGACAAGATCTCCACAGCTCTTGGGAGCAGCCCCTCTTGCTCCAGCCAAGCCCAGGAGCAAGGGAAGCTGGAGGCCAAGCACTGCTCTTTCTTGTGCCCTGGTCCTCATCTGCAGGTCCTCATGCTCCATGGGTGCTGTGGCTCTGTGCTTATCAGTGTGCTCAGTCCTGTCAGGACACAGTGCTATTTGAATGGCAGACTTTAAATCACTAGTGATGGGAAGAGTCCTTACCCTGCCAGTGCTTCTGAAAATGCCTGATGATGTTCCTGATTTATATACCAGACACCCTATCACCTCTTAGTATGTATCTGCTGGCAGGGATGGGTTGTTCCAGCTGCAAGCTGGAACTTCTGACAGGCTCTAGCATGGGGGAAATTGAAGATTTAAGCAGACCAAAGCCAAGAGCAATGCTGTTATAGAGACTTCTTCTCCCCCTGACTCCTGTCTGATCTCCCTGACCACAAGATGGAATAGAACAAAAAGCATGAGTAGAGAAAAAGGGACCATGGAAAGGCCTACTATGGAGCAAAAGGGTTTGTGTTTCTGATTAAATCCATGTTTTTTTAAGACTCCAAGCGTAACCAGTCTTGTGATGTGGCATGAGGTCAAACTGCCCCATTCAACTTTATCCCTTTCCCAGGGACTCATAAATCTGTCTAAGGTGTAGGTAACCAGCAGTTCACTGGCCCTAAGACATATCCTAGTAACATTCAGCTCTTTTCTTGTTAGTAAACCCAACAAGGTAAAGTCTGTGGTATTGAAAAAAGGAAAAAAGTAGAAGAAAATTTGTGGAAAAAAATTGGCTTGTGCTAAGAGAAAATCTGAGAAGGAAAAACTCAACAGTGTTAACAAAAAACATAAACCCAGCCAGAAGGAACTAACAGCTGTTCCTGCAAAAAAAAAAATTCTAATTGCTTTTCCCTGCAATGACCAATTCAAATGTGAAGCTTGGAAAGAATGGGAGAAATAGGAAGGGGAGCCAGTTTGAGGCTAGAAAACCTGGTGAAAGCAGGAAGATCCCAGATGGCCAAAAATGCTCAGCATTTCAAGCTCACTGCCCAGACTGGTCTGTCACTGAGCAAATGAGAAGAATGAGCAAACCTTTCTTTACCTCTGACATAGGCCAGAGAAACCTTTGTGTTCCCATCCCTTCATATTTAAGTTTCCCATTTACATGACAAGAGACTGTTAATAGTGTTGGGGATTTTTTTTTTTAATGTCAGTTGAAAAAAATCTGTAGGAAATAAGATGATAAGAAAATCTAACACTGTACTTTTCTCAGTGTTCTCTTATGGATGTGTTATTGGACTTTTCAGTTGTTTTTAGGTATGCAGGTGTTTTAGTTGATGTTCGTACAAAAATTAATGAACCATCACATGGTCAAATGGAAGACTGTATCTGGCATTTAGAAATAAATTATAATTGTGCATCACCAGCTATCAGTGATCTTTAGGAAATGACAATTTCTATCAGTGAAAACTTGCCCTAGACTTTGTAGTGGAAAATGTGAACCCTGAAGGAACCATCACAGGCAGACTCATTAGCAAATGTTCCTTTCTTTAAACTACAGACAGAATATGTTGACAGTGAAACTTAATTGCCAAGAATGTATTTGATTTAGAATTACTGAACCAAAGACGGTGAGGTTTTTATAGGGAAGTATGTTGTCACACCATCTTTCTTATCTATTTGGGGCCACTAATCATCATGCTACAAACCTAAGGCTTAGCAAGAACAGTTCTGGTGGGTTTTTTAATGTGTATAGATTTTGAACTATAGCTATTTCCTCATTCTTCTCTCCTGACGTGACTAATATTTTCCTCTCTGTCTCCCAACGTCTAGTCTATAATGTAGATGTATGTCAATATACAAGTCACTAAGTATGACATTAAGTAGCCATACTAAGTTACAGTAACTATTTGCTTGAATAGCAATACAAGCCTGAAATAATGTAATTAAAACGGCGTGGTTGTCTGTTTCTTTGTCAGTGGCAGAGTATGTCTTTAGAAGGGAAAAACTGCCAAAGAAAATGAGTATAAAGACATTGGCACTGCAGAGTATGAAAATATATATGTGGCTATGAATGTCTGCTAGCTGGACTGATCAGTCTGACAGCTGCAGGATTACTTAAAGTTACTCTTGAGTGCCTCTTGGAGTTCAAGCCTGAAATCTTAAGGGCTATATACAGATAAGACCTTCTGCATCTGTGGAGAATCCAGGTCCAGTAGGGTGGTCTGAGGAACTGACAGCAGCAAGGAAGTCCTGCAGAACCACCTCTGATATTTTGGAAGATGGAAGCTGAAATTAAATACTCTCAGTTGAGATTTGCCATTGTACTTGGGATTCTCATTCACATCCCGCACCAATGTGAAACTAACTCTGGGCAAGATTTTAAACAAATTCTTCATTTGAAATAAAGACTGTTAATAATACCAGTGGTGTGACAAATGATATAAATTAGAATTTTGAAGTCTGCAGTGATAGTGATAGGTTGATTTCCAATTTTCTCTGTAATGCATATTGTATATCATTGAATGGGAGAGACCTGTGCTTTGGAGTCACATTGTTATCTAAGTAGTCTGACATTTATGAGATAATTTTTCAAACGGACAAAAAAAGAGAACAGCAAAGAGATGGGAAAATCAGTGGGAGATCAAGTCAGGGTCTTTGAAAATGTTATCTTTAATTTAATGTTTTTTAGGTAATGTATAAATATTGTCTGAGAAGCTCAGTCTATTGTTTAACAAGTTAATATTTTATCTTTGCCCATTAGCAAATATTTGACTCATACAATTCAGATCATTAAAAGTGTGCTTCAAGCATGAACACGTGTGGAACTAATTTTTGTCTGGTGTCCTTATCATGTGGTAGATTTTCAATGATTAGGAGACATTCAATGAGTCACTTCATAATTCAAGGTTAAATGAGGATGATCTTGACCAGAGCTTATACTATCTTGAAGGGAAGGAGGTCACAGCACAGGGTTTTCTCCATTATTCTATAAATTTTCCTTAATTTTGACCTGTAGAAGTAGCCTCTAGTTAGGCAATAGGGAATTTTGGTTTTATACTTAATTAACTCTTAGTCATATTTTGTCATTGGATGTTGGCCTCACTGTTTTTGTTGTAATTTGTGGTATTTGTCAGTTACATGACAAAGTGAAGTTGATATGAACTAAAGGCTACCAAAGGACACTAAACTCAAGTCAATCATAAGCAATAAATCCAAAGATGGTATAGCAGTAGTGGTTTATCTTGTAAATAGTTTTTTTTTCCAACAGGCAACATGTTCCTTATCTATTGCACATGGTATGTGTTGCCTTTATGGTCCAGTTTTTATTGTTGTAATTTGACACAGCACCACTGACCTCCATGGGGCTGTGTTTGCTTAATAGCAGTGGATCTTCCAGTTCTGACAGGAAGATTTGATAATTTGCCTTGTGGATTAGAGTTTCTTTTTCTCTCCTCCAGATAACTACTCCAAAACCTTTCTGAAGAGAGCAAACTGAGGAGACCAGCAAACTGAGAGCTGGGTGTTGGACAGCAGAAGCAGGGCAAGGCTGGATATTAGATAGCAGCTAACCTGTAGCAGTCATCCTTTACAGCCACCTTTACTCACACCCTAGTCAGCCCTTGATTCGAGTCAGAGAGTGATGGCACAGCATCTTACACTCAATTTGAAGACCCAAAGGGGGATAAATCACCAGGATATTAAGTCTGGAGGTGATGGCAAAGTGCCTTTGGTGAATCAGGAACTAGTACTGAGCAGCAGAATGAATACAGTGACACTGAAGCTGATGAAATACAGCATCAAGAGGATCAAGAATAAAGAGATACAAAAAACTGTAGTGGGTATGGGAAGGGGGGATATCAAAGTATAACCAGCCCTGAGGAACAGTGTGACTGTCTGCCCTGTGGCATTGTCAACTATCAGGATACCCTGACACGGGACAGGAGTACAGATATCCTCAGCAGGGTCTCTGGGAAGGGGGTGGAAATAACACAATACAATGGAAACTCAAAGGGGAAAGATGAGGCCATTCAGTCAATTTATTAAGATATTTGTTGACCAGGTTGGATAGAAGAGCGCTATTAAATGAAGAAGTGGAAGGTTATCTCACTTATGAGCAGAGTGGGTCACTGGGGGTGGCAGAATTACTAGAGATGGACAGATAATATTTGCTTTGGCTTGCTGAAGTCAGTAGGCCACCTGCTTTGGTAAAAGTTGCATAACATTTTAGCACAAGTGAAAAGGTAGCTGAAATTACATGGAATTCAACAGCTGAAAGCAGATTCATTTTTCAGTCCTTCTGGGAAGAATAAATCAAACTCAAATAAAAGTGGTAGTTTCCAGGTGCAAAGGAAAGAATCAGTCAGTATGATTTCTACACAATCAAATATTCATCTGGCCAAAGCAAAAAGCCATAAAGCCATTCAAACAATATTTCCTCAATTGAATGCAAACATGCCAAGGCTTCATGATACGTGGAGATGTTTTGATTTAATGTGTATATATATTCCCTTTTCTTACACAGAAATGTAAAATATAAGAAGGGGAAGAATTACTTCTAAATAAACAGTTTCATTGTTCGAAGAGTTTAGCATTTATTCAATTATGAAAAAATATATAAAATCATATTTACAACCATAAGGCCATAACAGAAGAAGATATTTTGCAGCTTCCTAAAAACTTCACCAAAGTCCACACTTCCTTCCCTTATCAATTGCATCATCTATAATTTACTGGAAAATGTTAGGTTTTCGGGGGTAGCTTTTCTAGCAGTGTATGTAATACGGAAAATAATAAGAAACAAATTAAAGCTTTTGCAGACATTGTTATTACAAGCTGTAAATTGTGTGAAATGTTTCTAGAGAAGAAAATTCTTAAAGAGTTCAACGGTCTTGTTTTCTTTCAGCCAAATGGCAAAAGAAAGAACACTTTGATATCTAACTCTGCATTGTGGTGACAGGCAACACTTGTGTTTGCAATCAAGGAGCTAAATGTCAGCATACTGCTTTTTATTCAGACATGAATTCAGAGGTCCTGGTGAGGGCTCTTCAGATATTGACCTACATGTCTAGTGTGTTACTGATAATAGATTTTTAAAGACAGAAAGGCAAAGGAGAAATTGAGATTCAGACCTAGCTACAGCAGTTAAAGCAAAATGGTTGATGGGAAAAGGGTCATGGCTTCAGGAGTTGCTTCACTGCAGATTTATGCCTCCTGCCTGTAAATACAGGTAGATAGTTAACAGAGGACTGGCAAAAGGACAATGTAACTCAGAATAAAGGAAAAAATCCCAGTCTCCTGAACAAGAAAACACTTTTAAAAGAAAATGTTACATCTTTTTGCTTTGTGAAGATTGGTACTGAAGAGTTTGAACTTAATTTCCCTTTTCTCTCCTTCCTCCTCTAAAAAAGAACAAAAAAAAGGAGACAGATTATTTTTTAATTTGGAAAAAAAAAACCCTCCGGAAACTTTAGAGCAGAGGGTTTTTTTTTCCCTCAAAAAAGTTGTATTTACATTAAGACATTCAGTTTTATTTACTTTGATCTGATAGTTGTCTCCTTGAATCATGCAAAGTATCAGGGATATACACAAGTATTTAAATGGCTGGAGCTTTACTCATTGTCTTTGATTTCTGTTGGACATCCTGGATATAAAAGCACAATTCTTTAGACAAGCGTTGGTTATGACAAAATGTACAGTGAAAGAAAACTTCTTGGGAGAACTCTCAACCTTGTTATTACTTTGTTTATATACCTGTTCTTTCCAAAAATTTCAGTTTTACTGTTTTATTTTGGTTTTTTTTCTTTCTAAAACTGTTTTGTCTCTAAAAGGTTTTCTGGATTGCTGATCTTTTAATTCTGATGTACTTAAGGCATTCTTTAATGATACTGTACTTGACCAGATGCTATGTCCTGTGTCTCCCAAGAAAATGGTTATGACTGTTGTAACGTATCAGCAATTTTATCCTCTCTCCCAATCCATATTACTCTAGTCCTGCAATGTTACATTTAATTTTCACATTTTGCACATTTTCTAACTCTGTTTCTTCTCTTCTTAATTTTTCCCCATTTTGTTATCTGGTTTCAGAGGGTGGTTGGGCACTGGAACAGGCTCCCCAGGGAAGCGGTCACAGAACCAAGTCTGACAGTTCAAGAATTTGGACATTGCTCTCAGGCACATGGTGTGACTCTTGAGGTGTCCTGTGCAGGGACAGGAGTTGGACTTGATGATCATTTTGGGTCCTTTTCAACTCAGCATACTCTCTGATTCTGTGAAACCATTGCAGGTATCTGCATCTGTGTGAGAAAGGAAGATGTGGAAAGGATGGGGTCAAGGTGTGAAGACAAGATGGTGTCGGGATCATCACAAGGCAAAAGGATGCTGTGGAATTTCTGGGCTGATGTGAAGGAAAGGTATCAAGTGTTGGACAGATACAGCATTGCTTATGGGTCTCTGACAGTAGCCAGGTTTTCTAAGAGTGCAGTGGATGCCAAAAGCACCCTCAAGATGTGAAGCTGGGACTGTGTGTTTAGAGGATGGTACTCAAGCTGCCAATATTGTCAAGAAGTTTGCGTGTTTCCACTGTTTAAAGTATTGAAGACCTTTTGTTGATGGGTTTGATGTCACAACTCAATGGAAGAAACGCTTGCCAAGAAGAGACCACCTCTAACCACTTGGGAAACCCTTGAAGGAAATGCGATGAAGAGTGGAGAAAATTATTATCTTCTACCTCTTCTTAATAAAACCTCTACCACGGGATATTTACTCCTTAACTAATTTCCTTTGTTGAATTTTTTAGGCTTTTTGCTTAATTTCCGTCTCAGCCACAATCAGTACCCGATTTTAAACGGCTTTTCTTGCCACAAGATGGCAGTGCAATCATTTGGATAACAACACGGGAGGGCGGCAAACGTAATTTTCTAGAGACAAACTTTCAGAACCAAACAACACTTGGAAGACAGTGTTTCCAGGAGATTTTATAGTTTAAGGAAAAAGGGCATGATAGTTTTTTAACTGCTGTTATTCATAATTCTGACCAAAATAATTCACCTGATGTCTGAACACTGCTGTTTAATTATTGGACAAATGAAACTAGTTCCATTAAATAGATTTGCATAGCAAAGGAGGATTTTGTGGTGATACACTTTATATGCATCCCAGATGGTTGCAATATATGGATGGCTTATTATAGTACATTTCTTTTGCATGTACCTAAATGCAGTCTCCTGCTGCCTGGAAGAAAGCTGGATCTCAGAGTATGCCTAACTGCTTTGTGGAATCAAGATACAAGACCACTTTAAAGCTTGACATCTGGCACTTCCTTAGCTTCCCCAGCCTCCCTGCTGCAATGTAAAAATAACTGCAAGAGCATTGTTGGGTTTTCTATTTTGTCAATGGCCCAGAAGTTTCTATCTAGATACCAGCTGGGATCAGCTCGGGGAAGAAAAAAAAAGAATCACAGCTCAGGAAATGATCCAAAAGCAGCAAGGTAACAAAATGAGTCCAGGACCACAGTGCACTCCTTCAAATGCTTCCTTTATAGAGCTGTGGTAAGCTGTATGAATTTAAAGTTCCATGAAGGAGTTTTCCATACTTTTTACATACAGCCAAAGGCACAAAAGATAGTTTGAAAGGTGAACTTAAAAACCTGCTTTCTTGTTAAGAATTTAAAACACAATGCCTGTCATCAGCATATAATCGGCATATAATGAAGGCAATTAAGGAGATGCAATTCCATCTAATTAAGTATAATAAGATATGTCAAAATGTCTAATTTTGTTGTTGCATTGATTTGCAAAAGCTTCTTAAGGTAGGGTATGGTTGAAGCCTGGGCTTGGCACTCTGAAGCAGCTGAGTGCAGTTCTGCTCGCTGCCATGATTCCGTGCAACCTTGGTGTCAAGGATATGAAGAGAAAAACAGGAAGAGTGGTTCTTCTCTCACTGTGTCAGTCCTCATCTCTGAAAGGAGAAATACAATTCATCCCCACTTTCTCATCTGGGTATCTCACCTATTTTGAACATAAGTGCTTTAAATGCTATTGTTTCTGTACTTTTGCAAAATTAACTCAGCTAAATTGCATCTTCCAGCAGTATGATGATACTGCTAACATTGTAATTAAATGCACTATCATTGTAAGAATTAAACTTGGATGTGACTTAGCAATCTTGTGCTAGAGAAGACATTTTCTCATGGATTAATTATACTAGTTCAGTGTTATACACTCTTCTTGCTGATATGCGGATTTTTTTCCTCTCAGAAGACTTCAGTTCGCCATTTTCTTCTAACAACAGCACATTTTTCTGGCAGTATAAAATGTTACAAACAGGCCTCTTATTTAGCTGAATTACTATTGACAGTCAGGACAGGTGTGAGTGAGGTTAACAGGAGATACACTGACCTGCACAGAGGATTATAGTCTACTACTTGCCCTTTAATTGATAAAACAGTTCAGCTTTTGAGAATTGCTTTCATAAAGTTTATAAAAACAACACACTGTTGATGTATGAGAGGCACGTTTATTTTCCAGTTTAAACCCTTCTAGGCAAGCTGGCCACAAAGCTTCCTTTAGTGGCTGGCAAGATACCACAGTCCCTGCCCCATGGCTTGCCTCCATCTCCTTGACATACAGAATCATTTAGTTTGGAAAAGGCCTGCAAGATGATTGAGTCCAGCCTCCGACTGATCACCACTTTGTCAACTAGACCATAGCACTAAGAGCCACATTCTACAGGACAATCTCCAGCTGTCCTGTGCAGCATTCACTGCTCCTGCATCCACTGTGGGTGTGTGCAGATAAACCCTAGCTGCTGCCATGAGGCTGACCCTGGCAAAAGAGGCAGAGAGCAGTGGCCTATTATTTACAAAATAATCACAGAGTTCCTTCCCAGCCTTCCCCAGTCTAGTTTGGGCAGGTCAGGGCCATGGGATGGTTCAGCTGCACCTTCCTGGGGACTCCATGCCACAACAGGAGATGGACAAGATGCGGAGCAGCCAAGCCTCAGGAGAGACAGTGACCCAGTGCCACCTCACAATGAAGTATTTACTCTGGGATAGCTGCTGGGGAGCATTCAAGGAGGGTCTGGAAGAAGGAGGGATGTGGGTGCTTGTGAGGGTTTGAAAGTAAACCAGCAGGAGAAATTAACCCCACACAAATACCTTGCAAGAGAGTTCAAGACAGAAATTACAATTTAGTAATTCCAATTACAATACATGCAATAAGACATTACAAGATTACAATAAATGCAACAATACAGAAAGACTGGCTTAAATACACAAAGACTAGAACCTGGCCCCTGTCGGTCAGGGTGGTGGTCACGGTCCAATTAAGCAGTCCAGTCAAAAGCAGTGGTCCTGTGGAAGGTCTGGTCCTCCTGTGGAAGTTCGTGTCCTTCTCTGGATGTCCAGTGGTGGTAGTGGTCCCAGTCCCCAGATTATATATCCTCAAATCTAGGTGGGAATGTTCAGTACTTCCCCCAGGGCAGGGATTTTGACAATGGGGCTGAGTCATTCCTTGAGAAGAAAAAGAAACATTACCCTGCCTCCAGGGTTGCCTCTTTTTCCTCATCTCAGGAAACACCAAACGGGTAGCCTGAGGGGTGGGCTGTGCACTGGGCAGCTGTTGCAGATTACCCACCATTAACAGTTCACCAGGAATAATGCAGATGGGTGTAGAAGATGTAGTTTGGTTACTCCCATACTGGCACTCTTTCTCCTGTAACCAGGACAGCCCTGGACATGCAGGTTCCTTGTTTGGTCAGTCAGTTGGTTGGTTGCAGGCTGACCACCCGCATCTTAAGGAAATTGCTAAGCTGGTAATGGTTTGTAAATACAAACTAAAAGTCCTCAGGTCTAGGAGTAATAAGTCATGTCCCTTTTTTCTTAACATTACCTTTCCCCCTTTTTTGCACTGTAGGAGGAAGAGCATGAATGCATGAGACCTAATTAGAAAGAGCTGAGTTAGTGTCAAGTACACCTACACTTATTAATGGAGCATGAAATAAAACCAGCAAAAGAAAATTAATATTGGCCATGAAACTTTCTGTTTTATAAAGTGGAATAAGTGTTTCTGGTGTAGTATATCACTTTCAATAGATTACTTTGCTTTAGTAATCTTAGAGAAACGACTCTACAGTGTACCTGGGGCCTGTAGCACAAAACCTGTCTGATTGTAAAAGAACATTTTAACCAAATTTTATGACAAAGTTAAAGTCTGTTCTGTTTGAAAATCTCTATCCTAAGATTATAGGCTCTCAGCAAAATTATTTTAACAGTTTTGGCTAAAGCAGCCTAGCCACTCAGTGAGAAAGAGACTGTTTTGCCCACTAGTATGGGGAAGGAGAGCAGAGGCTACGGAGTAAGCAAGGACACGATGAAAAGTTTGGATGATTCTAATATGAATACTGAGACTGGGCATTTCTCCACAGGAAGAGACAGACTGGAGAGAGATTGAAGAGAGGAATAAATTCTTCTGTAAGTAAAACTAGCACTGAGATAAGAAACTTGAGATATAGAAATTCAGATGTTCTGTAAAAGTAAGCACAATTGTACTGAATGGAGAGGAAAGAGACTGACAAAGTTGAGAGAAAATTAGAGCTACAGAAGTAGCAAAAGCACTTGCACTTGTTAGTCAAGAGCTGGAGAAGAAAAGCCTTAGGATAAGGACAGGTCAGCAATAAGTAAGAAGCAAGTTTGGAGGAAATGGTCAAGGAAGATCACATAGCCCTCTGTACTGGAAAGAGAATCCTAAGACTGACAGCAAAGATCTTTAGTATGTCACCCAAAGCTTGTTACCAATTTTATAATGTATAAAACTTCATTGCACAGTGTTTTTTTCCCTCTTGTGCTTTTCTTAAAACAAGAACATATATACCAGATTCCAAAGGGAAGTTTTTTTAGATTAGGGAAGGAATTAATAATCAGGGAGAAAGAAATACATACATGCAGATGAAGTCTACTTTCCTACACACTCTGAACCCTCTCAGACAATACATTTTCATTTACATCTTGATTTTTATTATCACATTAAAACATCCCATATATGCAAAACAATCTGCACAAAAGTCCCATGAGATGGGACATGGGGTAATCAGGAAACTATTCCTCAGATGAAGACCATAAGCCTGAAAATGTAAAGAAAAAGTACTCACTGGTTCTGAAAAGTTTAGGAACTGGTTTTTTGAAAAGAGCAAAAGCTCTTTTCATAGCACTCTGACCAGCAGCTTCCACTCCAGCATCTGCCTTATGTTTTGGCTGGGGCATAAAGAAGTTCTCCAATAGCCTTAATTTTTATCTAGCTTACTTCATGAAATACATCCTGGTCCTATCAGAACTAGAGATTTTATTCTTTAGTGACCCCACTCATCTTCATACCTGACAGAAGAGGAAAATATTGGATACAAGCTCCAGGAGTCCGGCCCCAAAGCATGTGATTGTTCATGTTGTTTCCTGCCTCATATTTGTAACTCTCTCCATGTTTCCTCACTCTCTGCAGGTACTGTGACTTTTCTGCTCCTGAAGTATTAGTTGATACAAATCACTGCAAGATGGTGCTTCCAGTGTTTTCTCAGTCTTGTTTCCCCTTTCTGACATTTTCTTCTGCAGGATTTGTCAGATGCACAGAGCAGTGCAGGATGCATATGAACTGTCCATGGATGTTTGGCTGGACCTCTCACCCCCTCAACTAACCCAAAGTTCCATGTCAGGCACTTGAATAAACATCCAAGCATTCAAAATACACCTCTCCTCAGATTGCTCTGTGATTTTTCCAGAAACCCCCTGTGTATTTATGTTGTATGCAGGGGATCAAGTTTAAGTAGGTGTGAAGAACTGTCATATTCAGAAATGTACTGCGATTTGAAAATACCTGTTTACTGTGCATGAAAACACCCACAGAGAAGAGCATTAGATTCAAATTACGTGCATTTGTTCCCCCTAATGACTTTCCTTATGCTTCTACTAAATGCTTACTAAGCAATAATGGTAAGCTCACCAGGACCCAGACCACCCCCAGGCACCTGCTATGAAGACCTTCACTGTTTACTGGGCTTCTGTCTTCCCCTTCACTGGCCAGCCCAGTCTGATGCCACTTGTCAAACAACGTCCTCTTTCAACAAGGCTCTCTGCCAGCCAAGCCACGCAGGTTAAGAGACATCTGCAAAGCTCTCATTCCATTTTGTTTTTTGTCAATACCTACTTAAAAAAACCCAGCCCGTAGTTTCTAAACCCTAAGCCTACATAAAACAAGGTTGTTATGTTTAGCAGCTAAAACTTCACATTCAGTGACTTAGGTTGTTACTGTTTCTCTCACCTGTGAGCATGTTCCACACTAGCTGATGAACTTTTTTGCAGTAACTTCTGGTGATATGATATAAACATGCAGAGAGTTAGTAAAGGTTTCTAAAATTGCTAGATTGTTTTATTGTGCATCCAGTCATAAAATGGCTTCAGCAATTAATGGCTGCATTGACATAATTTGGAGAGATTTTGCAGGAAATGGATAATTCTTGGTTTAATTTTTCCTCGTATTTTTTCTGATTAGGACCAGGAAGGTCATTAATTCAGTGTAGCCAATTAAATTCTGAGGAACTGTATTTTTCCTTTCTGAACGAGAGTAATTATGCTGCTGCTGCACTGGCTGTAGTCTCTCATGGTAATAAAAGCCTGGAAAACAAAGCCACAAAATTCCTGTTGATTATAAAATATTTTTTTTTAATAGGAGGGAATTTTAAAGAGGTGTATTAACCATATTCACCAGCATAACAGAGAAACACGTACTGACTTCTGCTTTGTTTTGCTAAAGGTAGTTGAAAAAAACCAACCCCCAAATCTATAAGCCCTCCCCTTATATCAGGGCAGCAGAACAAAACTAGGCTCACAGTTAACCATTGGAATGATTTAAGCCAAAAGCTGATCACTTTGCTTTTCCTTTTCAGTACCACTTCACTTTCTTTTCTTCAACCACTCTCTTCCTTCATCTCCATTTGGGATATATTGGGAAAGACATAAAAAAAACCCATAAAACACAAAATGAGTGAAATGAGCACAAGTATAGAAAGAAAGGGCAGCTGCAATAGGACAAAACAGTCAAAGTAAATACACCATAAAGAAAAAATTCAAAGAGCATGTTAGAAATAATGACATGAATTCAGCTGATGTGTGATTTGTCATTTGGGACATTGCACCACTGCAGCTGAAAGCCCTTCACAGAATGAATTGTAAGTGTTTGGTTACAGTTGTTGTTACCATTTCTAAAGGAAAGGAGATCTGAAAATAAGTTTGGTTAGTTCACAGCTGATATTTTCACTAGAACAAAAATAGCTGGTGTGGGGGAAGGGATCATGGAGCGTGGCAAAAAGCAGGGTGGGTGTAAGCCTGAAGGACTGTTGGAGAAGTTGCTCTCTCTGCTGCAGCAACCGCCTTCCAAGGTGAACATATGCTGTGCAGCCTCAAAAAAAGCAAACAGTTTGTGGGAGGTTGTTTATAAAGCACATTAAAAGAAGCTTTAGCAACCCCCTTCCCTATCAGCATCAGAGTGCACAACCTCCCTGTTGGTCTGTGGCCCAAAAGGCTCATCAGTGAATCACCACCTGGGACTAAAAGAAGCTGCAGGCTCTGGCTGAGACTTCAGCAGGCTTTGTTGGAGGCAAGTGAGGTGTCCAAATGACCTTTCTTTAAAATGTGGTGTGAATCTTGAGTGTACTCAACATTCAGTTTTCTCACCTCCTCTGCTGTCATTTCATCTCTGACACACCCTTTGCCAGCTACAATTTCTTATTTTTTTTCTTGGAGGACTTTGGAAATGTTGAACTTTTGGAGTTTCATCAGTGCTTAGTAAGAGAAAACTAGTTTTGCTTTATCTTCTCTAGAGCTTTAGCTTTAATAATTTAGTTTGCCTGGAAAACTTGGGAAATTTTATGGTAAGCAAGACAAAAAGAATGGTTTCACCAAAGTAATTGGGCTGCAGAAGTTGACTGTCCGGATCATGGGGCAAAACTGAACAGAGTAAGTTCTCCTACAGTATCTTTTTGAACTGTCACTTTTTAGTCAAACTCCCGAGAGAGAGACAAAGTTGGTACTTGGAAAATGAAGTTAGTAGTATATACTTCTTGTTAACCTCAGTTTAAGGAAGCACCATTTCTTAAGATAATGCAGTGTGCTTGATAAAAGCTCCAGTTAAGACCTTTAAAATGACTCAGTCTTTCAGAAGGGACACATATATCTCTGGCAAGTACAGATGTCTCATTGCATAAGACAAAGGTCGTGGTAGAACTTGGATCCATTTTATAACTTGCTTTATGCTGTAAAAACTTGCTCTGCCTGATGATGGATGGATCTAGGTCTGAGCTGGTGTTGTGCTTTAACCCCAGCCATCAGCCAAGCCCCACGCAGCTGCTTGCTCACTTCCCCACCAGAGGGATTGGGGAGAGAACTGGAAGGGTAAAAGCTAGAAACTTGTTGGTTGAGATAAAAAATAGGAAAAGCAAAAGCTGCACATAAGCAAAACAAAACAAGGGATTAATTCACTACTTTCCATGGGCAGGCAGGGGTTCAGCCATCTCCAGGAGAGCAGGGCCCCATCACATGTAATTGTCACTGGGGAAGACAAACTCCATCAGTCCAAAAGCCCCTGCTTCCTCCTCATTCCCCTCACTGTATACGCTGAGCATGATGTCACATGGTTTGTTTTGGTCACTTTGGGTCACCTATCCAGGTTTTGTCTCCTCCCCAGTGTGGGGAGGATGAAAAACAGGAAAGGCTTTGGCTTTGTGTAAGCCCTGCTCAGCAATAACAAAAACATCTCTGTATTATCAACCCTGTGGTCAGCACAAATCCAAAACACAGCCACATACCAGCCACTGTGAAGACAATTCATTCTACTCCAGCCAAACCCAGCACAGCTGGTCAGCTGGACTTCCTTTATAAAGAGAAATTGGGTCTTCTGTGCTATTATCATCTCACCCTGAAGCCAGCATCTAAAGTGGGTCAGATGACTCAAAGCCTAGAAGTGCCTCCTCCAGATGAAGGGAATGTAGTGGGATAAGCTCAGATGGAAGCACTTGTATTGCACATGTCTCAGGTTAGGTGAAATGAATATACCTCTCTACCTGGCTTGTCTTGTAGAAGACTGAGAAGTTTTCTCTAGAATTCAATCCTTTATTTCTTTTTAATTTCTTTAGTTCTATTGGGCCATGTTTCCTAGACTGTCTGTTTGAGATAGATGGTTGCAAATAAGATCTTAATCCCCTAGAGTGCTCAAATCTCAGTTATATCAAATTATTTTCTGCAATGATCATGATACAGTTTATCTTGAACAATGCTTTGTTGAATTCTTAATGTTGATCCATATTAAAAAAAAAATGATATTCACTTTATCACCTCTTCTGTGACAAGAGAAATATTGAAAAAAAAATTCAATGTTTTCCTCCACAGAAAGATAAAGCTGCAACCCAATCAAATGTAAACAGGAATATCACAAGGTCTTATGCCATAGGATGAGAGACATATGTGCTGTAGCAGGTCATGCTGATGGTGAGGTAGGGTGGTTACAGCCCCTCTGAACTTTCCCTTCTTTCCGTCTAATAAATCCATACATGCTTTATGCTTGTCAATGGAAAATCAATATAAATGAGAGGTGGTATAAAAACATGGTGTGCTGTTCATCAATTGCAGTGGGGGAAATACTCCTTCTTTTGGGGAAGGCACAATGTCTGTGACCCATTTGCCTTTATATGTAACCTATTCGCCCCAAACTCAAACAAATGAAGTGTCAATCTACCTGTCTCACCTTCCAAAATGTCCCACTGTGGCACTCTGCTACCTGACCCCAATGCATGCAGTGATTATAATCTGATATAAAATATTATAATCTTCCACAAAAATACTAAATTTCCCCACAGGTTTTTAATCAGTTCTGTGTCATGTTCCAAGGCATGCACTTATTCTCTTTTCTCACAAGCAGCATTTCTATGACACAGAAGTGTAAGCAGGTAGAAAGCTGGCACAAACAATGGATAATTGCAGAGACACTTAGCTGTCAAACAGGAGATCTAAAATGCAAAACTCTGGACATTCAGTTGATACTGTGGTGTGGTTTTCTGAATATTTTTAGAAATAAATGTGCAGCATGTAGACTATATACTAGAAGATGAAATACAGCTCTGTCTTCCTGAAGAAAATAGAAGTCATGTGGAAAGTTAACTAAATTATTTGTCTTTCTTTTTTTTTTCTCATCTGCAAAAGAAAATACAGCTTTTTATTTCCTGCTCTCCTAAAAGATTGATGAAAACAATGCATGACATGCACATCAGGAAAATGCACCCTGACATTTTTGCACAGAATATGCATTGCATGTTGAGAGATTTTTGCTATAAAAATGACAGTTTTGGTGCAAGCTGTTCCTGCCATAACTACAGGGAATGAAGTGCAAAAGAGAAAAGTATGATCTACGCTATACACATTTGAAATGAACCTGACAGGCTACAAGGTGGCTCATGTAAAGGTACCAGAAGGTATCTAAAACTAGTTCCTGCACCTTTTATAGAATAGCATCTCTAAATATTGTACTTGTAATGTAGTGAACTGATTACAGGAAAATCACATGTCTCTTTCCAGATTTTCACAGGTATTATAAAAGTACTGGTCCACTGGTGTGGACCAGTGAATTCAAGGCTTTTCGAGATTCCATTTCTTCCTTCAAATACTCATAGCATAAAAGCAAATTCCCTTTAACAAATTTGCATGAAAGAAGACTACTTGTTTATGAAAAGATTAACAAAAGTGGCCATGTTGTGTCTGCATAGTTCTGAAGACTTTTTACAAGAAATAAAAATGGCGGCAGTACTTGTAGCAAATTAAACATTTGGCTGCACAGAATGTATATCTATCAATTTGAAATGCGACTACATAAAAAAATATTTCTTGTTGTATAAAGGTTATCATCTAGGCTATAATATATTCAAATTCAATACAAAATGTCATTTTACTAATAAATTCCTTATGCTTTGAAATTTCAAAGAAGTGAAAAGATCTTTAAAAGCAATTATTAAATATGCAAATACAACCCTTGCAGCCTTTTTCTTTTTTAGAGAGACGTACCTTTTAGAAAACTATCTATCTGCAGAGAAATCTTACTTTTTTTTCTCATCTTTCTTCTCCGCCTCTTCCATTTTTAATGATGGATTGCTGTACAGTAGGCTGAACACCACACAGCTTCAGTCTTCCCTATTAAATTAATCTAGGGAGAGCATTAGATTTCTAATCTTGGACGGTCTCAGCTCCATTCCCTCATTGCTTGAGGGCTCACCTGCTGTCACCTCAAGCTAAATCCTTCTCATTTATTCACATGAACCACCAGCTTTTACGAGACTGCCAAAATAAATAAGAGCAGCAGGATATGGCCCCATATTTATTTTGGTAACGGATTTCTTCAGTGTAACTGCTACACCGAATGACAGTAGGGCTCTGCTCCTCAACACCCACCAGTTTCTAGGAGAACAACTTGATTTTTGTTTTCTTACAGCACTAACTATTTAGAAAAGTTGTAAGAAATGTGTAAATTAGGCATGTCTTCCAAACCCAACTCAATATTTGTTTTTCTTGGTATTATGGTCTGCTGCTATTCTGCTCAGTACCTCCTGGGGCTCTCTTTTTTCTTTTTGACTTTTACTAGCCTGTTCTAGTTTGACTCCTTTCTAGAGGTCTTGCAGTGGCCCATGTTTGACATGACAGAGCTACTCCAATGAAGTACTGGTGAATCAAGAGACTGAAATTTTAAAACTCACTCAAAAGGTGAGCGAATATGACCAAAAAGAAGCAAAATAAGAATAAGAAGAGGAAGACAAAGAAGAAAAGGATGAAGAATCCTTCACGTTCAGAGAAGCTGCTGCACATCAGTTGGAGACCTACAAAAGAGCTGGAGCTCAGTTTCATCTTTTGGCACTCATCCCACCAGAGTGAAGGAAGTGAGTCCTGGATTACACAGAAGAAAGCTGGGACTAGAACCATAAAGTGATTTAAATTCCCTGTAGCAGCTTGGGGTCCTTAAGACCTCTTGATGACTTTTTATTGGACCCCAAACTATATGTCTACTCGACTACTCTAGAGGGTCTCCTGCACCCTGGTGGCTCAGCAGGCCACTCCAGTCCAGATGTGACTGCGACCAGCAGCACTGGAAGAAGTGATGTGCTTGACATTAAATCTGACCACTTTTCCCTGACCACTAAACCCTAAGTCTGAAGAGTAAAGGCAGCTACTGCCCAGGCCATGAGAGAAGGATGAAACTGGGCGGAGAAGTACTCTGGATCAAGCAACAGCAGAGAGTCTTGGCAACCCATCTGGTTGCTTTGCTTATTCACAGAGGAATGGTTCTCTGATTTACTTCAGGAGCCCATACAGGGTCTGTCTTCTTCTTCTTGCTGGAGACACAGGGTATAATCAGTCTCCAATGCTTTCTTTCCCTCCCTTCCCTTTGTGTTTTACTGGAGCTGCTCTGCTAAGTATTCCAGTACTGATGCTGCCTCCCTGTACCTCCAGCACAATCAACAGCAACTGGACTGGGCTGCAAGGCAGTGACACAGAAGGGGAGGGAGGAGAGGGGGATTCAGCACAGCTGGTCCAGAGTGTGTGGGGAGAGACTTACACTGAGCAAAATGCAGCCCTGACCTTTCCCTTTTCCTAATGCGTCTGGTCAACACACAGTGTTGCATCTTGTTAAAAGGCAGAAGTAAGGCTAGAAAAGCTGCTTTTGCTGCCTATCTCCATTTCTACATTTGGGGTCAGGTTGTCTCACTGCTAGGTGAGACCCTCTACTAAGGAAGCTCCTGCTAGCTTTGTAAAACCAACAGCGGTGGGAATGCAAATCCTCTCCCAGTCTATACCTCTCCCACAGGAAGTGATACAATTTGAGGGCAGCTAAATCCTGAGATTTGCCATCTGCTTCTGCAGAGCTGTAAGAAATAGACTACTGCAGGTCAAAACCAGAGTAGACAGACCAGTACAAGACAGAAATGTGATAAGCAATGCAAAAGAAGACAAATTTCTTTCCTAAAGCAAGATTGCAATAATGATTCTGAAGAAATCAAGACTGTGTAGTAAGCTGTTCAAAAATTATATTTTGAATGCTATTGAAGTATGGGATAATTATGAGTTGGAGAGTTAGAAGTTCATTCCTCACTTTTCTGAGCTCAGTCATTACAACAGCTTCATCTTGGCCACCTGCTCTAACAGGACTAGAGATTCTCCATGTCGCCTACCTCCCCCACAGCATGTCACCCAGAGAGCAGAGTTAACATTTCTCATAGGCTGGTATCCAAAAGCATCTACAGCAAGCTACTGAGTTTTTGCAGAGCAATTATGAATGCAGGTCAGGAGGAGGGAGGAAGAAGTAGGAGGGGAGGGGAGAGAAAGAAGTAATACTTATTGTCATGGAAACATTTCTCTGCTGTATTGCTGCCCAGCACTGACAGATGTGGCTTACCAAACAGTGGCAGGATCCATCAGCACTGGCACATGTGACCCAGTGTCATGGTTTAATCCCTGAGAGCAATTAGGCACCATGCAGCTGCTCCCCAACTCCCCACCTTGGTGCAACTTGAAAAAGTTAAAATTTGTGGGTTGAAATAAAAAGTTTTATAACTGAAATAAAGTAAAATAATACAATAAGTCCTATAATAATATCAGTAGTGAAAAGGGGCAGGGGGCAAGAGAGAGAGGAAAAAAGAGAAAGAGAGGAGGGAATAAAACCCAAGAAAAACAAGTGATGTGCAATATAAGTGCTCACCACTCAGAGACCAGTGCCCAGTCCATCCCAGGCAGTGATTGACAGCTACCAGCTGACTTCCCCCAAGTTTATAGACTATGCTATGGAATATCCCTTTGGCCAGTTTAGGTCCTGGCCATGCTCCCTCTTGGCTTCTTGTGCAGCTCCTCACTGGCAGAGCATGGAAAACAGAAAAGTTTTTGATTTAGGCTAAGCACTACTTAGGAAAAGTTAAAACCTCAATGTGTTATCAAGATCATTCTCATACTAAATCCAAAACACAGCACTGTACCAGTTACTCAGGAGAAAATTAACTCTATCCCAGCCAAAACCAGAACAGTATCTAGCTGTATTTCCATAATATTTTTGTCATGCCAGGTCCCAGGCCTTCCAATACATTGGAGCTAACCATCATCACACCTCCAGTCCTTTGAGATATATATAGATCTACATATACACACACACACATACATACATATATATATTTATATATGTATTTACATACAGACAATATTCCCTTAGGAACAGATCATCCCTATTAGAGTTTGTTGAGTTCATCTAGTCTGTGACTTTGGGCTCTAGCTGGCTATCTGCAGTTTTGCTACTATTGCATAGCTTGTATATTGCAATCAATAAACTACTTGATCCCAGTACTCCAAGACACTTGCAGTAACTTGGATACTTCACTGCTGATGAAGACAAATGTAGGATATCTGCAGACACCAAGATCTGCTGTGGGGCTGTTCTACATTCTAATGGTTGATTCTAAGTAATGTATTTTCTGACCTTGAGCTCTGCATTTATTTTTGAAGACGCTTGAGAATCAGTTTCAAATTATTGGAGGCATAGTTGTAATCTCCATTTTCTTCCAAGTGCATTGCTTTCAATTCCCATCTGTCCTTTCAGACACTTCCTCTATTAAATGGTCACAGAAGATGAATAACAGCAGCGTGGATTCTTCAAAATGGCATTACATGTTATTCTGCTACTTATTAATGTTCTGTGTTCTTTTATTTACGATAACCTTGTGAACATTAAGGTAAGATGGCATCCACATGGTCTTAACATCCAGCTGAAAAATGACACAAGTGTATTATTAACATCCAAGGATGGGAGAACCAATAAAAAGTAGGAGAAAAGTAGAGAAAGTATTTTTTGGTGAGAAATTAAAGGAAGACTCTTGTTTGTTTTTGGAGGAGCTCTTTCTTAGTTGTCCAGGTTTAAAACCTAGTTGTAATTAATGTAATTGTCAGAAGTTTATGCACTTCACTTGTAACACCAATTGTATGCTAATGTGTCTTTTCCAATTGACTTTATTCAGTCACTTAATACACACAAAAATGAACACTGCAAAATTTGTATTGCCTTTACTGACACCAAGCACAGTGTATCACAGAGAGCTTTGAGATCAAGGGAAGAAAGGTTTTGCTTCTATGTATTTTCTTCATATAATGGAGTGTTCCATGATTCATGTTGCTTATTTGAAGTATCTTAACAGTATGGTATACTTTCCCTAGATAAGGAGCACACAGTAGTTGATTAAACCATTTTCAACATCACTGCACCTGTAATAAAAGATTTCAAAGTCTATTGCATGTGAAACTATGTTCTATACTACTTTCCTGGCTTCTTTAAAAGACTTTAAGGTCATGAAATCTGCTTCACCTCATGATTCCTGGTGCTAATGATAGAAGATAATTTGTAATTTTAATACAAGGATTTTGATCCTTCAGGTCACTTCTGTGCACAGGTTCACCTCTCCATTCCTGCAGTGCACACAGGCATTGAGCTGGCTTCAGCTGTCTCTCCCTCCATTTATCATGGCATGGTCCCCAGGTTTAATTCTCTAAAACCACGGCTCAGAGTCCAAATCTTTTGACATTGCTTATGCTGGCCTTTAAGAAAAAATAATTTCAGGTATCTCTTCATTTCATTTCTTGCTTCAGAGTTTTCAGCTGCATCTGAGTCATATTTTCAAGCTTTTATCTACAAATATAAGTGACACTTTTTTTGTTTATTTTAAATTATTTTTTCTTTAATGAAAGAAGTGTCTCATGCAATTGCTTGCTGTTAGCCGTGGCCTTCAGAAAAAGAGCAAACATGCCGAGAGTCAAAGTAAAACATGAGTGCTGCTGAGATAGCCATCAAAACTTCTCTGGTTTTTAAGCTTTTTTTTTTTTAATGGAGAAGCTGTATAATCATGAAGGGCAAGAAAAGGTACTACTAAGTCATGCAGGGCTTTATGGTGGGAATAAGGTACAAGAACAGAAGCTTTGTGATGAACAGAAGGCACAGAGAAGAAAATATGTTTCTGTCAGAGCCATCTGTTGTGGATCTCCCCAGGCTCAGCTGTGGATATGGGTGGAGATCTCTTTAAGATGATGGGAGAATTATTATTGTTGGTAGGAGTTTTTAACTTGTACATATAGTCTGGGAAGATATGCTACCAGAAATTTGAAGTCCTGGTATTTTTGGGTGAGAAGGTCTGTATGTTCTGCTGTAAGGTCACTGTATCAATCAGAGGTGATCCCGCTTTAAACTCAGAATCTTACAGAGTTACAAAGGAGCTGGCTGTCAAAAATTATCTTTGATCAGGTGATTGTAAATCAGTTGAAACAGGTCAGCAAGTAAGGTTTCGGATTCAGAATGGCAATTTTTGTGTGTGTGAAATAAGGCTCAGTGGAGTCAAGAGCTCAAAAATTTTAATGTGAAGGCTTGGAGTTAATTTAAGTCAGTGTATTATTTAAGAGTTTTCTTGTATATTGCAGGCACAAGGGGATAATGGTAGGAAAGGAAAGTTGACCTGCCTGGCAAAAATAAGCACCCTCCAAAAGTGTTTAAGGGAAAAAAACTGCCTCTAATGGGAAAGGAACTGAAAGTTGGGATATCTAGGTCTCAAAAGGTCAGAAAATGCAGAGCTAAACCAAAAACATTCAAAAGCCTTGCTGAGCTGCACCTCATGAAGAAAACTAAAGAAAAAAATAGCAGGAGATACTATATCTTGTTAAATGAAAAGAGAACAAGAAGAGCTGCTGACTGACAGATAGAAATGAAAGGTTAATCCCAGGTATGGCCGAATAAGAAATGAATCCCATTCCCAGGATCTGGGATAGAGATAGCACTGGGATGTGAATGAGGATGGCAGGGTGATGGAAGCCATCCCTTCCTGAGGCAAAGCAAACAGAGGGCACTTTCACACAATATGCTGCCATCAGGTGAGAAGCAGCTCTGCTGCTGCTGTGTCTTGGCCAGCTGGAAGGCAGCTGTGAGGTGGGCTGTGCTGGGCTGCACCAGTGTGGCTGTGGAAAAGCAAACCTTGCTCTCATGCAGCCCCTCCACCCAGCGCTGCCTGGCAGCTTGAGAGGCCCCATCCAATTTCAAGCCATCCTTAGTGAAAACCTGGAGTAAGGCTGGCTTCACCACCCACTTGGAAATGTGGGAAACTTAGTTCCAGCCCAGGCAAGCAGCAAGTGACACTTACCCACCCCCAAACTCTAAGTTAGGCAGATGGCCTTGAGCAAACAGAAATTTTATTGTACGGTTTGAACATATTGAAAGGGGAAACCTGAGCAATCTGCCATGGGCAGGGCAGACATTTAAAATAATTTGCTGGCACTAATCCTGACTACATCTTCTCCACTGCTGTGCTGGGTGAGGTGAGATGTGTTTGCTGGCTGCCAGGTGGATAATTATATTGGGGCAGTGAGAGGCTTGGAGAGTTGATGCTGCCCTACTCTATACAAAGGCACATATCTAAAAACTCAACAAGTCCTCAGCTGTCAGATCCCTACATGTGTATCTGAAAGGCAACCCAATTGACTCCTACATCCAGCTGAGGAGCCAGTGGATGGGAGCTGGTCCCTTTGAGCTCCTGCTGCTCATTTTTTGGTGGATGAGCATATCTGTTGTCATTGCTCAGCAGTCCCGTCCTCTCTTCCCTCTCTGTTCTCTAAGTCCTCAGGCTGCAGTTTCATCCTGCCTTCAGCATGGTCTGACCTTCAGCCCTGCCTTTCCCCCACATCTTCCCCTCTATGCCCCAGCATTCTTTCATTTCAGAAAAGCTTCAAGGATCTATATGGAGTCCTTGCCAGTACAGGGAGCTTTCCTGAATGTTCTTTTCCTTCAGTAAGAGTCTCTCAGGTTCTTTGAAAGAAATGCCCCCAATAATACTGAACCTGCATGTTTGTTAAACCTACTAAAGATTTAGTGAAAAAAACAAAAAAACAAAAAAGAAAACCAACACAAAAGTAGGATTGGGTGATGGCCCAAATATTACTTCTATCTCTTCTGACACTTCACCTGATCAGTAGCTTCTTTTCTCCCCAGGAGATGGTGGCAGAGTTCTTGTCCTTTTGCTAGTGCCATCCCTAGAGAGAAACATGCTGCTTTGTGACAAGAGCAAAAGAAAAAAGAAAGGAGTGTTTGAGGGAGATAATCACAAATCCTATTTGAACACCAGAGAAGATCTTAGGGAAGAAATATGGACGATAAAAGCAAATAAAAACTGGAGTGAATCTCTCTAGCCTTAAGGAAAGCATTGAGACTGGGTGTGCTTCACGGGAACTAATATTTGAGTAAGAAATGACAGGGGATTAATTCTGACCTTGTAGAATGGAGGAGGCTGCTGGACAACAGGAGTGCAGAGCAATAGTTATGTTGCACGTGAGGGCAGCCTTGGGCCCAGTCTGGCTTATTGTTTTCCTTCATGACCTTGGTGTAAGAACTAGACAAGTGCTTACAAAATCTGCCGATGACACAAAGCTGGTTTGTACAGCTAATACAGTCCAGAGGAAGACTTGATTATTATGCAGGAAAAATTAGATGACCTTGTGGAACAGCAGAACAGAAACAGCATGAAATTTAATAATCCAAAGTGCAAAATCATGCCCTTGAAAACTAATCACCAAAACTTCTGCTGTAGGAAAGGGGTTCCTGAACTGGAGGAAGGAGAGATGAACAAGCTGACTGACCATAGGATGGCCGTAAGATCCCTAATGCTATATGGCTACGACAACAGCTAAAGATGATGCTCCAACATGTACCTGGTCAGAATATGCAGCAGAATTGTGAAGGAATTAGTATCAGGGTAAAAGGTATTGAACTCAGGTCATATGCATTTCTGCTCAGCTGTGTTCAAAAGATACATTAAAGTGTAATAAATGCAGGGAAATGCGGGTATGTACAAGCAGGAAAGGTCAGATGGGGTAGCAGTGATTACTATTTCTGTGTTGTGCACACTTTATTCTGCTCCCTCCCCCCAAGTTTTCATAAAAGGTTTGCTGCTCTGGGTTAATGTTTTCCCTATTGAGTTATTCTTATCCCCTAAGGAATATTTCAGTCAACAGGCAAAGAAGTGAATTCCCATTTCCACTGATGTATAACTTCATGATGGGGGTGAGAAAATGTTTACCTTCATTTCATTTGTTAAAGCGTGGCAACAGTAGGATATTAAGGCAAGAATGTAGAGTCTTCTCCTTGTCCTGGGAAATCAGTCCATACCTGTCAGCTGTATCCTCTTTCTGCTCAGGACTGAACAGGTTTGAGTAGGATAGATGGACATGCCAGCAGCATCCATGTTGTGGGGCTGGGTGCTGGCAATGACAGCTCAAGATGCACGTGGGTCCTTCCACATGCTGGTCTCTCTCCCAGCCCTGTTGCTGGACTTCGTGGTGTGACTCCATATTTACATTAGTGCAAGGAAAAGAGGATCAAACCCAGCAAAAGGTTTTCAGTGCAAGTGCACCTATGGAATTTTCCTCCTCTCTGCCTTTCATGTTTTCTGGAGTCACTCGAGGTGAGAAAATAGGAAGGAAATTCTTCAGTGGATTGGCCAAGAGGAGCTTCCAGCAAAGCCCCTTCCAACAGCACCGTAATCTGTGAAAAATATCTTGCCATATGGAAAGGCTGTTCATTTTTTTCCCTCTGTGCACAGTTTGGCTTGCCCCACGTTAGCAGAGGCTATCTTTAGCATGTCGTCGGTGTTTTTTATGAAGAGATATAAAAACTCCCACAGCAGGAGTCCTCTGGCTCTGAGACTGGGTGATGGAAGGAGGCTACGACAGACTGCTTAGCTGGCCCCACTGTTCAGAACCATCTGCTTGCCAAGGTTTCTCAGCTATGAAGAGAGAGGCAGACACTGCCCTTCTCAGCAGTGGTATGTCACTGTGAGTATGGAGTACCACTCAGAGAGTAGGAAAGACTCAGATAAAAATGAAATCCAGACTATTTAAATAGACAAACAGAGATGTTTTGTATTCGTTTCTATTGTAAAATAGCCCCTATAGTTGTAAATAAGAAGGAAAATATAGTAGTTCTCTCTTACATGCAATTCAGCAAGGCTCTCCCATAATTCGTTCAGACCCCTTTAATGAGTATAAGCAATTTAAGCAGTTTGTTTAAAGGCCATATCTCTGCTGTTGCTTATGCTGAACATAATTTCCTTTCCTGTTGCTAGCTTTGCAACAAGTCACAAGCGTTATTTACAGACACCTTAGTTTTATCTAATTTAACAGCTTTGTGTTGTCAGCAGTTTTGCCATCTCATTGTATTCCCTCTCTTCCTGGTCATTAATAAATGGGGCCGGAGAAAGGGTGGAATTAATCCCAGCAGTGATCCTCTGGCACAGTCCCTGTGGCATCATATTTTACCACCATTTCATCCCAGTTATCTGCCATTTATCCCCATCCTTTTCTCTATCTTTTAACCCATAAAAACCCTTATCTCCTACCCCAGGGCTGCTGTGTTTCCTTAAAAGCCTTGTGGTGAATGATACTATCAAATGTCTCTGTAAATGCATATCTTGTGATTCTCTTTTAGTCAATATTTTGCTACCACTTTGTAACATTTGAACAGGTTAGAAAAGCACAGTTTATCCTCACTGATAAGTATATCAATTTATCTCTGCTGAGCAGTGCTGACTTGCAATTTATTCATCCTGATTTTTTCCTCTCTCTCCTACATACCACCTATAGGTGTTTTATAAGTATTTTAACTGATTTTCTCAATTATTTTGCCCATTAATGAATTAAGGTTTTTTAGATTTCTGTTTTGAGGGTTATTCGTTAGAGCTATTTTAAAGATTGCTACAGTGTTGGCCAGTTTCCAGCCCAGAAGAGTGGCTGTTTTAATGATGAATTACATATATTTAATGATAAATTATGGTAGGCTGAAATTGTGCTCCATTCTTAGGATTTCCTCAGAGTCTCCAACAAATTCCATTTGGTCCTATGAGTTATTGGAACATATATTTCTGAAGTTGCATCACTGATAATTTTGATATCTTTTACCCAATAGGGCTTTCACATCATTGCATGTAACTTCAGAGTAAAGATTCACTCTCAGCCCTTCTTTTCTGACACTCAAATGAATCATTTACCTTCATGGCAATCTTTCCTCACCCTGTGATATAACTCTTTACACTTAGCAGTCCAGTAAACCTACGCAGCTTTCCATATGTTATTTACTCGCATTACTTTTTTATCATCATGCCTTTGACTGGTTTTGTGTATTTTCTGAGGTTCAACTTGCTGTATGAGTTGTACCTTGCCTGTCAAATCTTCCATTTCATTTGCTATGCTTTAACTGAGTATCCTTTCCTGAAAGATGCTTTGGGGGATAAAAATTAATCCTGGAATTTTACCATTTAATTATCCTATGCCTTCCCTTGTTTCTTTGTTCTGAACTGTGGAGATCTGCTAAAGCACAGGTTATAAATAGCTTCCACTCTAAAGTTGTGAATAACATTTTTAAAAAATAGTTATTTCTCCAGGAGAAAAAGGCCTGGTTTAAATTCTGATATTTTATCTTAAAATGCTGATATTTTGCTCAAGTTATTGATCTTAAATATGAGTCTGTTCACCCAGACTTGTAATTCTATTAGCTTCAAGGTAAATATTCATGTAAATCAATCATAATTATTCTCATAGTAATTATTGTACTTGGGACCATACTCTCTGAAACAAATCCAGTAGTTAATGAACTCCATTACATGCAGTATTTCTTCATGCTTCATCATTTTAATTCATGGCATATGCTGCATTTACAGCACTGGATTGGGTTTTTCAGACCTAGAATTTGTGTGCTAATAGTCAGTTTCTCCTACACATGTTGAATTCTGTTCAGTGGTTTAGGTAGCACATTTTAACTCTTGCATTTCCTCTAAACAAACTAATTATTGAACATCTTTTGATATTCCCTTATAATAAGAGTTTCTTATTCATAGTTGCTTCATTTCTTCCCAACTTAGTACTGGTTTCTCAATCATCAGTAACCCTCCCCTTCTGTATCTCTGTAGCTTTTTGTTATTTACACATCTGTGATGAATCCTCCTCCCCTCATCCAAGAAGATGCTATTTTACATGTCTAATTTATTTCTCAAGATTACACAGTCATTAGAACTCCAACCCAAGAAGGCAAGGAATTTCTAGCTTCTAAAGTTGTTTTTCCATCTGTGGTTATGTACCAAAGACATTGACCACCGTCTGTCCCGATTAACAGTCTGCCTCCCATACCCAAGCCTGTTAAAATACACGATCTCAAAATTATATGTGCTTGAATAAGTAATGAGTAAAACTACAGGTAATGTTCATGAGAAATGCCTAGTGCTCAGACTTTTGAAAAACAGACCACTTAGATTTGGACTAATCAAGCATTTTATGGTGAAATAATTTTCTGCTAGAAATAACTCAAGAGCTAGGTGCTCACTAGCAATGGAGACAAGCCAGGATGAAGAATATGTTGTAATCAGATGAAGCAGGTACTTGAACATGGTCATCCTAGCCCTACATGCATTTTTGCTATTAAGGGCATAAGGAATGGGATCTAAAATATATGTCTATGGATGATAACTTTTAAAAACATACAGACACAAATCTTTCTTTTCCTCTTGTTTGTTCAAAAGTTTAAATAATGGAGTTTATTTAATATCATATTCAGTAATGATTTTGCTATATGAATTACAAACTTAAATGTTGTGGTTTAAAAAGCAATGCCAAAATAATGTAGCATTTGCACTCTAGAATTTTGTATCAAATTCATTACCAGATTGTTCTGGCTCTTTGGAATTGGGGTTTCTTTTATACCTGTAGGACTAACCCAGGAAGTGTGGGCTGAGGTACAGCGTGCATTTCTTCTTCCTGATGATGCAAGTCACGGTTCCCTTTTGCTGCAGGGAGATTTGGTGAGACTGGGACTGGGCATGTTTAGTCTCTGCAGTGACTAGGGGTTCAGAAATCTCCAGGCACTGCCAGAGTGCAGTGTTCTTCTAAAGTACCTCCCGGTGTCTGGCAGCCACCCAGCATGTCCCAGCACTGCAGGACCTGAGCTGACATGGCTTTAGAGGTCTCCTAGCAGAAGAGCAGGATGTGGCTCTGGTGTCTGCACCAGAGCATAAACATGTCCCCCACCAGGTTGCTCCCTCTCCTACATTTTTCTCTTTAGGCAGGAGAAATCCAAAGTCCTTTAAGAATTGGAGTTCAATAAGTTACTGCTACTACACAATACTACACCATTTGAAGGCCTTCTTAATTATCTGATAGACTGGTAGAATCATTGACACTATTCCCATTTGCCTAATATGTGTGTGATCTGTACAGTTTTCAACTTTGGGTGTGAAAACTGTACAGTCAAGTTTGAAAAGGCTATTATTTGTCAGGCAGTTTAAGAGATCCTGTGATACTTTCTCTCCTGATACTGCAGAAGCAATTAGACTATACTAGGAGATGTAAAATTTGTACCTTTGAGGACACAACCATGTTTTAGACTATTTTTTCCCTCTCTCTACATGCAAGAGCCAAAAATCTAGCTTAGCTCAACTGAAAACTAAATGGATCATGACTGTTCCACAGCAGTCCCACCCAGGACACACCAGGAGGACTGGATTTTTTTAAACTATCACTGTTAGATTTGGCAAATTTGTTGATATGGCAGCTTGAGCACGTGGAAAGGAAAGGACAGCCAGCATCACAAGTGTCTCCTGTTCTTTCTGGGTGAGTGGGGTCTGGGGATGGGGTTGAGGTCTTGGGACAGGATCTGGATTTGGTCCCAGATCCAAAGTTGCATGAAATCTCTCCACTGACTCTGACCATGACTTAACACTGTAAAAAAATCCCCCAATGTTTATGTGTCAAACACAAACCTCTGTTCTCTAAAATGGCATCTTCTTTTAATGGCAATAAACCTGGAGAATTCCTTGAGCCTCTTGTGGTCATTAAAAATACTGCTGCAAATATGAATTTGTTCTAACTTGATTCTCAGATACTAGATGGTGTTTTCCCTTTGCTTTCTACAGAAAGTCTTCTATTACCAGGAATTCTCTCTCTATTTTAGTACTTGTAGATGGAATTATCTTATTATATTAACTGGTGGAATAAAATTACACTCACCTTTTTTTAGGGACTTGTACTCCAACCAGTGTCTGGCTGTAGTGAGGGCTGCACAGATTTTTTTTTCTCTATTACAGGAATAAAACACACAGGATTAAAGTCTTTTCGTGCCACCTTTGTTATCATAAATATCTCTGATGGATATGCTGATTCATTTTTTAATAGGGGATAATACTTCAGATGAGAAAATGATCAAAACACAGAGCACAGTTAGGTCAAGGTAATTTAACTCTAATCTTGCCTAGTTGTTATTGAGATCTGGACAGACAGAACTGAGATAATTAATCTTGATCATGAACTATCCTCTTCTTACTTCATATGGCTCTGTGTGCCCAATACAATGCCAGCAATCCTAGCTGACATTTTCTGTGAAAAGACATTTTTAGGCATCATAATGTGTGAAGGCTGCCAGCAGGGCAGTCTATCACTTCTACCTTACATCAAAGGGATGTGCACTCTCTTGGAGGAAGAAAATAAAGCTAGTATAAAAAACAAGACTTTAGCAAGGAAGGTTAACGTGGGGACCTTACAACTTGGAAGATTCTAAGTTCAAATTTGGGAAAAAGACAGCACAACTAGCACTTTCAGACTTTCTTCCTTGCCCTTGAATCAAACAAGAATCATTGGGAAAACTCTGAAAAATCCCTTCATCTCTACCTCTCATTAATGTAATTGCCTCCATTTCTCTTTCTGCACTCAGAAGAACGCGGCTGTACAGCAACCTTATGATTTCCACCACGCCTAGTGCTGCTTCTCCACTGCTGACTGCACCAGTCCACTTGCCAAAGCTGCAACCTTAGGCTCACAGTGTGAAGCATAACCAAGTGAAGATGGTATAAAATCCCAGGAAGACATGAAGCATTCAGAGATTTAAGGTGTGTTCCTTAAATAGCTATAGTCTTTGTTTCACAGCTCTATTTTCTGATAGCAAGTAAATTTTGCAATTACAAGTGGGGCGATATCAAATCAGTATGAAACATTCATAACTGTAGCTAAAATTGGGTGATGTCTCCTCAGCTGATGCATGCTTGAGAGGGATGTCTTTGATGCCAAAGCTTTTTAACAGGGCTGATACTGTCATCGTTGGCTGTGTAGCTTACTCAGTTTGTCAGTCTCTGCTGGGGCTTTGCCAAGTGCTGGATTTAAATCCCAAGTTCTCCTGGTCAGAAAGGCAGAGTGTAGCCTGCAGTGTGCAGGATGCTAATACTGGTACCAGCTCTCATCTCAGGGAGGCTGCAAGACTAACAAATTGCAAGGAGAAGATGAGCAAAGCAGTTGCTGTGCACGCAAGTTTGTGTGTGAGAAGGAAAGAAAGAGATGACACCTGTGTGAGAGGACTTTGCTAAAGGGCAGAAAGCATCTAGGGAATTGGGAAAAGAAGACTGTACACAGTCTTCTGTGCTTTACAGATACAAATATAAGGGGATATGTGCTGAAGGGAGAGCGTACCACAAAAGAAGTTCACAGATCTGGTCAGGAAGCTGGCAAGAAAAAACCATCTGATAGACAACTGGGATTTATTCAAAAACAGCATCTGAGTTTGTTCTTCACTGTTGAAGCCATCATTTAGAAAACAAGTGAAAATAGGTATGCTGGTCTCATTTTAGTCCCTCATGATATTTTACACATCACCCAACAACTGTACCATTTCTAAATAGACAGAAAACGTGGATCATAATTATATAATAGTGAAGACAGAAGTCCACATTGAAGGGTATTAACACAAAGTGCTGCAATGTAATTTGCCTCTTGCATTTTCCCTGGCTCTAACTAATAAAAAGTCCTCATGCCCAGCAGTATCAAATTTACTCAAATTAAAAAGCTGCTTGTCTGTGACAACAGACTATTCTTCTTGTTCCACTTCAAAAAGTATTAATTATGGAACATCATGTTTTACAAATATTTTTTTGTATAAATGCTGTATTAAAGAACAATTACAGTGTTGAGTAAACAACTGTGTGTTTTGCAATATACTCTCAGAAAAAGGTTGCATCAGTGTTTTATAAGTAGGTCAGTGACAATTCCTTATGTATTTCTTAAATTCACACGGACTATACAGATTCCAGCATAGAAATACATGGATAAAACTACTGTGAATAAAATATTCATGTTTTTCTTTAAAAATAAATAGACCCACATAAGCTGCAGTAAGAGAGGTAATGCTTTCCTGGTGCAGGATTGTCTTCTGCATGCTTTAAGAGCTCTACTTGGTTCAGTTTATTACCATATATTTAATATGAGTGTAATTAATATGAGTGTAATTAATATGTGCATAATAAATAACAAATTCCCTTTGCAATGAAATCATTCATGAATTTGAGGATTGTAACACATCCCTTATTTCTTCATTTGGTATGAAAATTGTTGTAAATATAAGATATGGTGACTGATTCCAGGGTCGTCTCCTCAAGAAGCCTTTTTGTTTATACTTGGACAAAATGTGTTTATGTTATTGTTGATATGTCCATCACTGTGGGATTATAGGATGCATTTCATCCAAGAGATTTACATCTTTGTAAAGAGAAGGTTGTTTTACTGTACACGTAGTAATACCTGTGAACAGGTGATATTTCAAAGAAAGCCCCAGGGAGAAGAATAGCAAGTGCAAAAGATTACTCTTGTCTTCTACAGATGTTTCCTTGAGTAATCTCACCTCTAGCATTTGTAGGGGTAAAAAACTATCTTAACTCATCAAAAACCAAACCAACCAAACCAACAAAAAAACCAAAACCAACTAAAAAAACCCTCATCAATCAACCAAAAATCTCCCAAAACCAAACAAAGCCCAAACTAGCTCTAACACATGTAGCCTCTGGAGAGCCTTGAAAATTGCTGAGACATGTAAAGGTTAGTATCTGAAATGGGCTTCTTTAGACAGAAACTTTGCTTAACATAGAAAACACTTTCACTGATGCATGGTTACTAGAGATACATGCCATACCATTTTCTTAGGTCTGTTGCCCTTTCCATGTGTGGAGTAGATTATGGCGAGCCTCAGTATGAAGTCTTTGTAGCTCTCTTGGCTAAAATACATAGTTTCCATCCAAAGGAACAGCATTCCAGCCACCTGAAAGTATAAAACCCATTTTCTTTCAGGTATTTCCATAATATTCAAATTTAAGAAGGGACATACCCCAGCAAAACTGTGAAACTGTATGTTTTTAGAGTGATCAGAAAGTGATTCCATGGTTAGACAAGTATTTGAAGCATTTAATCATCAACATAATATTCCTTGTGTTGGTAGAAATCCTCCTATTTCTGCTCAATTACTTCTTGGTTGGCTGAATACTATCATTATTGACATTTCACATAGAAGAAACACAGCTCCATGTGATGTGTATAATGTCTGCCCTGGGCTCCACATAGATCTGGGGGAATAGGTAAAGCAGGATGGAGGGTGTTTTGAGTGATTTTTCATGTATGCAAATATGAGCGGCCACTCCTTGGAGATCTTTTGAGAAAGAAGTAGATTATCAAAGGGATGGGCTCCCCCTGATTTACATGCTTATGTTGCTTTGGCAGCCTCAGCAAATGGAAAATGTAGTGACATTTCTGTCTGCTGGCAGCTGCAAAGGACTTCAGGCAGATGTTTGCCTCTTTTGGTTTATTCACTCGTATGCCTCACCCAACTGGCAGCAGGGCTCATTATGCACCATTATTGTTCTAGGTATTGAACCTATTTCTTCTCAAATTAATTGCTTCTGGCTGACTTATCTGTAGCCAATGTGACTGAAATAGCACGAAAACAATCAGTGATATGTGGCTGTCGCCTGTTAAATCTCCCAAGGAAACCTTTGTTAAGACTACTTTGGCAGCCAGTGGATTTCATGAGTTTGGAAGCACAGTTCCATGCCAGCAACAGGCTGGAGACAAAGCTTTGGTGCAGAAGAGGTGCTAGGCTGATTGGCATGGGGGTGGGATGACACTGATGACTATGGCTATGCAGATACATCAGGGATGCTGTGTGACCAGTCACACGGGTGGGACCAGCAGCAGGGTTCTTTTATTTTTTGTTTATTCTCAGACCAGTTGCAATGTGAAGTGGCTGTACTGGCTCCACCAACTGGAGACAAAGCCTGTAGCTCTTCTGAGGGTGACATGCATATTGGGCACACTGGAACTGAACTCTAATGCCCGTACTCTGGATTTGGGCTGAGGGATGGATTGCATTTCCCACTTTCATGTGTAGACAATCCTCTGTCTCTCTCTCTTTTTTTTTTTCTTTCTTATAAGAAAGAGGATGTTTGCTTTGTATGGTGCCTAGGATCTCAGTTGGTTAATTTAGTCCAGAAAGGAGATTTACCATGGACTCCCATGGTCGCCTTGGGGGGGTGGGAAAAGAGCAAGGGAAAGAACCACTTTCCCTTTCAGCCTTCATAGCTATTGCTGAGAAACATGTGGAAGGTAACTCGTAAAGATTTTATTATTAGCAAAGACCATAGAGGATGAACTTGGGGGAGGTCAATAAACAATGCTGGAATCACCAGGTGACGTTAGGGTCTTACTGATATGCATGTGAAATTAGGAAAAAAAAATTAACCCCCCAATCCTTCATCCTGCAGAATTTGACACACTGGCAACAAGACATTTCTGCCCTGCACATTGGGAGTCTATGAAAGGGAAGGGAAGAATAAGGCTATTCTTAGCCCCCTTTATAGGCACACAAAGTACGGCACAGAAATGTCACTTGCTGGGGCGGGAGGAGGGTTTGTTAAAGAGGACAGGACCGCTGTGTAGAATCGTCCTATACGACAGGGCAAACGAACCTGCCATTGTCAGCCCCGCGCCAGCTCTGCACATTCCCACCTCAGTCAGCTACTGCAAACGTCCTGATTTCTTCCCTTCGCCCCCGCCTTTCCCAAATTATTTTTATTCGTGCTCAAAGATAAGGCAGAGGTTTCGCCCAGGTCCCGGACGGCACCACCTCGGGACGGGAACCAAGCGGTGACTTCAGCACAGGCAGACGAGAACTGCCGACAGGCAGGAGAGCGCCCCGAGGGTCACTTCCAGCGCCGAGCGGCCGCTGCCAGCCGCGGCCTCCGGGGGCACAGCGGCCCCCCCCGCCGCTT
>VZSE01027393.1:1629220-1735471 GCA_013398275.1 Promerops cafer
ATTTTCTTTGACTGGTAGACGCTTAATTAAAGTACAGCAGGAACGGGGATGGCAGATGGCATGTTTTGTGAGTCGTGGGGTGCGGTGATGAATAATAGCACCACCCACTCTACTGCTTTACTTGGGAAACGCTTAACATATCCCAGTTCCAGCTAAGGAAAACCTCACTGAAAGTTTTATGTGAGTCGAGCAAAATGATGAAATGAAGTACCCCGGAGGAGGGAGGCAGATGGCTGGAAATAAGAATACCCTTTTTCTTGCCAAAGGAAAGTGCCCCTTTGGAGCTTTTGTGACATACCCCTCCTGAGAAACAATGAATGAGTTTTGGTCTTGTTTAGTGCTTGTGATTGTTTCTTTGTTAATATTGGGAATAGAAATAAAATAGTAGTCTTCTATCTTCCAAAAATACATTTAGGAGTTTTATTAAAGATTATTAAAAATTATCAAACCTTCTTACATTGTAATTCATAAAAGACTGTAAAATAATTCTCAATATCTTGTTGAATATATTGGCATCGGTTACATTCCATATGCTTGCTCATTATCAGTGTGTTTTTGAATTACAGTCTAATAACATACTGATATGTTAAATGAAGCTGGAGTCAACAATATTTTTAGGAACACCCCCCCCCCCCCCGGGACGCTCTTTTAAAAAANCCGAGTCTATCTTTAAAAAAAAAGCTTAAAACTGGCCTTTAGAAGCAAGTCTTTTCTCTGAAAGATGATTAAATGCTCCTAATAATCTATGACTAAGCAAGAAGAAGGAATGTGGCTCAACATCTGATGAAAAACAAGCAAATCTCCACATCAGCTTGCACTTTTAAGATAGGGGAACTTCATTGTTGGCTTCATGTGTCATGCTAGGAGTTTAGCTTGGATCTGAACAGATTTCTAGTGCAACAAGCAAGAGGCTGTGTTTCACGTACAGAAGAGTTATGATTCAAGGGAGATAAGATCTGGAAAGGGAATTTCTTTTTCATGTTTGCATTAATGAGATAATTTATCAGGAAGCTAATAGTTGCCAAAGGCTTTTTTTTTTTTTAAGGTGACCTGTCTAGGGGTGTTCTTCCCTGGAACTGCCAGCATGTGTCACTGTGGACATGAATCATGAGACACATGGGCATATCTGTTAAGACTGGCACATGCTGGCTTTAAATGTCTGTGATGGGCTTGTGGCTGCAGAGCAGAGACCTCTGAAGGGGGTGACCACTTAGAGTGGCAATGCATTTGTGTGCCAGTGGGATTGGTGTCCTAAAATAGGTGTAATTTTTAAGGCATGGTTCTGAGTTGAATCCCCATTGTGCTATAGTGGATTGGGGTGATGGAGTGCGGGCAAGTTAAAACTCACTTTGTCTTCAAAGTGACAGGATTCGAGGTTTGGAAGAATAAGACTTTCTGGTATATTTTCCTAGTGTCAGGACAAAAAATTACTGGGTTACTGAAGAATTTTTTTTCAAGTTTTTCCCTCTTTCCTTGCAATTGTGAGTGTACATAGTTCCCAAATGGGTTAGCAGTTTATTTGTAACAAAAGAAGACAGGAGTTTTGAATTTTCACAGCAGCCCTTTTATTTTGTTGAGAACAATTGGAGGAATAACAAGGATGAAAACACTAGTGTCTAAATGGTGGTTGAAGTCACTCAGTGTCCCTTAGGAAGTCTTTAATGCCCTGCAGGACTGGAGATAATTTTCCCTGCTACTGCATAAAATGACTACTGATTTTCTTATAGTAAATGGGGTCCTTACTGAGCAGAGAGATTTTAATTTCTGAACTTGCATTTAGAAATTTCCTGCCTTGATCAGACCACTGGGTCCACTTAGTCATTTTTGTTCTGCTCCTAGCACTCACACTTTGGGAACACTGCTGCAATGTTTGCCTCTTAATGTATGTATTTGCAATGTGTGAATTTCAAATACGTGTGTGTGTGTTGCCTTGAAATTCGGTTTTTCTGTGTGGGTTTTTTCCTTATTCCAGCTAAAGCCGTAGTCCTAGGCAGAAAAGATTTTGTGAGAATGACGCAAATTACTTTAAATGATCTGGGAACTTACTCTGGAAGCTCCAGCTTGTGATCCTTTGCCTCTTGGTTTCTTCAGATAGCGAATCTTTTCTTGTATCATATACATATTTACAATACTTTACTATGTTGCCTTTTTGATAGACCACATTCTCAACTGATGTAAAGCCTTACTTTACATAAGCTAAAAATATTCAGAAGTCCTAAATGTTGTTCTCTGTTTTAGAGGGAAATTATGAATGTGGCATGTTGAACTGCCAACAGGTAATAGACAATTAAATATATATGATAGGAAAATAATACATATAGTTAAAGCAGAATAGTCTCTTTACTTCAGTTCTAGGCAAAATGTCAGTTTTGACTGCTTAATTAGATGAAGCATCAATTTTCAATATAGGGCTTTAGCATCTGATTGGCTGTTCTGGCAAATTCTCCCTTGTGTGATTGACTTTTCAAAGGTACTCGTATTTCTAGGCCATATAAAACAGTATGAAGTTACTCTCTAAAGGCAGTTTTAGTGTGGCACTGTCCAGTCAAGATAATTTAGATTATACACCTTATACAGTTCCTGATTTAGAAATAATGTTAGCCATTTGAAATTTGCTGTTACTTGGGCTTTTTGTGTGTGTGTGTACTTGACTTCAGCAGAATTGGGTGCTGGATTCTAAAGCTTTTTAGGTGTCTGATGCTCCTTGGTTGTCATGAATGGTAGCAGCAGAATGCCACTGTAATCTGGGTCTAGTTAGCTGCAGGGACTTCTTTTTCTGGAAATATGATTTGCAAAGTAATTGTAAAATGTTCCAATGTAGCTTGTGGGAACATACAATTATGAATAGAAAACAGGAGGAAGTCTTCAAAAATGTTAGTGTTGCTCTATGTGAACATCTGCCAGCACTTTCTAGCCAACAGCAGATATTATTACATCAAAATATGTTGAGAGGAAAATTATTCCTCTGCTGGTCAGAGCAGCAGAACAGAAGTCAGAATATCTATGTCACAAATGTCTCTCTGTTGGCAACTCTTTACGTAAGTCAGTGAAATTTTCAACACCTTCGTTCTTCCCTTTGCAAAACAGGGATGACACTTGGGTAAAGCCCCAGATGGGTGGACTGAAGTGTAATTAATGTAGTTAAAGAAGGCTTTTGGAGAAATTCTTTTTATAAGTATACTGCATTAATGCAGTTTGAGGAGATAGGTGAAGATGAAAGTCCAACTTAGCTGTTTTCCTATGCAAATATGGAAATCATATTGCTTCAAGAGGACTTGTTGCATATGTAACTGTAGCAGAGTTTGAAGAAATAGACAAAACCACAACAACAGAGGCTGAAGGATGCTGAGGGTTTTGGATGACTGACTCAAGTCTGTGCTAGGAGATATTAAGCTCATGCAAGGTCCCAGTAAAGCCAGATATTTCAACTGGCAGTAGGAAATGGTGTTCTGAGATGTGGCAGTCTAAAGAAGGGCTGCAAGAGTAACTTGGTCCCCTCTGGCATTTCACTAGGCAATAACATTTTGTCACTATCCCTTTAAATTCTGTATTATATGTATTTTATAGATTATTTTGATAGTCTTTCTAGGTCTCTCTTGTTGAGAGCAGATACTATTTATCAGACTTTGTCCAAAGAGGATGTGTGCGTGTAGTAATGGAGACACCTTCCAGCTGCCTCCAGCACCAGTGGAGAGTGGTGGAATGTTCACTATAAATCAAGGGATGAGAGGCAACAAAAATGACAGCCAGGTGATGCGTTAGGACAGTATATGCCCATCAAAAGGTGTATATTCTCAAAGGGAAGACTAAAAGGTGGACAGAAGAGTGCAGTCAGATGGTTACCAACACAGAAACATGCATTTAAGGAAAAGATAAAAAGGACATGTCAGTCATGAAAATGTGGAGCTTATGTACCTGAATGCAGAATTTGGAACTTATTCAGAGGAAGGATGGTTTTAGAGGCAAAATACGGTATATCCTGATCAAGATGTGCTATGAAACACCAGAAAATAATTTAATGTGTCAGTGGGATAAATGAAAGGACTCAGCAGTACTGTTCTTTGAATTGGTGCTGACTGGCACAAAATTCTGGCAGAAGAAAAACCCCTAAAATAGGCTTCTTGGTATAAGTGATGTTACGTGTTGTTGTATGACTGGATCATTAGTGTGTTACTTTAAAATACTAGCAAGACAATATGACTGTATCTTATATCCCTTTGGAAAGTTCACTCTGTTTTGTCTCATGATGTCATCTCTGGACATTTGCTAAATAAAGAAGCTAAAAATAAAGCCTTAAAAGCAGAGATGAGTAAACTTTTTGTCACAGAAATAGGAATTACATTGCCTATACACTTCACACACACTGCTTTTTCCTTGCCACCTGTCATTGAAACTATGGACAGATGCTTTCTCCAGGTTCCAGCTGAGCCTGCTGAAAATATTACTGTTCCCAGCTGCTCGTCACTGCCCAGAAGCTAGAGGTTAGTGTCCCCAAAACTCTTCCAAAGCAAGAGATTATGTGAGTGTTCCCATGTCTGCTGGTAGCAAAATCAGCCAGCTTCAGGAGCGAACATGGTTGACTGCAGTGACGTGGATTAGAGTCCCGTAAAATCCCCTTTTTCCAGCTGTATTCATCTCCCAGAGGAGTGATAACAGACAGCTGGGAATGAGGATGTTAATGTTGCCAACTGTCTTAGCTGACTGCAGAGTGAATACCTACCTGCAGCTTTTTTTATCTTGCATGCAAACTGTTTTCTCTCAGAAGCACTGAATCCTCAAAATGTGGGACCACCATCAGAGAGATCACCTGTAGATAACAAAAGTTTTACTTGAAGTTTAATTTCAGTAGGCACTGGCATGGTTTTTGATGTTAGAAATGCCTAATGTAATCAATTGCTCTATTACAGTGTGGTAGCCAGAAAGGTTTTGGTGTACCTGGAATAACAGTATAAGCTTTCCCTTTGCTGCCTTTCACTTCTGGAACTTTCTAAAGTCACCTCTGCACCTGTGCAAATAGTAACCATTGTGGCAGGGCACTGCCAGGATTTTGATTAATGCTGCTGGGGAGCCAGGCTGGGTGCTGAAGGAGAGCAGGAGAGCCCTGAAAAGCTGGGCTGTTTTTGCTGGTCTAGCTGCTCCTCTGAGACATACCCTTGCTCCAGAAGAACTTAATATTCAGCAGCCTCTTCTGGGAAGGAGGAGTAGTTGTAGCAAGAGGAGGTGTTTGTTAAGTGTCTGCTGCTTGAAGACCCTGCCCAAAAAAGGAGATTGCACGTGAGGATCCTGCATCAATTTTCCATCCTAAACCATGAATTTTAGTGCATGGAGAACTATGACGCACGTAGCCCTACTGAATATTCATGAATATACCTGAATTGGAGACTGTGTTGCTTGCTGACTGGTTGTGCTGGTTTGTCTGTAAAATAAAGGGGAAAAAGTTATGGAAGAAAGACTTAAATATCATGAGCTTCTGGTTGATGCATGTAACTGTACAGTAGAGGGTAGGGCTGAGAAATAGAAAGTGAATGGGAGCCTAATGTGCAGCAGATACAGAAACTGAGAGAAGAAAAGCTTGTAATCCCTGAATGTAGTCATTAGTGCAGAGTTGATACAAAACAATGTTAAGGAATGACATAAAACTTGGCCTGTGGCATTTGGGGATTACAACTGTCATGCTGAAAGTTTCTAATAAATATTGTTGCTGAGAGTGTATGTTAGATATTACTATCACAGAAGTATAAGTGTTAAGCAACAAAGTTGTTTTAAGTTCAGCTCCAAAAATTGCTATTATTCATCCCAAGGAAAGGTATTTTCCACAGAGTGTTATTTTGTTGCCCTTTTTTTTGGTCTTGTTTTCTTTTGATTTTCTGCAGTGGGCTTTTTTTGGGAAGGGAAAAGTAATAATCTCAAAGATTAAATATTCCCTTTAAAGCCCTTAGGGCTGCTTTTTTTGGTGTTGTTTGTGTTTGGGTTTTTTGGTTGTTGTTGTTTTGTTGGGGTTTTGTTTGTTTGCTTGTTTTTGGTTTTTTTTCCCCTGATTTTTTTTCCTACTTGCATCTCTTTCCATGTGTCTTGATATAGGCTCTTGTCACCTTTCAGTCTGTTAAAGTCCAGCATGACTTTGGTGGCTTTGCCCAGGCTTGGTAGGACAGCTAACATCTCCAGTCTCTGATACTTCAGCCTTTGGAGTGAATTAATTCCTGCATTTATTTATCATCACAGTGTGACTCATTTTAAAGCAATGTTGGCTTTTACTGTGTTCTTGTGGACTTGAGCCTGTGCTTTTCACAACCAGGTTGTATCTGATACCTGCAATAAATTGAAATCCCTGGGGGTCTGTTTTCTACTGGGACAATGATGAATCTCTAGAAATTTTTTTAATGAGTGTCTGGTTGTTCAGGTTGATGCAAATGACCATGTACTGTTTATACATTCAGTATTGCCCCAAACGATTCATACTGATTAACAGCAGACAGAATTGCATTTCCTTCTTCCTGCCTTTACAATGAGGCCTCTTCTAGAATATTGCAAGTACAAAATCCTTGAGGCTTGTATTATCTCAGGGCTCAGCCTGGCATTTTTGTTGGAAAGCTGGAGATGAGTATGATGTACAGCTCTAAGGCACGTGTCAAAGGTGAATACGTTAATACGGTGTCAGTGTGGGGACGTGGGGCAGAGCCCTGGCTGCTGCTGTGAGAAGGGACCTGATGGCTGGAGGAGTGGGGCCAAAGAGCCTCTCTCCATGTTGATGTCCCCATCAAGAGCAGGCAGGTACAGGTGGCTGCTCACCTGGCAGCCTCTCCTGGCAGTGTAGCAGGGAGCAGTGGTGCTGGCTGAAGTTAAAAGATGTGATGTTGACAGCAGGACAGCATCTGTCCTGTGCGCCTGAGAGAACCCAGCACATGCAGCACATGTGCTGTGAGAGAGAGGACAGTGACCCTTCTAGGTAGCTGTCAAGTGCATCTTTCCATATTGCTGGGGGAGGATTGCATTAGCAAGAGGAAGTGACAGGGGAAAATGAGGTCTCGCTACCCTTATGTAATTACTTTTGCTGTGGCATAATTCTCTAGTCACAAGGTGTGCCTGAGACTTGCTAGGTTAATATTTTATTTTATGGTTTCTTCCCCCACTGCAGCACGGCTCATTCTCCAGTGAGATGTCACAAAGGACAGCAGCATTTCCTACACATCCCTTTTAGATCAATTGCAATGTCTGTTTTTCTCCTACTTTTTGCTTATAAGATGTGGGAAATGGGTTTTCTACTCTCCCCTCCTCCCCAGCTTATGTTCTTCTAGTCTGTATCCTGCAGGGTATACAGGTGCTACCTTGGAAAAATAACTCCAAGTATGGTTAACTTCACTGTTTCCGCTGAGTCTTAAGGGAGGTACAGGATTAAGTTCATAAGTTATTGAAAACCGTTGGATAAGGGCTGGAAATTTTATATAGTTGTCATGGAAAACTGTACTTCTTTGTTGTGACTCTTCCCTATATTTCATCCCGTTTGTGCCAAGGTGCAGATCCACTGAGCAGCTGTATTCTTCTACCTGTAGTGCTAAGGTACAGCTGAATAAGGGGTGAAAAAGGATTTTTCACTGATTTTTTTTCTGTCCATCTGTTTTGTCTAAATTTCTCTATATTTGGTCTCAATGTTTAAGAAATGGTGTTTTTTTCCATCTTGGCATTGTCCAAATGATTTTCTCTAAGGAAAATCTGAGGAGAAATATAGGAAAGGGTACTTTAGTTTTTAATTTTTTTTGCCTGGACACGTTTTCCACAATGAACAACTACTATGAGTGCTCACGTAGGTATTTCAGATAGAAAAAAATTTCTGTAGCCATTTTCAACATGGAAGAATTTTACAGCAAAAAATTCTTATTTGTTAATGTTTTATTTGCTTTTCTTTTTTGGTGCATACTTTTCTTTTTTGGTATTTTTGGGGGTGTGTTTGATTCTGATTACTTCAGAGAGACACACAAACTTAGAAAACTGACTTTTAGCTTTAGTCATCTCATGAGCTGCTGCTTGCAGCTCTGGGCTGTTGCAAGGTGCTAAAGCAAGGGGCTTGGTCTAAAAGGACCAGTAGATTGAAAGAGACTTCGAAGACACAGTGTTCAAAAGGCTTTTAGCAGATTAACATATTTGCTGGAGCACCAACATTGCTATGATAGACTGTATTGTTTCCAAGGGAGCCATTACAATCAATATTGCTAGCGATCCATAACTGAGAACTCTTTTAGTGGAATTTGAGAGGCTATTTCCTTCTCTGAAAACATGGAGTGTAATAACAAAAAGACCTCCAATTGTAGAGTTAGAGCAATGTTTATACTCTGTTAGAGCAGTGTTTATACAATTTCCCCAGCATAAATGCTTCTTTAAGTATAATTAGATGGCAGTAACATCCGCAGTGTTTATCCTAAAAGAGAAGATGACATGTGCCAGCCTTGACTGTGTCTGGAAGTCCATCGGTCTGTAGATACAGCTGTGTAATGATCCAGAAGGGTTCCAAAGGATCTTTTCTAGTTTTGAGGTCAATAATCTGTGTTTTAATAGCTGCCTAAGCATGCATTTGCATATTGTGCCCCAGCTGTTCCAAAGGCACTCTTTAAGATTTTCTGTAATGTTAAGTAATATGCCTCAAACTTGAAATTGTCCCCAGATTTGCTCAGCTGTCATTCAAGGAAGAGAGTAGATTTGAGGAAAACCTTGTTCAGTGTTGCTCTTATTAAGAATCCCTGCACACACCATTAGCATAAGGAAAGTATATGAGATCTGGGAGGTTGAGTTTTTTCAAAAAATTGTGTCTGGGTTATTGCATTCACTCTGTGTTTCTGCATTTCAGAAAAATATCAATGAATTGCAGGGACTGAAGAGAAAAACAGCAAACCTGATTATACAGTAACAAAAGGACTGGTTTAGTAAGAAAGCTTTTGAAAGAACTTGAGCATGTACAGCTCGTCCAAGAAATGACAAAAGTGTTGTATGATAAGTGTCTAGTATTAGAAGATTCCTAGTGGTTTAAAATGAAGGAATTATTTAGTATTCAAAGAGCCAGAGGTAAGGGTAATGTAATGATACTACAAATGGAGAGGATTTAAGATAAAAGGAGACTTTTACAGTGAACTAGTTTAGATTGTGGAATAGCTGCTGAAAAGAAGTGGTGGAAATCTACATACTTTTGATTTTTTTAGAAGACAGCATGAAATAAAATATCTAGGAAACATTAGCTACGTTGTAGTCATTGTCATTCAGGTAATGGGCTAAGGGATGCATGGATGACCCTTCAAGTCTTTCTGTACTCTGGAGAGTGGGGCTGTTGGTGAAATTGAACTAGTATAGGGAGAGTTTTTCAAAGACACAAAGTAGCATCAAACACCTGGTACATAATTATGAAACCAGTGCCTTTGTATTCTCCTGAAACTCGTTCTTTGGTGCACCTACATGATATTTTGATGATGCCTGGCTAAAATAAGCCTACAAGAGCAAATTAGAGCCTGGAAATATTTTATAATTTTAAATCATCCAAGCTTATAAACTGAGCGTGAATTTAAACCTGTAGCTGATTTATCAGGGCTAGTGGGCACGTTCACAGAAGCATGGAGTCCATTAATACCTGACTTAAATAAGAACTGGAGAATCTGAACTCTGGCCTTTCCCAGCTTTCTTGAAATCTGTGGTAAAGATTGGCTTGAGCGTTCCATGTATTTTCTACCTGTCTGCCATGCTCACAGCTGAGTTGTGTATATGGTATTCCTTGGTATCTCTCCTCTTTGATGTTCCCAATTCAAAATCTTCTAATCTTTCCTTTTTCTGGCATCAAAATGGATATCCTGTGAGTAGAGATTTTTCCAAGTATGCCAGTATGGTTGGTGGCATTGGTGTCCTACCTCTACCCTCAGGTGTGGTCTCTCTGCCACTTCCTGTTTCTGCTAGTGCTTGAATTCTGTTTACAGTTCAGTCTCCTGCTTTCTTCCCCCATCTGCTGCTGTTTGCTCAGTGTGCTGCTGGAGACCTCTGGCTAACAACAGAGCTGTTGGATGTGGCCGTGTTCTGATACATTTTTTTCCAGTGGTGGCCTCCCTCCCCCTGCCCTGCTCTATGTTTGCTGTTAGGATACAGGCTAAAGTTTCCTGGCACTTTCTATCTGTGTCAGTGGCTGTTGGCCATCCTCTTGTGTCAGAAGTTAATCTTTCATGCCGACTGCATGGTTGTGGTCATCTGCAAAATGATTTCATATTAATGCTTTCTTAAGCTCACCATTGTGTTGTGTGAAAAGAAATCAGCACTTAAATTCTTAGCACACAGAGTTTTGATTAGCTGAAGGCAGTTAACCCTAATGTGGGCAAAACCCAGTTACACCTTAGAAAGCCAGAGCTGAAGGAAAACTAGGATGAGAGATCCAAATCACTACCAAGAGGGAGAAACAGATTCTTCATGGACAAAAAAGGTAAACCTTCTAGGTCATACAAAAATGATTACAGTTGGGATAGATGATCTCAAGGAGTGCTTTCCAGCCTAAATGAATCTGTGAAACACAGGCTGTTGTAGGAGTTAGGTGCTCAGGAGCAGCATACTTGTCACAACAAAAGGAAGTTTTGAGAGAAAATGACTGAGCAGAGAGCATGAGTAAGTCTTACTGACATTTGCACAGTGAGAACCAAGTGAGGGGGAGACGTGGTGTGCTGCTGAGAGGGTGCTGGATTGCCTACACCAAGCATGATCCTAACTCAAAGGTGCCATGGTGGGTGCTGATCTTATACCGTCTGTCATTGTATGATAGCTCACCACTGGAATATGATATATTTGAGAGTTTGAGTTGCATCATATCTTCAGAGAGAAAGGTAGGGCATGTAATGCAGCTTGATCTACATCTAGCATTATCTGCTTGCATGATTTATTATTGCCATTAAGTTTGTGCTTTATTGTTTTTAATTGATTAGGCTTTGTTTACCTTTGGTAGCCTGCCTTTTCATTTGGAAAAGGCTGGCAACACTATCTCCTCCTCCTCCTTCTGTCCTCCCCTTTTGCTGTGAATTGAATAACTGTTAAAATCCTGGCCATGCTATACAATGAAAATTAAATCAGTCTTTAGCAGTTTTCATGTGTGTCATGCCCTTATTATAGTACTAGTAGGGCTGGAAGACGATGCATTGTTTTTCTTCTTCTCTTCAATGTCCCAGTGTTAACAGCATTTCTTGGTGTGATATTTCTGTTTGTTGTTAGGTCAGTTTGACACGAAGTGTTCATGTGACAGTATCCAACCAAGCATAACTACGTGCATATGCCACAGATGGCAGCTGCAAGGAAAACAAGGCTGGCTTGATATTCTCCACAGGTTTCAAGGTGTTCTCAAAGCAGCTTCTAGAAAGCTGTTTTGTGCCTAAAGCGAGTTCCTGTTTATATACACATATATATTTATAAAGCTATGGTAGCTGTAACCTTTTAAATATAGATGGAACCTCCATTGAAATGAAGAAACAAAAGAAATCCCACTCTGTGCTACATCTGTGTCCTTGTTCAAACAAAGTAGGTTTTATAGCATTATTGGCTGTGAAAAACCTAAACAACATAATTCTGAGTAGCAGAACATGATTCTGCCTATGAGGGAGCACATACAATGCATCTTCAAAACTTGAAAAGGATTTAAGAATACTGTTGGAGTATAGGCTAGGAAAAACTGGTAATCAAAAAAGCAAAATCAAAATTCATTGCATCATATAATTGATAAGCTGGAACCTATAAATCACCAGAAAGCATTACAATAATAAATACATGGTGCAGAGCATACCATGCAGCACACATTTTAATTTCCTAGGAGTGGAATTTCAGTAACAGGAACAGAAGTCTTTTATCTTCATTATTTTGCTGTCCTGTAATAGGTCCCCAGGGTGATTAGCACCCTCTCTCCTGGTGATAGTATCTAGCACGGTGGCAGTTTCTCTGAAAGGGATAGTATTTCTGGTGTACAAGGAACAGAAGTTTTCTGTATCATGTATGCCTTTAAAAATTCCTGATAGTACTTTTGTATGTGTAGTGCTTCCCTGTGTGTTGATCTATACATTTCTAAAATTCCTTTCAGAAATGTTCAGGAGAGCACATTCTCATTTTCTGTGGCAGTTTGGTAGGAATTGTTTTATTAACAATCTAGTGTGGCAGGATCTGTATTGCTTGTTAGAGAATCAGCTGTTTCAGCCTCCTGTGCTGAGAGCACAGACTTCTCATCTGGAGTCCTACATGTTCAAAGTTCAGGTTTGCCTGCGATTAAGTTTCTTACCCTGTCATTTGCAAAAGGTTTGAAAAATTGTCAGAAATATGCTATTGCAGGTACAGTCGCTAGAACCTTTTCTCTAACTATTTATCTTTAATTTACTTTCTGCCTACTGAGTCCAAAAGTCATGAAATCCTTGTTCATAGACCTGACATTTTTGGAAGAGCAGCTGGGCTGCTTTACATTACAGGAAATGATTCCCACTTGTAATCCTGGTGTAAATTCCCTCTTTGCTGAAGGGGCAGCAGCCCAAGGAAAGATGAAAGATGTCTAAGTGACTTAGCATTGTGCTCTGGCAGGTTAAGACTGAGCTTGAGAGAGCTGTGGTACCGAATCCATCGCAGAATGATTCAGTCCCATCTGACTTGCCTTGGTTTCTAGAAGCAGCTGGTTGGTATATAAGCTCAGAGGCTTAACCCAGCCACTAGTATAATCACCCCCAAACTTGTTTTGTATCATCTCAGAATGCTTCTAGGCAGATTTCAGTGGTATTATTGTCAGTTCACAGGGAATATGTATTATATTACAGCTGTTGTTTTCCACAGACAGTCATGGATGTGCAAAGTCTATCCTAGTTGTCCTGATTCAAGCCTAGCTGTCCAGGCTCTCAGTACCTTTCCCTCCTCTTTTCCCACCATGGATTTGTGTTCTCAGCTGTGCCAAAACAACTTTAAACATCAAAGTATGTAGCATATAGGTGAGCCAGAGTTTTGGCCAGACGTGATATGGTTACTGTTTTTTTAAGGATATAAGTATGAACAGCCAATGTAATTGGGGAAAAATTGATCAGAAACAGGTCTTCTAGTCTTTTGTGTCAGTCCACTGTGACTTGTGGGACTTTGAGCTGGAGGAAAGCCCTTGCTGGATGATACACCAGAGCTGTAGCTGACATTCAGAACAGAGAAAGCTACAAAGCAAAGGCAGTTGGAACCTCCCCAAATGCTGCAAGAACAAACTGTGACATTTTCCCCCTTGTTTTTATTTGATTTAATGTTTTGGCTTCAAGTCAGTTTTTGATTTGATTGTTTAGTTTCCTCTGAAGAGCGTTTTGCCCTCTTCTTTTCTTCTCATCCACAGCGTTTCTATCTGCATGTGTCCTTGCTGAAGCATTTCTTTAGTGGAAATAAGAAGGCAGACACAACACACTATGTCAAAACTACAAGGGCGGTTTGTGGGCTATGTCCCTAAACAGTCTGTGGAGTATCCCAAGGTCCCGATCATGACACTTGGGAAATTAATTACTGGAGTCCTTGTTCCTGGCATTTGTGAGTGTTTGTTCTGGGGAGACCAAGTTGGATCCAGTTTTTGGGGGGTGCTTGGGTGCACAGAGGCCTGGATATACCTGGTTGTATCCTGACGTACGTTTCAGTTGTAGTTCTGGAGTTCACCCAGGCTTGGGAACTGGGCAGTGCTCCTGGGCCCTGTGGTTTAAGCAGACCCTTTGGGAACAGCCCCAGTGGGAGTCTTACAGGGTTAGTGTTTACCCTGTATCTTGTGGTCTTTTGAACTTCAGATAGAACTGCAACACCTTCTCTCAGACTCTTGCAGAGCTCCTTCCTACGGCCTTGGAGAATCCAGCTCAGGTTTACGTGGGTTTGGAAAACTACAGCTGCTTTTTTTGCTGTTCTTTCTGAAACAACTGAGAATCTTTGAGAAGGGAATAAAAAAATTTATAGGTAAAGCAGCTCAAAATGTTTTATGAGCTGATCTTATATATCAGTTTAAATAGCAAAACAACCAGCCTTTCTACTTAAGGATTTAATGCATATCACGTCAAGCAAGGCTTTGGTCTATTAAAGGTTGTTTTAGTTCTTTATATCTTCATTTTTCATTAGAGGAATGCAACTCCTGAATTTGAATGCACTGTGCTCCACTTAAAATCCTGCTGTACTCTGTCAGCCTTGTAAAGATTTTGCTTTTGGATTGGCTTTGCATGCTACCCCGTTGGCTGGGTGCAGCTTAGTTTATATTTGTTACCTAAATAAAAGAACCATATAAAGCAAACAGTTGCCCTTTGAAGGCTGTGTGAAATCCCTATTTATGAAAATATTAACCAAAACTTGAATATGGGTAAGTGACAGAAAGTGAATATATGCTTGTGACACTCATCCCTCCTAGTGTAGGAAATTGAAACAAAATTGAGCCAATTATATTTTTCAGCCTCATTTTAGCCTTCAGACCTCCTTCTTCTCACAAACCATTAGAATTTAATTTGGATAGTTCAGCAGAGCTACAGTCAGATGCAGAATTGATTTATAGATGCTGCTGTTAAAAGCTGATTATGTGCACATGAAACAAACTGTGGAGCTCAATTAGTTAGAATACCTCCTTCAAAGACTGTTCTGCAGGAATTTGTTTTATTATTCAGTTCATACTGTATGTTTACTTTTAGATGCTCTTTAAAAATTTGAGAACACACCCTTTGCTAGGAAAAGTTACTCATTCCATTTAATAACTGTTTTCTTTTATTGTGGACTGGCAATGAATGGTATTGAATGGCTTCTCCTAAGTCTTTCCACTGTGTGATTTAGTATGCTGCTGGTGCTGTGTAAGGAAGTTCTCCTGCTTACCCCCCATAACTTGTTCGTGGCTGCTTCCAACACTTTTTTTTTTTTGGTGAGGAGGCACGGCTGGACTAGTTAAGACTGGATCAGTTGCCTGTATTAGTTCCTCATATGTTTCTATGAATGCAGTTGTCACCACAGGGATGATGAGAGCAGTTAAAGGCTGGTGACTGCATAGGGTAAAACTGCTTCGGACTTGTGGAGAGTCCTGGTGGAAGTTACGTGTTGTCTTTTTTCAAGCACAGTAATTATTATCTCATGAACATGACTGAAATGACAGTGTCTGTTCTTGACACCTCCAGGAAACACTGGTGTGATGTTGGTGTTTGCTGCAGAGCTCTGACTGCAGATTGTCTCTGAGAGGGGAAAATGTGTCCTAATAGTGAGGGCTTTTGGGAGCACAGGCAGCTGCTCAGCTTGTCTTCTGAGGGGCTGAGTTCCTGCAGGTCTTATGGTCAGTGGTTTTCTTCACTGGGCTTTCAGGCTGCTTTGCAGTGTTAGGTCTTAAAGGATCTAGCCTGAACAAGGAGCAAGATGTGCTTTGAGTTTGGATTTGTTTCTTTAATTGTCGCTTTCATGTTTCTTTAAGTTAAAGATGGAGTGATGACACTATGGATTTGTGAATTGCTGTGGTGTGGTCAAACCAAACACACACAATATCCTAGGAAAATAAACCCGAAATATATGTATCATGGTTAGAGACAAATTTCTCATTAAAACTAATAATTCTCTCCTTATTTTTGCACTCCAGGTTGAAAAGATTATGCTTTTGGTTTTGTGTATTAGAAATGTTCACAGTATGAGGTTTTTATGTAACTATTTAGAAACTGCAAATTATTGTCTGAGATATACCAGTTTGATTTTTCCAAGCTATTATGGAAGAAACCCAGTTCCAGTAAAGTATTTTTGTTGGGTCTTAAACTGATTACTAGGAGCCAAATACCAAGAAGAAGCCTGAAGCAGTATTTATTGAGCACAGCTGGTGATCTATCAAGCACCTACTGCTAGTGTTCAAAGGCAATTGGAAGGAGGGATTTGCACTCTTGTGTTATTGTGAAAAGAATGGATCTGACAGATCAAGGACCTTTCAGTCATCTTGCTTTTAAGAAATTCACCTGGTGCCTGCCCTGAGCAAAGTGTTGTGCTTCATAAGAGTAATAATTCAAAAGGCTGTGTAGCTTTTTTGAGCAGCAAGTATGATCTGACCTATTTGCAGTGCCAAAACTGAATGGCCATGTGTTTTGGCAGTGTAACACTCCAGCAGTTAGTGTGATGGTAATCTTACTATGTAGGCTGCCAGCATGATGCAATCAGGTCTTGATGCTATTGTCTGTATACAGGAAGGTTATCTGAGGCCACAATGAATGATTATAGGGTATCCAGATAAGGTTTTATAGAATAAAGGATGAAAAATTCTCACCCAGTGTAGTGATCAGGCAATGGTTCAGGGTGACATAAAGAGACCTGATAAATTATTCCTGTCTTGTGTGTGTTGTGGCAGCTCTGTGTTTCCCCTGCCTCTCACACAGTGATGAGGACTGGGGTGGCTCTGGAGAGCTCCATGTGATGGTGAGAGTTTGTTTCCTTGCTAAAGCAGGGGCCACCTGTAGCGCAGTGTTTGCATTGCAATAGCTCCCATTAGAATAAAAGGGCCTGTAGCAGGGGGGGATAGTTATAAAAGTATGGGCTGGCCTTCTTTAAGGGTAGGAGTGTTAAGCATAGACTTTCTTTCATCAGTTGCTTATGAGAATATCATAGAAATTTGGTAGAATTTAACTTTTTCCTTTTCTTTTCTTTTGGGTTCCCCTTTGTGAAAAACAAATTAAATTCAACTGAGTGTGACAACTGTTCAGGAGCTGGGTTAGGACTTCACAGTTGCACAGGTTGTCGCATTTCCTAAACAGATATTGAAATATTCCTGATCCATAAACCAAAATAAACTGTTTCTGTTAATGGAGAGCAGCATCTTCACAGGTCCAGCTTATAGAATAAAACTGTTTTAGAGAACAGTGGTGTAAGCTGAGAGTGGTGTACTTGAGAGCTCCGTGCCAGTGCTGCTGATAGAAAATCACCAGTGCTATTGCTGTTAGCTCTCTACTGCTGTTCCTGAGTTAGTGTCCCAAGTAGAGCAGAATGGTCAAATTGCTGTGACAAGAAGCTTGTGAATTGATTTAGTTCTTACACAGTTGATTACACATGCTAATGAATTGATTTTCTGCATTAAAAATTTATATTAATTTTTTTTCTGGTATAATGTATTCTGGAGACTGGGAATTATTTTTCTAGTATTTGACATCTTATTTTGTAAATTGTCCCTCTAGAGGTTTTAATCTTGGGCCTTTTTTATTTTCTATGCATGTTATGTGCAAATTCAGCAGAAATATTGCATCAGTCTAGGCTTTGTGTGGGTTTTTAAAGGTAAAGTCTTTCTTGTGTGTATGCCACTACTCTAACAAATGTTCATGACATCCTGTGCAAGAAGCAGCAGGAAAATACCACCCAACTGGAGTATAGAGCCATTAATTATTTATAAAATATTTTGAATTTTGGTGAATTTTTAACTATTACTTAAAGCTGAGTAAATTGTTTGTTGTTTTGGTCTTTTAAAATTAGTTTATTTATTTATATATTTATGCTATTAGGCATAATATCTCTTAGAAGTCAGTAAAAATTTGCTCAGGTCATGTGTCAGGGTTTAGGCTCCTGTCTAGTGTCACTGTGCTTCACTGCTAGTGAGCCCAAACTTTGGATGAGATATTAAAGGTACCATCCCTGAAGAAAGTAAGAGTTATGACCCTGGATCAAAACAAAACACCACCCCTCCCCAGAACAGCATAGGTGTCCTAGAAAATGTGTTCTCTTTCATTGAAGTGGCTCCCATTGCATGCAAAACTAATGTTTTAAATACTTTGGTCCCTGCTTTTGCCTGTCTGTTCAATTGTACTTCTCAGAAATAGCCTATTATTTTGTAAGCTATTTGAATGAAGATGTAAAGTAATATAAGATTTTATACTGAGTGTTTTTTCCTCTTATGTTTATTTTAGATACTTCAAGAAATGTGAAGGCATCTCCAGAAACAGCTGAAATATTTTTTCAGAAGTTAAGAAATAAATATGAATTCACAATCCTGGTGACCTTAAAACAAGTCCATTTGAATTCAGGGGTTATTCTTTCTATTCACCATTTAGACCACAGGTAAGTACTGATACCTGTCTGCTGGCTAATGAAAGTATATGAATTCATGCGTTAAAAAATTGAATGTAAATTAGAACAAAATTGTTGTGTAGCGGATAATTTCCAAGAACTTATAGTGTTTGGATAGGCACATTGTGCAGATTCATAAAAAGTCACAAGGGAAGGGCAAGAGGGTTTTTCTTTACATGTCTCTTGCCACCAAGGGCATGGAAAGCCAGTTCTCTATTGTTCATAACCACAAGGACCATATTCTCAGCTGGTGTAAAACTGTCATGTCACTATAGCTACACTGGTTGACAAAGCCTGGCCCTGTAAGTCCACCTCTTAATTGTTTTTAACAATGCAAGCAGTCTTAAAAAAGAAAAAAAATCCTCCAATTATGGGTTTACATCTTCCCATGAATGGCAGAGCACTTTACTCGAAATGTTGTCAGCCTTAAAAAAACTAAAGTGAATGACACATAGCATTTAAGGATTATCCTTTTGATAGAATAAAGACTGCTAGAGAAATAAGATACTTTTTGTACAGTAATATAAAGTATTGAGTTTGAGTAATAGCTATTAAAGATAACTGCCCTATGATTCTCTGACAGAATAAAAAGGAGTTTTCAAACATGCACTTTCTAAACAGTCATTAGCACAAGAAACAGGTGGGCTCTGCTTTAGGTTCCTAGTTATTTTTATTTTCTTGTGTACAGTCCCATTATTCTTTCTTGACAGTCTCACTACAAAATAGCAAAACAAAAAAAAGAGATGTTCAAGCACAACAAAATGTCTGTTTCTTTTACATGAGTGTACAAGTTTTCATTAGGAAGCATGGTAACAATTATTTTGTGCTGGAAGGTGCTCCAAGTCCATCTCTATTCTGTTTCTCAGAGGCCCCATCTTCTGCAATTTAGCTGTTTGTAAAAAAAAACCAAAAAGACCAACCAAAACACAAACCAGAAAACAAACAAGAAGGAGGAGAACATTCCCAAAGATCATTATGCCAAGTTTATAAAAGGATTTTCAAACTTGTAAAGGGGTAGTTGAATGTCTCCTGGATGGCATTAGATGAGCCCTTAGGCTTTTAATAAACACATTCAGGTCTCTTCTGTGCTAGGATGTATGGAAAGATGTCTGTGTGCCAGAGTAGTGTTTGTTCAGTTTCACTGTGCTAAAATGAGGGCTGACCTAGGTGTGGGTAATACTGCAACCAGACAAACATCTCTTATGGTTTCTCTTATGGTTGTCATGTTCTTTTATGATGAATGACAATAAAGACAAGAGAAAGTAGATGTTAAAAGGAAGCATTTGGATGGCTTATATTAAATAGCTGCTTCTTCAGTGCTGGATCTCCATCTCTGACCTTGCCCACCTCTGACCAGGGACTTGGCTTAACAGTCCTTTCAGTTCTTAAACAACTTCTTGTGAAGTCTCTGTCACAGCAGTCATCATAGTTAGTGGGAAAAGAAGCAATGCCAGACCTGACTCCACTCCTTTGCTCTAGCTTTAGCCTTTTATCACACCTATGTCAAAGAAAGTTGTGCTAGCACTGAACTGCTGCCTTGCAGCTATGTTCCTAATTTACAGAGGTCAGCACGAGCTCTTGCATTTCTGCAGTGAGGAGCTGACTGGGGCTGAGGAAGGCTGAAGGTGGCAGTAACTGAAGGATGTAATTGGTTGTCACACAAGTACCTTTTCATGTGCTTTATTTTACAGAACTTTCATGGAAACTAATGGTTCTAGGGTAAAACCATTTCTATGCTACAAGAAAATAAAAAAATGTTTAAAAAGTGGGAAAAGGTGCATTTATTCATACTTTGTGTTTTTGAAAAGAAACCAGAGTAAAAACTCATCTTCTTTTTTCATAGGTCTTGGGACATTGGTGAAAATATGTGAATTTACATCAAGGGCATTCCCTAAATTGTAGGGTTTTTTAAAATTTATAATTTTGTTTATAAACTTAAAATCATGTACATAATTCAGAGTTGACTGATTCAGTCTGTGTTGTCTAGTTTTATGTAGCTGTTGTTTTTGTTCCTTTTTGCTGGCTCCCTTTTGAGGATGATCAAAAATGAATACTTCCACTGAGACATGGTCATGCAACTATTTAAGGCTTTGTGTCTTAAGAAGTTGACAGGGCTGGTCTCACAAAGTTTCCCTTCCAGTGTCATGTGTTGAATGCTGTCCTTGGACTATCAGAGGGATACAGAAGTTCTCCATGTAAGTCTCAGGCTTGGGCATTTGCTGAGGCTGGGCTGTTGCTGTCGCCACAAAAAGATGCTCCTGAAATGATCTACTGAAAATATAGTAATCTTTCCATACTCACTTAAACGTTTTTTTTCTTTTCCTGAGTATCAAAGCTGACTTCCCCTCTTATAATGATTATGCATTTCTCTAGTATTTAATGCTTTAAAATATTTTAAAATTAATCTTAAAGTGAAAGAATCTGAAACAATACCTGTAACTGTCCTTTCCTAACTTGCCCATACATTTCCACAGACATTGCTTTTTTCCCCACTGATTAGAGCAGCCAAGGAGTTCAGGCAGTGGTAGTTTTGAGCACAGTGTGGAGGTGATAATTTCAGAAAAAAATTCTTGTGGTGTCAGGGAATTCAAAGTACACATCAGTAATTCAGATGAATTTCAAGCAGCTGAACACATCATTTATATATGGCAGATTTATATGGCATATATCTGAAAAATAGAAGTTATAAATGTCTTCTTAACTTCAGGGCTTTACCTTGACCACAGACAGTGCCCTGCCTAAAATGTGTTGTACTTCATGGTAACAAGGTGAATATTTTTAGTTGTGTTAATGAAGGGATACCTAAAGTCTGAGTAGAAGCACTGTTAAACACTGATTGCTCTGTGTTTCATCTCTCAGTTTACGCTGTATTATCCTCCTCACTTCTGAATTTTTCTCACCTTCTTCTTGATGGAAGAGTCAGCAGAGAGATGATTTTACACTGTGATGGGGTTGTAATATATGTTTGGTCTTGCTATTTCATCATATATTTTCATTTAATCATCAACAGTGGAGCTGATGATAATAAAGCTTTTTCCTCCTTTTGTGGTTAGATGGCTTAATGTAACTAATCTTACATTCATATCTCTTGAGATACTGCATATTAGGCCCTTAAAGGATGAAACTGCTGGGTTGTAGTTTAAAGATTCTTTCCTTTGGTTAGTGCTTTTTATATCCTGGAACAGAGAACTGAAATCAATAGTATATTATGGACAGGCATTTCCTACACTTAATTTGTATCTCTACTAATTTATTCAATTTCTGCCTTCCTTAGCATTTGTTTTCACAGCAGTTGGTGTCTTGTGATTATCTGCTGTCAAATGGTCTGTACTGTACAATAGTTTCAAGCCTCTTTCAGTATGTAGGAGGAACTTATCTGTGACATTTTCTCTCATACTGATTTATGCTACAAGGAGATAAGTTGCCAGAAGTGAATTCTCAATGCAGGAATTTTGTTCTCTCATTTGACCATTGTATTAAAATAGAGGTGGAACTGTATGTTCCCTGCTTTTGATGTATGAGTGTCAGTATTTCTGGACTGCAGTGTGAAGTATCCTCTCTAACACCACAGAATCTGCTGCAAAACTCTTACACTGAGAAAAGCTTTCAGTATTTACCACTTAAGCCAATATTCACCACTTAAGCCATTAATTGCAGAGCAGATGTTAGGTAATATGGGATTAATTTTCAAATATTAAAGCTGTATATGGCTGTTCCCTGTGCCAAAAGAGGTAGTAACTTATTTCTCCTTTTTAGAACACTCCATGATATTCTAAAAAGAACATTTGTTGGGAGAGTGGAGGGTTGTAGTGCTCCGTATTTTGTTTTTTTGGTATTAAATCTTAGTCTCTGTTTCTTACTGGTCTGATAATAATTATGAACCCTCTGGAATTTGTTCATAACAGTCAGTTGCTTTTGAATTCCTGTAGTGATTTTAAACTTCTCTGGTGTCAGTCTTCTATTCTTTTGATGCAGTTTGCATGTTTCATCAAAGGTGTCAAAAAAAGGTATTTTCTTTCATTCATTCATTCACCGCTTTTCCAGTGCGTGAGAAGATTCTGTGGGACAAAGGATTCTCTGTGTAGACACTGACAGCTTGACCAGGCTCTTTATCCCAAAAGAAAAAAAATTCCTTGTTTTTGTTGGTTTGGGAAATTTTACTTCTATCCCTGACTGCGGGGTTGGATGGAAATATTTGTAAAGCAGCCATTTTGTGATTTTGTGTTACGCTCTGTTTAATGCCTTCATGGTGTTAGGAATGACCTGCTTCTTTGAGTGTTGGCCTTAAAGGTTATCATAAAATGATTGACACCATGTCACTTCTGCTTGGATTTGGGTGTTTTTGTGCTTCAGTTTAGTTTATACTCTGTGACAAAAAAAAAAAAAAAAAAAGGAAAAAAAATTGGCAGGAGGATGTAAGTTCCTGTAGTTCATGCACCTGACTGTTCCACAACTTTTGTTAAATCAAGTGAGGCCAGCCTGTCCGGTGTAAATCATTGCAGTGCCAGCTAATCCAGAATGAATTGTTTGAGAACATCTTACAGAATGCTTATATGCACATGGAACCTATTGAATTGAGACTAGTGACAGGCCTTCTTAAATAAGAGACCTTCCTATGATGTTGAAAACCCCCACTGAAATAGCTGAAATGTGAGTTTTGACAGATACTGGTATTCTTCCAATGTTGTTTATAAGGCTTTCTATGAGCAAACAAATAATAAAGAAATCTGTATTCTTTTGGGGCAGGAAATGGAAACAGTTATGTTGAAACTGTCTTTTTCTTTTACTAAAACAGCTACTAGAAACTTGTTTATGGTATCTCCAGTCCTCTTGCTCTCCTTGGAGTATCTTTGTAAAGAAAAAGGAATGAGAGGCATGGTTTATGCCATTTGTTTTTACAGTGTTTGAGTTGAGAAAGTTCTTCCCTTGTTTATTTTTAGTAGAAGAGGAAGCTTCAGGCAGGCAAGATTGATATTCCTGGGACTATGTGTTAGTGAGAACAAAATGGAAATAAATATATCGATAAATGGGGTTAGTGAGAGAGATGAATGAGAGCAACTGCTCCAAGACATGAATTAGTGTTTCAAAATTATTTCTTAATTTGGGAATTTGATTTCATATCCATGGCTCAGATAGGATTAGCATGGGCAATACACTGTAATATTGGGGTTGAATTTTTCCAAGACCAAGCCAACTCCTTTTGCAAGAATAACTTTCCTTGGGGTGCTTTGAAGAGCTTGGTGAGACCTCAGTTCCTGCTTCTGGCTCCTCCTAAGCTCCCATAAGTGTTGAAGAAAGGCTAACTGGGAGCCTTGCCTTGTCATCAGCAGTAACATTGGATGGGCTGGAGTACCTTGCTCTTGTGATGGCCATCGGCTCTTGGATCATAGCACTAAACCCGGCAGAAGCTATGTAGACTGTAGAGGGGGTAAGGCAAGATTTTGCCTCCCTGATTTGGTTGACCTCAGAATTTGGGAGGAAAGCAAAGAGATCTCTCAGGTGAGAGGCAGGGTCTTGACTTCAAAGCCTTCCAAAGCACAGGCTTCCAGACCACAGCAGTCCCACGGAAGTCAGATGAGGGGCTGCAAGGACTTGATAGGAGCAATACCTTATTGACATACATTTTTTTTCCCACCTCCTTTGTTAGTTTGAATTGGGTACAGACACTGAGTGGCAGAGTGATGGAAAGGATTTGAACAACCTCATGTGTTTGTTTCCTAGCCTCAACTTCCACGTCAGGGTATTGCAACCTCACTTTCCTACCTGCTACCTTGTGCTGTGGCTTCTTTCTGTCTGGAGAGAAGCTGAGCAGTAGTAGCTTGTGCAGGTGAACGTGTGTGGATGATGCCTCTCTGCCCTGCCAGTTATCTCTTGCCTGGCTGTTCTCTACAGTGAACATCTCAACAAGGAAGGTGTTCCTCCGTGCACGTCCCAGCACTGGGCTCCATCACCCGAGCACATCATGAATGCTCCTTCCTGCTCCACAGCTGTTCTCCATAGCTGTGCGGTGCAAGGAGCTGTGCTGTGGTAAAACAAAGCTGAAGTGGTTGACTGTCTTTGTGGTGGAAGAAAATAAACAACAAGAAAAATGTAAATGCCAGAATGATAGGTAGGTGTCTGGCTGGGGTGCTTCAGAGGCATTTTCCTCACACATAATTAATTTCTGCTCTGCCTGATTTGGAGCAGGAACTTGAACTAGGTTTTTTTTTCCACCTGAGACAAGTGCCCTGAGGAATGTCATTCTCTTTTTTTTTTCCTCCACTTGATGCAGTGATGATGCAGATTTGTTGGCAGGGCCTGGCAAGAGCTTGCTAGTAAACCAAACAGTGCCCAGGCTGGAGCACTGGCCTGCTGATGTCCGTTTTGCATAATTGTTAGCATCGTCCTTCGCATGCTTTTGTCTCCTGCAGTTAGTACCCTTGCAGATGATGTCAGGGCAGTCTGTGAAGCAGCATTGGCACAGGCCTGTTCCCACCAGTCAGTGTGGAAAAGCCCACCAGTTTCAGGGAGAAAGTGTGAGAGATCACCTAGATGGATGTGAGTTGAAGTGGAGCACCAGTTTTAGAATATAAACTTGAGAGGATGGTTTTGTCCTGCTGTTTATACACTCTGTGTCGGTATGGGTAATACCCTCTTCTAATTTTTGAGCTCTCTTCACTTGGGATTTCTGCTTTCATATAGGTAATAATCATGGCATTAAAGATATTTGGAAAAGTCTTTCAGAGAATCTTGTATTTTCTCTCTCTGTCCCATTTTAGCAAGCATGTCATCCTAGACCCTGCAAGATTTGCTGTGAGAATGTTTGTTTCTGTCAAAAGATTTGGTTTTAATGAATGGATCAACGTTTTTGAACAAAAATACCGTAAGTCAGAAAATTACAGTCTGGCTTTAAAATTGTATTCAGCAAAAGGAAGGGCCAGAAATGGAATTGGTGGCTTTCCAGCCCACTGTGCACTTGCACTAAGGGCTACAACTTACCCAGAAAAGCAAAGACCATTTTTAATTAATAATTCCCTGATGAAAATGCTAGTCTTGTCTTGTCTAGTCTAGTCTAGTCTTCTCTCTAGAGCTCGACATGGAAAAGGACAAAACCAGTAAGAAGAAGTAAGTGAGTAGTGTGAGAGGTGGGAACTAGATTCTTAACGGTAAAATGAAGCTACTACTTGACTTTTTCATGTAATCATAGAGTCACTTAGGTTGAAAAAATTATAATCTATCTGGGGATATTTTGATGCCATGTTGTTCTAGGGGATGCACCAAGCAATAAAAGCTCGAAGTTAATGTTTCAGAACACTTACTGTTACTTCCAAATTAAGTGTTCTGAAACATAGAAAAATAAAGCTCATGCTCCTGACCACCCAGTCATGATACCACAGAAAATAGCAAATAACACATTGCTGAATGTTGTAGTGGTGCTGCATAAATTGCTTTTATATCTTCATAATCTACATCTAGCAGAATTGCTTGCTGCTATTGTGCAATGAGGTCCACTGAGTAGGATCTCCTTTTTTTGTTAATGTTTTATGTAATTAAACCTAACAAAAAAGACAGAACTTTGATAGCAAAAATCTTCAGATAAAGATTTTTTATAAGTAATGGAGATAAGGATTTTAATTTTTTTTTCTTAAGTATATATTGGTCTTTAATTTTATTGATTTGCCTTTTTTTTGGTGTAGATCCAAGAGCCATGAAGAAATATTTTAGCATTATACTTATGAATGTGAGTAGAAAAAGTTAAAAAACGCCATCACCCTGTAATAAATTCATAAGCAGCAGACATGATATTTTGCCTTTAGCTTCTGAAATACTTGTCTACATGCTGTAAATTGAAGTTGAAATTTTTAGTTGCCTGGAATAAGTATGTGCATTTGTTGTGTGAGAAAGGATGCCAAATGAACAAGTGAGCCATCAAAGACCTGGTGTTGCCAACACTGCCAGTTAGCTGGAATGGCCATACCTTCCCCTTCTCAAAGACTGCTACTGTGTGCACTGGGACTGTCTGGTGTATCACCTCCTAAATCTCTAACTTTTTGCTGTACATCCTGACTTCCACGGCCTCCCTTGTCACCTCCCAAAGAGGCGGTCTGTCACCTCCCAAAGAGCAGGTCCTGCCTAGGCTGCTCTGACCACATGCCCTTTGCCAGGATGGTCATTAGAACTCCACAGCTGAGCAGATCTGCTGACTCCCAACTCTTAACCCAGAAGTTACAATAGATCAGTGCCGAGCAGCAGAGCAAACATCACTGTTTTCTGTCTCAGATTCCTCTGGGGCATTTGAAACAACTTTCTTCCTCTTACAAAGACAGGCTCATCCTTAGCCAGTACATTAGGGATCGCTGTCTGGCTGGTTTCCAAGCAGAGCAGCTGATGTGATGCTGTGGCCTTGGCTGTTGCCTTCACAATGATTGTGCACGCACAGAGTGATCTACAGAGATGTAGCAACCTTTTTTTCCAGGTTGGCATTTTCTTCTCCGCACGTCGAACATAGAAAAACCTAAGCACATATCTCCCTGTGGAGGTAAATCCAAGTTTAACCTAAGGTGGGTGTGGTTTTTTGCGGGGGTTAAAATCAAGTAGGCTGGTATTGATTAAACAACTGCAGAGATTAGGGATGTCAGAAAGAGAGGCGCAGAGGTGTTGTATTGGGTTTCTTGTTGTGGTTTATTTTTCACTCCAATAGTCGTTTGCCTTCTGCAGCATAGAAGACCTTGGAGCAGTTGGGAGAAGCATCAGTGATGTTTAAAATGGGATATCTTTGGCTGCAGGTCTCCCTGTGATGAGTGGGCTGGGCTAGGCTGATGTGGACAAGGAACTGGTGATTCAGCTGATGAGGTTCCCCTGAAGCTTTTTAGTAATGAGTTTCTTGGCTAGGAGGAGACTGCAGTACAATGCAGTTACTCTTCCCTTAGGGAGCAAGTCCTTCAGGAGTTAAAAGCACCCTGTTTTTCTCTCAAATGATTAGTAATCCTGAGTGCTCAGAGAAGTATAGAGTGTTTTTGTCACCAGACATGAATTTCTAAAATCCAGGTCTGTTTGTTAATGCTTAGCATATTTTCTGAGAGACTCTTCCAAACGTTTGGAATCCAGGCACCCAAGTGTTACAGCCTCACAGATGGAACAAGAAGCCTCACTGCGGGCAGACTTCGCATTTTCACCCATGTGTTTGTCAGTGCTGAGCCTTGTCCTGTCTCCTGAAACTCGTGAGGCTGAGACAGAGCCGTGTAAGTCCGGGCAGTTAAATGTAGAAAAGGGGAACGGCAAGCACAGCATTTTGTAAAAAATGGAGTGGAAATGATTCACTTTCACTTCTGTGTTTCAGCATCATGGCATTTGTTCAAGCTAAAAGCAGTATTGCTTTGGCTGTCATTTCACTTGCTTTTCTAATTGTGTTTTCTGCTGCCTCTACAGATTATTAATAAACCATAAATGATTCTCCTAATAATTCTCCTAATGGCTGTTATTTTCTTTTTCATTTTGATGCATGTTTTCTCATTTCAAAGGTAGTTATATCTGTTAGTTTACCAAATGGAAGAACAAAAGATATTGTCTGTGAATGTCAAAACAGTGCGTTAATCACCCTTAAAACAAAACCACAAGTGTCCACAGTTTCTGTGCAGCTTTGTGTAGGAAAATTTCCTTGCTTATTAGAGTGTCATCGATTGTCAGCATCTTCTCTCAGCAGTTCTTAATTAATGAAATTTATACAGCAATGTTTTCTTTTTATTGGCAAATCCATGATTCATCTGCAGAGGTTTCATTATCTTACATGCATAAGGGCAACACAAGTGTTTGTTTTATACCTTCTGTAGTGACTGTATGTCTAATAGTGTAGTTTGTTCCCTGCCTGCTTGCATCTTTGTGTGCTGCCATCAGTTCTGCTATTGACTTGGAATGAAAGAGAGCTCTCAGTTCTACCAGGAGGTAATGCTTCAACATACCCATGCCTTTCGTTTTCCATTTATTTTCTGCAGCTGGGCTGAGACACTTAAAAGTTGCTGAAGGAGTCAAATTCTCAAATGTTCCCCTTCTCTTTTGGGTTGAGAGTAACCTTATTTTTATCCTTGAAGCTTGAGCTATGAAGGAGGTTATTAATTTGACTGATGTCCTGCCACCGTTGTGCAATTTTTCCAGCCAGGCCTTCAATTAGTTTCCACTTCTTGCCAATGCAAAAATTATTTTTGGGCCATGAGGAGGTAAATTGATTATAAAATTTATATCTGACTCTAGTTAACTGCTTTCTTAATACTGGGGAGGAAGAAGAAATTGTCCTTTGCTGGTTTTGCAAAAAAATAGTTGTTTTTGTACTGTTGCTAGGTTATGTTCCACTGTGGAACATCCTGAAGGAAGCAGGGATATGCAATAAACCCAGCCTTCTCCTTGGGATAATGATTGTATAAGATAGTTTTGATTTGGTCTCATTTTTACTCTTCAAAACCACAATCATTGTCTTTTCTATTCCTTAATATAGATAGCCTGTTAAAGTAAATGACATCACCCAGGAACACATGTGCACTCAGGTTACAAGCCACTGTTATGTCTGATTGCAGATGTAGCCACAAAAATAGACAAAAATGAATTGTCCATTCTCCCAGTTGTTGTGTATCTCACCCCATCCATTATTTTCCTTGCTCTTTAGGTTGCATATGGTTATTAGACAATCTCTATTTCTGTTTCTGTTTCATGTGTAAAAATCATTTCCTTGGGGAATTTTAAAATGAGGAACTTAGTACTTTAAAAAGACAAATGGTTAGTCATCTTTTTCCCAGAACATGTTCAACATGTGAGAGACAGCCTGTCTAAGAACTGAGTTGGGTTATGGAGTGCTTTTTAAATTGAACGGCTGGAATTCCACCATCAAGGCTTGTGTTTGCAGTCTGCTAGCTTCACTTAGCACAGCTGCACTGCTGGGATTTTGCTATATATATCCATATTTACATATATATGTGCATACATATATAGATGTGTATATATATGTGTGTACACACACACCCTGCAAATACACATACTAATTTAACAAAGCAAATATGTACACATATATAAATTGTTCTGAAGAGTTAGCATTTCTTGAATTTATATATATTTGGATAAATTTTATTGCAGAAAATGAAAAAAGATGTAACAGTACATATAAAAGCAAACAAAGCAGTGTTCAGTCTGAGTTCTTACTTCTCTTGGTAATTACTAATGATGTCCCTATTGCAAAACTTGGGGTTGTCTTTTGTGCATTCATGCCTTCAGAGTATCCTTATTATGCTTTCATTGTATAAGGCAATTATTTATAATAGTATAATTCAGATCATGTTATGGAAAATTGGTTTTTTAGAGGAGAACACATATGACTTGGAATCTTGTGTAGTTACATGAAAGTTTGAACTTCTCGCTGAGAAGAGAGATGCAGTGGAAATCTGGAAAGGGTCTACTTTTGCCTTTGTATCTGCTTGTTTTTCTTCCTCTTTTAAATAGTTCTTGCATGATGATGAGAAGATGTCTTATGTAGAATGTTGCTGTGCTGATAAGAATGGTTCATGACATGATGATGCATTTATGGTACAGGTACCTGGAGCTGGAAAGCAGCGGTCATCGAAATGAAATCAGGTTGCATTATCGTTCAGGCAGTCATCGCTCCCACACAGAAGTGTTCCCATACATTTTGGCAGATGATAAATGGCACAGACTTTCCTTAGCAATCAGTGCCTCTCACTTGATTTTACATGTGGACTGCAATAAGTAAGTAAAGAGTGTTGTTTTGTAAGAAGTTGTCACATTTGGAATATTTGAGCTCTGAGTAAATAAAATGAAAACAACTTGGGATTCTATTTTCCCCTTCCTTTTCAGAATTTATGAAAGAGTTGTGGAGAAGCCTTTCATGGATTTACCTTTGGGTACAACCTTTTGGCTTGGACAGAGGAATACTGCACATGGCTATTTTAAGGTATGCATTCCCTGAAAGATAAAGAGTGAAATAAAATGGTTAAGGGATTGAATCATTCATATGATGAGAGGCTGAGAGATTTGGAATTGTTCAGCCTGGAGAAGAGAAGGCTCGGGAGGTATTGGGAGGATCTCATCAATGTGGATAAATACCTGAATTTGTGAGGGGAATGGAGATAAGGGATCCAGACTTTTCTCACTAGTGCCCACTGACAGGCCAAGAATCAATGGGCAAAATCTGGAACACCTGAAATCCGATCTGAACATAAGAAAACAATTCTACTGTGAGGCTTGTCAAAGAAAGATGACTACTGAGATAGTCAAAAGCTGTTTGGACACAGTCCTAGGCAATCTGCTGTGGCTGGTTCTGCTTGAGCAGGGAAGTTGGAGTAGATGATCTCAGAAGTTGCCTCCCAACTGGAATCAATTTGTGCTTCTGTAATCATAACACCGCTCTTTGCTTTGAAATTGCTCTTTGGCCTTTGCTGTTGGAGAGCAGCGTACTAGCTACTAATTATATCTTAACTAAGCATGTAAAATCTGCCCCCAAGCATGGGATCTGTTCTTCTGGGTGAAACCGTCCCTTTCCAGACATCATAGTTGAATTTCATGCTGAAATCTTGCTAAGTTCTTAAAAACATGCAACTCTGCAGCTGTGTAACAGACATTTAATTTCCCAGCATTTTGCAAGCTTTATGGAAGGATCCCCATCAGAATTTCTTGTGGTTTAACCCCAGCTGGCACCACCTAGCCACTTGCTCACTTCACTCCCTGGCGGGATGGGGGAGAGAATTGGAAGGGTAAAAGCTAGAAAATGCATGGTTTAAGATAGAGTTTAATAGGTAAAGCAAAGCCACACAAACAAAGGAAAACAAGGAATTCATTCACCACTTTCCATGGGCAATCAGGTGCTCAGCTATCTCCAGGAAAGCAGGGCTCTGTCACCTGCAATGGTTACTTGGGAAGGCAAATGTCACTGTTCCAAACCTTCCCTGCTTCCTTCTTCTTGCCCCAGCTTTAAATGCTGTGCACAAAGCCCTGTGGTGTCAGATATGACCCCTTCTTTGGTCAGCTGGGGCAGCTGTCCTGGCTGTGTCTCCTCCAACTCCTTGTGCACCCCCAGCACTGGTGGGGTGTTAGGAAGTAGGTGTTGGGTGGTAGGAAGAGCAGAAAAATCCTTGCTGCTGTGTAATTTCTGTAACATCCCTGTGTTATCAGCACTGTTTCCAGCACAAATCCAAAACACAGCCTCATGCCAGCTACTTTTCTGTGAAGAAAATTAACTCTACTCCAGCCAAAACCAGCACAAATTCATTAAGGGTTTGCCTTAATGTATTTTTCTTGACTCTAGTTTCTTTAATCTTCAAATCTATTTAAGAGTTATAGCTTGTGAAAAATTTGCATTTTATTTAAAAGAGTATTTCTAAGTAACTGAGACTGCAGCTGTTTTCAAATTACTTTTTAAAGGTCATTTGCAAGCTTTTCTGCAGTGGCTAACTAAAAATAACAATGAATTCAAACTCACCAAACTCTTGTCACATAATTATATCTTGACATTTAATCTTATGTCTTTAAAAATTATTCGGTATGCCTGTACATCTATCTATTTTTATTTCTGTTTATTGTTCTGTCACTGAATTGGGTCCAGACAAGAAGCTGTTTATTCATAAACATTGTTTTTATCAGGTAGTTTTTCTTTGTGGGCTTTAATGTTTTACATGGTGAATGAAGAAACATAATTTTGACAGGTAAAAATAATGTGTCCTTTTGTTTTCTCTCCACTTACACATAGGGCATAATGCAAGATGTGCAATTACTTGTCATGCCTCAAGGATTTATTTCTCAGTGCCCAGATCTTAATCGAAGTAAGTCTATTAATTCTTATATCATAAAATGAAAGGTGTGCTTTTTACCTTCTTTCTGTCCTACAAGCTTTCTTAAAACCTTGAACAGAAGTGCATTGCTTGTCAACTTTGGCATGATTGAACCTATTGTGAATTAATTTATTAACACATATTGTATTATTCCAGCATGCCCAACTTGTAATGATTTCCATGGACTGGTGCAGAAAATTATGGAACTGCAAGACATTTTAGCAAAAACATCAGCTAAGGTAATGTTTACTAGGACTCTAGTCACAGGAGAAATAGGGTTGTCAGTCTTTTTTTGCTGTATTTTTAGATTATTTGTGCTTGTATGGGGTTGTGCACATGGCTGTGTGGAGAGCATCCCTGCATGATACGTTTACATCTTTATATACCTGTGCCTAATTTATACATACAGATTCTCAGTTCAGAGAGTTTTCTTGTGTTTTAATATTTTTATAGACTCATGTATTTTAATAGTAAAGAGCATCCAAATCCCCGAGCAAGGAAAGGGCTCATAGATATCCAAACTCTACCTATAAGGCTAATAAATCAATAAACCTAGAATGAAATAGGTAACTGTGTTTATAGTGCTTATTACTGCAAGACTTACCAAGACTTTTCAAGACCTGAGCTGCCAAAGACACATCCAGAAAAAATATATGCAAGACAAGGAACTAAGAATCCAAACCAGGACTTTCTTCTTTCTTTCCTTTAGAAGATTACACCAAAAGAATTCATGTCTGCTGGTGAAAATAGACTACTCTGATTTTAAATGTCAGTTCTTTAGATATCTGCAGGAATACTGCTACCTAGCTGCTTTGATACACTAATGTCAAAAAATGCCTTGGCTGAAGTGCATAAAAAATGGCTAGTGTCAGTTCTGAGCTTTACGTTCATTTGGCCACTCTGCCTGTGAGTAGTTTATGTGGAGCAAGATTCTTGATCAGTTTGCACATATGAAGATGAGAAATCAGGAGCTATACCCATCTTGACCCGCTCATTTTGTTTCATGACGTCCCTGATGTCATGATGATAAATATGAAATGCATGGTGTCTTCTCAGTTTCCATCTCTGAACGGCTGGTGGTTTAATCATGTTGTATTTAACCATAATTGTTTTATTGTCTTTGACTGTGTTTTCCTAAATATATTCTCTCATCGGTGTCCCTGATGATAAGGAGGACAGTTTGAATTGTGTTTTTACTAATGTGGAAGCCACTTAGAAATTCAAAACATTTTTCTGAACTGCACATACAGTTGTCTCAAGCTGAGCAGAGGATGAACAAGTTGGATCAGTGCTACTGTGAAAGAACCTGCACAATGAAAGGCACAACCTACAGAGAGTTTGAATCCTGGACGGATGGCTGTAAGAACTGCACTTGCACGGTATGGCTATGGTTTGAGTGGAGAGTCAGGAACTCCAGTGTTTCCTCTGATTAGTTTTATTGAGGCAAATAGTGAGAACTTGCAGATGTATGCTAGGTACTAACAACAAAGAACTTCAAAATCTGTTCTAAATCTAAGGAATAGTATTAATAAATATGTTTTCCTATATTTTCAGCATTACTAGCATGTGTAGCTCCTGTATTTCATGTCACCATATGCAGGTGCTAGGCAATATACTTAGCTATCATGTTATTCCCTTGCACTGAGTTGCAAACAGTTTCTCTGGAATTCTAATTCCTCCCTTTTTGTCACTATAAACACAGCCTTTTTCTTAGCAAGTGATTTAATAGATCCCTTGTGCCCGATTTCCTTTGGTTGCCTTTGGTTACATCTCAATAAGTAATAAAAAGTAAAATGTCAGGGTCATATGCAAGCTTTGTTATATTACAAATGAAAAAGATTTTGTGGATGGAAGATTCCCAAAGGTAGCACAACTCTAGATGTGATTGCAAATATCCTTTCAGGTACCAAACTAGGCTGTCTGTATTGTTGTCCATTCATATAAAACTCTTTCATTCCATTTGAACTCATTAAGTGCTTAATCCAAAGGCCATTAGAAGCCAGTGAAAAGCCTGTTGTCTGTACTGCACCTTAGATTGATTTGCTGCTATCTGTAATAGGCTAAATGGGTCTCTTTAAGCTTAGTATTTTTTTGACCTTAGTATTTCTGGAGGGATATTAATTTTACTTTTAGTATTTTATGGTACCAAATCTGGCTGATAAATGTTTAAAATTCTTTGAATTTAGAGTTAAATTAATTACATATTTTTGTCTTGGATTTCTCTCAGCTATAATATTGCTACCCTTTAGAAATATATTGTCTCTAACATAAAATCAGAAGGCAGAGTATTGTTCTGTGCAGTTATTTCACAGTAATCTGTCAGTTTTTTTGCTGATTGGCAGAATATTTTGCCTCCAAATAGATTTGCCTCTAAAAAAATTGATCATTATCATCTCAAAGAGCACATCATTCACGTTAAAAGATTGTATGTGTGGCATTCTGAAGGTATGGTTTCTGTTCTCGTAGTTATTAAAAGACCCACGTTAAACTGTCTTTTTTTGGATGTTGTTAGAAAGTTGATTGCATTTAAGAAGAGATTTTCAAGTTCCTGTGTTTGAGAACACCTCTGCTGTTGCTGGATAAAACTACCAGTTAAGCACGTTTTATTCTCCTAGAACGGTTCTGTGCAGTGCGAGGCTTTGGTTTGCCCCCTTGCCGACTGTCCACTTAACTCTGCCCTGGCCTATGTGGATGGCAAGTGCTGCAAGGAATGTCAATGTAAGTTTTACTGTTGTGCCTCTTGCTAATGAATGCTTTGAAATCTTAAATAATGTGAACCTTTCTGTAAGTATGTGAGTGAAAGAACTGGTCATTCAATAGTTGGGTTGAGGAATCAGGGAACTTAGACTTCTCTGAAGTGTTCTGTGACACTGATAACCAGGTTTTAATATTTCATGTGGGATATTTTGTTTCATTTTAGTTATGTTATTTTTATTTAGCACAGATATTTATTATCAAAATTTAAAAAGAAAAAGAAGTGACTTATAAAGCTTTCTGCAGACTTCCATTATCTATGTTTTAGAGCAAACTGCTAGAAATTCAAGAACAATTGCCTGGTGTTTGACCAGTGTCTCCAACACCTTTATCACATGAAGAATGAACTACCAGCCTTATGTTATCAAGCTGAGAAATGGAGGTTCAGATTTATGATTCTTTTTCCTTAGTTAAGAGAAAAGAAAAGAAAAGAAGAAACCAGAAAAACCCAGACACCTAGAAATGTTATTTTACAGAAGGTCATTAAAAAATTAATGGAAAAATGGAAAAAGGTGATTTAATATTGTCTTTTAGGATTGGATACATGATTAACTTTATGTTTTATAGTATTCTGGTTTTGTTGCAAGTCGGGTCAGAGAAGGGGAATTTCAGGTTAATCACTATCTAGATGGACTATACATAGTATTTCAGATTGATTATGTATGTGTAGTCTGTATGTGATGGTTAGTTATTTCAGACTATGGTAGAATCCATTCTTGAAACTGAGCATGAGATGCACACACTTCTTTATTCTGTAAATGTTGAGATCTTTCTGTGTGGTTTCATCACTGTTCTACTGCTGTATAAAACTTCTTACAGAGTACAGACAAATTCATATCTGGTTAAAATGTCATGTTGTAAGATAAAACTCAGGAAGACGTTTTGTAGTCCATTGATCTAGCTCCCACAGGAGTTTATTAATATTTAATTGTGTTAGAAGTTACACAAACCATCCCTTTTTATGAAACCTTATTAACTTACTCAAGTAGATTAATTCTAATTAAGAGGAAATACGAATTCAAATACTTTATTCAACCAGCTACGCAGAATTTCCATGCATATTAGATGACTTAGGGTAATTGGTAATTCAGGAATGTGAGATGTGTGGCATTCAAGCCTCTATTTGAGGCTATTTTGATCTCTGACCATGTTGGCAGAATTTGAAAACCTGATCCTCTGAAGTATGTTTTTGTAATATACTGCCCGTAAATTGAGTTGGGAATTCTCTATCCTGGTGTTAAAGGGGAAGCACTGACATCCTATGACTTCTTCCAAAGTTGTTTTTATTGGGAGTCTTGACAAAAGTCAAGAAATGTGAATGAGCATATGGACACTGACCTTGTCATAGAGCATTGATACTTCTTTGAATTAAGATGCAGTTCTGGTACAGCATGCTGATGTTTACTCTGAAATTTCCTGTTTGATATTCTTAATATTATCAAAGTGTCTTAGCTTTCAGTGTTGCTAATTTGATGCCAGTACATAATTCAATTTATAACTAACATGCACACATACTACCTTCTTGACAAACTACCAGAAAAATAATTAGATCAGAAAACAAAAATTGCTTTTGAAATTTTTTTCCTAATTTCATCTAGGTTATTTAAAGTGACTTTTAAAATAAATCACACCATTTTTAAAGTAGCTAAATTCTGGGAACCAAAGGACAAAGAATGTAAGTTGGATTCTCATTGACAGGGTAGTTAAATTCCATTGAAAGAGTGGAAGGTAGAGGCAATGGAGGCTGCAAGACTCTCACTTATTTTCCAGGCCAATTTGGTGGAAATGCTAAGTTGTCTCTGAGTTCATATACATGTGCCAGCTATATTCTGCCAGCTACAGTATTCTGCCTTGGTGTCTTCGGGTCAGGGTCTGAGCTGATTGAGGTCAGTGTGCTTGTTGAATGTAGTTCTTGCTGGAGGGGTTCAAAGCTGAGTTGCTCCATTTGGACAGCTTCTGAGAATAACTTAATTGTTTTCAGTGCTCAGAACAACAGCAAGGGATGTAGTTTCTGACTAGATAATATAGAGTGAACACAGATGGCTTATAATTGGGAAAACAGCTAATTAGGGGGTGTTGCTCATGGAGCCATATCCTTGGTTTGGGACAAGCAATCATAAGTGCTGAGAAAAAATGGTGCCTGATAGACTGTTCTTTAGCTGGATTTAGTATTTGTTCCAAGACAGAACACGTATGGGTATTGATGTTTCCTTCCTGCTATTTATGTTATCTCATACCAGATGATGGGTTGTTTCTGCCAGACTGTTGTTTGAGTAGAAGTGCCCAGGCAGTGACAGCTGCTGGAGCCTTGTGGCTGTGTCTCACTCCCCCAGGGCTGAGTGCTTCCCTCCACACTTCTTCCTTTCTTCTACTGGTGTTAAAACAAAGCCTCCAAAAATCAAAAGACTTTGAGTGAGCAAGATTGGATTTAATGACAGCTGGCAGAGAAGAGTTAAGAGCAGAGCACTTCTGGCCCTTTCAGTGACCAGCAAGCAGACTTTCTGGGATTTTTGTTTTATTTTTTTGGTTGGGTTTTTTTTTTTTTTAACCCCTCAGTAACTGAGGATGGAATCATTCTGCATGGCTTTAGGCATGTAGAATTTGGGAATACAATCTGAAGTGGCTTCACTTATACTAGTAAATAAAATAGGGCAGGCACAGTCCTGTGGCACTTGAGGCTCACATGGCTAAAGCCTTTTCCCCTTCCCCACCCCCAGCAGATTATCTGCATCCAGATGGTTGACTGGGAATGGCCTCTGATCAGGGCTGTGCCCCCTGCTCGTGCCTGGCACTGCTTCAGAGCATCTTGGCTGGTACAGTCTGACATGGTGCCATGATGTGTGCTAACACACAGACTGCAGGGAGAGTTACACACCGTAACCAAACATTTTCAAGCCTGCTGTCATTTGTTGTTTCATTTACCTGTTGTGTTTCATTTACCAGTTGTGGAAGTCACCAGTTTGGCTCTCTTGATAACCAGCTGCAGAGACTGGCACCTCCAGAAGGCACTTGATGCTGAGAGGGTCTGGAAAGGATGGGATTAGTTGCCTTCTGGAAGTGGACATCTCCTTCCATGGCTTGTATACAGAGCCCAGGTGATTAGATCAGATACTGAATTTTTATACAGCTGAAGTTGTGAGACTAATCTTACATTAGTTACTGTGATGCATACCAGGTGTGTAAGATAGGAATGTAAAGTGCTGGATTTTTAAGCCTGATTCTGGCATTAAACTGTTGCACTAAGAGACTTTCCCAAGCTGCCAAATCATAGGAATTAAATTTCAGCCCAGTCCAGCATTTACATTTTGGACAGTGGAGCTTTGTTATGTCTTGCTCGATGACATTTTCAACACTTTGGAAATTTCAGCACAACTGATTCATCATGTTTTTCTTAAATGTCTAGTTCAGGGAAGAACACTTAGTAAGGAATGGCTTAGATATTTTTTTGAAACCAATATTGCTTTGACTTTGGTTCTTTTTGTGAGCCCAAAGGAAAAAGCCACAGAACAAACAAAAAAACCAAACCCCGACCTTCTCTCCTAACTCCGTATCTTTGTTTCAGGCCATTCAGACAACTTGTACTGCTTTGTCTTGTGTGAAGGTCGATGCTGGTAGCATGAGGAATGGCAATGAATGCAAATTATCACTGTGTTTTCTATTAGCTGTAATGGGCTAAAAGAAGCAGCAATCTTCCAGGGCAGATGAATGGGCCAGTGTGTTGGATGTATGTTTCAGCTGTAGACAATGTAAAATTCAGTCCAGCAACCATAGCATAAATCTTAGTTCAATGGGAGCTTCCTGTGGAGAATTGTTTGGAGTTGGAAGGAAAAGACTACTTTTTTCCTATGCTCAATGCAGTTTTAAAGAATTCTGAGAAGGTATGTGCAAAAGATCATTAAATTTTTTTCTCCTCTGCAGAGACCAATGCTTTGTGTGGTGATAGGCACCGATACGAATTGTGGAGAGATTAAGCTTCTCTACTGACCCTATAAATATTGCTTTAGACCACAGGCTTGGCTTAAGAAGTACAAGGACAAGTTCATTTATTCTAAGTGAATTGTGGAAGGACTGCCAATGTCTTAGCAGCTGAGAGAATTGGTGCTTGGTCAGCAGATCTTATTATGGTAATGTTTTTATTAGTCGGTGTATTAACACCAAGGCATCACCTCCAAAAGCTATATGCATTCTTTTTTAAATGGAACTAGTATATTTTAAACAAACTAGCTGATTTTTGTTTTTGTAAGACCAGAAGTGATATTTGTGCCAGTATCTGGTACAGTAATAATTCCCATCACCAAAGACTGATTTCCAGGAAGCAATTGCTCTCTTCTCATCACTTTCTGTCTTCCAGTGACACTGCAGATACTTATTGACCTAATAGCAAACTATTTAAATCCATCCCAACAGATTCCAGTAGAGGTTAAAATCTGTGCCATTATGCTCAAATCTGCCGGCTGTGATTTTTCCATATACCTGTTCGTTTTTTTTTTCTGAGACATGATATTTGATGGGTTTCTGCATTGTAGCCAAATCTGCAATCCAACACAAGTATTTTAAGCAACTGTGAGAAGCAAAGAGTTGTACTGGATGAGCTCACAGTTCTGGTGCTAGCAGGTGTGGAGAGAGAGTGTGTAAAGGGGTTCTATAACATGAGAAGGATTTTTTTTATCAAAATAATTAAAACACAAATATGGACATTGTAGCTCTTAATAATATGCATGGGTTTCTGATGCCATGTTCTGTCTTGCTATCTTGCAGAAACTTTTAATTTTATTATTAAAATTAAAGGAATTTCCCTTCTTGCTCTTCATAATTCACCCATTTTTCGCCCCAAAGCTAGACACTCTTGCAAACTCCAGCACTTGTAGCCTACTGACACAGAGAGAAGGAGCTGTGAAAGCCCATCTGCTTCTTCTTTGCAGCAGCAATTGAGCATCAGCAAGAGTGCAAATTTTTTATCTAGAAACTTAAGGAATATTGGTTAAACTTACTCTGAAATTCATAATTATTCCAGGTGGTTTGAAGCATTGTGGACTTAAGCCTGTGCTGTGTACCAAGTTCCATATTTTTCAAAATTGCCATTTTTTCCTCTGGGCTTTCATCCTCTAGCCTTAGGTGACTTCTGTAAGTAGCAAAGTGGGATGCCAGCCCCTGCCTTGTTCAGCCAAGTGCTGGAGAAGTTTCTGCATTCAGTGTGGCACAGAGAAGAGGCTGCAGCTAGGAGAAGTGATTAGTCACTGACTGAACAGGTCATCTTACCCTTGCAGTAAATCAGAAGAAGGGAAATGGAAGAGCATCTCCAGCAGGCTGGCTGGAACACGGCACGAGTCTGAGGGCTGTGGGCAGCCAGCAGGCTTGGGGTGTCAGAGCAAGCATCAGTACTGGAGGAAGAAGAGGCAGTTTTTAGCAGTAAAACAATGATTTCTCATTTATCATCATTCTTTTAAAAATGCACACTTTAGAATATAAAGGAGAAGCAACATTCTGGTTAATTAAAAAAAATAGTTGCTTTTTGATTTTAATTACTTGTGTGGCTTTTTAAAGAACATAAGTGCATATAGAACATAAATTCTATTCTTCTGAGGTTTCTTTTTAATATGAAAATTCGGATAAATTAGCCTAGTTCAGAATAGTATTAAAAGATATCTTGAATATAGCCAGCACTGGATTGTTTCATAGAGCTGTGTTATTTACTATAACCTCCCGTAGTCAGCATGCAGAACTTCTGAATGTTATTTAGCAGAATAACATTCTGTCCATTCAGCCTCTACTTTCTGGATTTTCTATGCTGAAATGACTTACACCAACCTTATTTTTCAGGCTTTTGAATTACATATAACAATAGTACCACACTGGAATGACAAATAAAAAGCATTATATACCCAGTTGTACTACTGAGATGAATTACATTGTGTTTTTCCAACTATTTAAACTATTTCATTACTTCTTGCGACTTCAAAAAAAAGTCAGTATCCATATTCATTTAGAAATAGGACACAAATAATTTTTATAATTAAATACTTTTACAAGAGGAAAAAACATGTTCTTGAGTTCATGTAGGTCAATAAAATCATTGGAGATGGTTTTGATTTACAAAGCAGTAATAGAAAAGCATACTTGATGCCTGTCATTTGTGAATCCAGCATAGCTCCTACAATGTCAGTCTCACAAAAGGGCTGAGGTTGGAAGGGACCTCTGGAGGTCTCCTGGTCCAACCCTCCTGCTCAAGCAGGGCCATCTCGAGCAGGCTGCCCAGGACTGTGGCCAGATGGCTTTCGAATATCTTCACAGATGGAAACTCCACAACCTCCCGGGGCAACCTGTGCCAGTGCTCAGTCACCCTCACAGTAACAAGGTATTTTCTTCAGTCCAAATGGATTTTTGTGTGTTCTGATCTGTGCCCATCGCCTCTTGTCCTGTTACTGGGCACCACTGAGAACAGCCTGTCTTTTCTTCTTCATTCCCACCCATCAGGAGTTTACACACTTTGGGAAGATCTCCTCAGAAACTTCACTTCTCTGGGATGTGTAACATCTCAGGAAGCTGAGACACTCTAGGAATGTCTTCGGGCCTTTCCTATTCTGAACTCAAAGCCAGCTGAAGACAATGGAAGGAATCCCCTTGGCTTTGGTAGGCAGGGCCAGTCTAACCCTTGACCCAAGGTGCTCAGTCTCTGCTATATTTTCCGTTGTAAAGCTGTAGAAATTTTCAAACTACTCTTACACCACAGAAATATTTGGTTTATCTCTGTTAAATAGCCAATGACAGAATTGTTAGGGGATTTTTGCTGCTGAGCATGTAGTCTCAGGTGACCTTTCTTTGTAAGCTGGAAAGTATTCCTCATCAGAAGGAAAAAAGGGGGTCTTTTGACTTGCAATTCCCCTCTGAGCAGGAAACCCCTTTCTATGTCTTTTGTTCTCTATAAATTAAAATCTAGATTACAGTAAATTGAAATAAAGCTTACAGTATTTGGACATCTCAAAATATTTTGCTCCTATTTTGTTTCCTTTCCTGCTTCCCCATGTCCTTTGAATTTCGTTGTTCCTTGTTAGCAAAAGAGGACTGGGGGAGTCAGTGCCTGTACCTGTCTCAGACTTTTCATGCCTCAGAGTGTGGCTTCCTCCTAGGTGAGTGGCCTTTTAGCTATTCTGGGCCCCGTGCATTATGGAGCTCCTCTAGAAGACTCTAGATCTGGAGGCAATGTATCAGTACATGAGGAAAACTCCAGTTAATGGTAAAGTCATATAGTTTTAGTCTTACTCTGTGCCTGAGGAGTGAATACTAAAATAAAGTATGCTTAAGAAAATCCTTATTCATTAAAATACATTACACTGGATATGTAGCAATCTGCACTAAAGAAGAAGTTGGAAACATAATATTGGTAATTTTATTGGTAGAGAATTAAAAATATTTTTTTACATGGAAAATTTTGCTGTAGGCCATGCTCTGCTCTCCTTATAACCTATTTTGTTGAGGTTGTGTGGGAAAAGAGCTAATCTTTTCCATTCCTTTTTCATTATATTCTTACCAGGGAGTTCATAAAATATAAAATACCTGCAGTGTATTATTATTTTAGTTTATTTCCAGTGCAAACAAAACATTAACATATGCTAGATATGAATATATTTGCTTTCAGACAGCTGGGAGTGGACAGATTGGTAGTGTTCCAGCTTCTAAGAAGTCAGTACCCTACCTTTAGTAATGCTGATTTCACCAGAATTTACTTAGGTAGCTATGAAATAATAATTTTATATTTAAATATTTATAATTTATATATATAAATATTTATAATTTATATATTTAACTATTTATAATTACAAAAATCATCTAGGATATGTAAGCATTCACATGCCTGTGTGTTGATTTCGATATGTTTGTTCTCAGCAGTGATGTGCTTATGTCACTCCATATGTGCATCATTGGTCTGTGAGGTTCTTTTTTGTTTGAATTGTTTTTTGGGGGGTTGTGGTGGGGTTTTTTTTGCTTTTATGGTTTTTGTGGGGGGAGTTATTGTTTTTTTGGGGTTTTTTTTGTCCCATTACTAGAAGCACATTGCCAAATCAGCAGCTTGTAGCTGATGTTCTAGTTTTTGCCTGGACCTTTTATTCTATAGGTCTTGAAAGTACCTATAGTATCAGTAGCAAACATCTTCAGTGGGTATGTGCTGTGCAAAAAAAAGAGAAAAGCTTTAGCTGAAAACCCCAGAACTACAGGTTTTGGACAAGGTCACAGAAATGTAACAAGTTGGAGGCAGAGAGTACTGATGGAGTAAAGGCTCTGCAAAACCCAGCCAACCAACCAAATGAGGTTCTTGGCTTGTACAATTTTGCAAAGACCAGTTTGCACTTGACGTACTCTTGTTCAGAACAGGATTGCCACACTGACAAGGGTTGTTTGGATGGAAAGCTGGCCTAGGGGAGACACTGGCAGGAGATATGGGAGTGTACAAGAAGGCATACATACAGTTTTTTGACAGTGCCTATGTCTGTGAAATGAAAAAATGAGAAGGTTGTGAAGGCTGAAACTCAATAAATAAATTATTGGAAGAAAACTCACCACAAAACTGTCAATAATGTGATCTTATTTCCCCTGGAAGGGATGGTAAAATATGAATGAAGTTGATTCAGTGAGATTAATATAAAATGATGTACACTGTTACCTTTTATTTGTCTTTTTGTGAAGATAATGATTTAAGCCCATAGCTTTCAGTCTTTTGGACTGCAGAAGTTTGACATTTTTTCAGTGGAAACATGAAGTGAATTAAACCATCTACTGCTTGGTTTACTTGTCTTAACTACTGCTTGCAGATATCTGAAGTGTGATGTATAGACCTCCAGGCTGTTATTGATCACTGTTTCTACATCTGTCAGCTCATAAAATATATTCAGCTTCAAATAATGGTCACTTAGTCCCAGTGAGACACCACTTTAAAATGAAAATCTTGGCTGATATGGTGTAACAGACCTTTATCCTGCTTTCCTTGTCTGTTGCCTTTTAAAACATCACTGCAGTCCTCTTTATTTGAAGAGTTTTTGCAATTTGCTTTTGTCACTGTACCAGTCACAGGAGTGGGTATGTGGTGTTTCTGTAACTCTGTTCTGCCTCTCTGCCAGTATAGAGAATTTTTACTAATTTTTGCCTTATTGGGGGTTTTTATTTGTTACCAGTTTCCACTAGGAAGAAAGCCCTGCTCATTTTTTTGAGAGGGTGGTTGGCTGAACTAAGCCTTTCTCTACAGGGTAACTGACTAGTTTATTTTCACCTTCTACTTTTTGAAATTATTTGTGTAAGTTTCTGATTGTAAATGAAGATTCTGGTCTTCCCCTTCATGCTTTAAATTATTTTCAAGTATAATTTTGACTGTTCTCCCGATTTCATTTTAATTTATGACTTTTGGTTAAAATCCCATAACACTATTTTACATCTAGAATTTTTTTCCCAACAGATGAAAAGATTTGAAGATATTATTAGGTTTGCTTTCTTTTTCTGATGTCCAGTGTATACATATATAGTAGTGTTAGAATTACAATGACATTATTGTTTGATGTAATAAATTGTTTCACAAAACACCTGGTCTGAGTTGTAAGATTCTGCCCCCCCCCCCCCCCCCTCCCCCCAATCCTGAAATCAAAGCAAGTAAATATGCTTGACTCATCTGAAAAATGGGCACATAACCTGTTTTTTTCTAGTAAGTGAGCACTTCAGATACTTTGAAGGTAGGGAAGATGAACAGGCATGCTTCTCTCTGTTGTTATTACTTTGACAAAGACATGTAAATTCAGATATTATTTCTCTAAGATGTCTCTTTAGGTTTAGGTTCATATTGACTAAAGTGCAGCATTTCTCTCTAGGCAAATTTTATAGGCTTGTAAAGGGGGAGTTTGTTTTGTAGGTGTTTTCATCATGCTTTATCTAGAAACCTTGTAGATCCTCAAGGCATCTAAAAAAGAAATCAAATCTGAGTATAGCATAGAAGAGAGAACAATCTTGTGTATGGTTGTTGTGAATTTCTCAGACAGGCTTCTTCATAGTAGTAGTGGATGACTTCAGGATGCTTAAATGTTGTCCATCGTCTTCTGTGGCTCTTTATGAATAGAGTTGGTAGCACAATGTAAGGCCATAACCAAACGCTTCTCATTTTACCCATTTTGCAGATTCTGTTGGTGAGTTGCTGTGAAGGAACATGGGAATAAATGAATACATTTTAGAAGTGGAAAGTTAAAATAGACATGTAGATTAATGAAGGAATCACATCCTTGGGGAATCACTGGTTCTATCAATGCCAGTCTTTTTTTAAACACCCTCTTTTAAGAGCACTGGAGCAGGCAATTCCAAAATATTGGAAGTCAAGCAGATGAGGCAGAAGGTCAGCTTGACGGAAAAGGGATCTTCTTTTGGATGGAGCTAAGGCAAAAAAGGAAGGTATATGCCCAGTGGAAGCAAGGTCAGGGGACATGGGAGGAATACAGAGATGCTGCTTGCTGTTGTAGGGAGAAAATTGCTGCAGCCAAAGCTCAGCTGGAGTTGAATACGGCTCCATATAGACAAACAGACTTAATTCCACAGTGTGTGAATTCTGTCTAATGTCTAGACAAGTCCTCCTAAGGACAATAGGAGCATTAACAGATATGATTTTTTTTTAAATTATCAGCAGCTGTAAAGCTTCCTTTCACTAATATAGTTCCCAAAGAAAAAAATGAGTAGTTACATTAACAGTTGCTGTGAAATCCAGCTTACTGTTTTTCCATGATAATCAACGTATCGACAAATACATTTGGGAGAAAGTAGCTGTGACAGAGCAGAATCTGTGAACATCTGCTCGAGCTACTTTTAAATTTTTAATTATTTCAAATCCTGAACTGACTTTAGATGTGAAGTATTGTATTGTTTGGGAATGCACAATGGATAATAGTAACTTCTGGGAGCCTCGAGAAACAGCGTGTTAGGTGTACATAGGTTTCTTTTAACAGTTGTCTTTTGAAAATTTCCAAAACTATTGGTAATACCTGATTTTTTTAATGTTAGTTTTTGGTTAAATACTATTAGATAATGAACATTGGGAGTGAGTATATAAAAAATTTAGAAAGCCAGTTCGCATAACCAGTTTTAATCAAGATTTCTAAAAACGTGTTTACACTGCTGTGTTAAAAACCTTTTGCTGAACTAATGCTAAGGACTTAGCTTAAGAATGTTTAATACAGTTATCTGGAGTGTTTGTGATTATGCCAGCTAATCCTGTCATTCTGGCTGAAGGGAGGGATGGAAGGATTGGCAGATTCCTTATGTGGGAACAGAAGTGGATGGAAGAAGAGTTGGGAGCATGAAACCCTGTCAGTTGCTGTACAGAGCTAGATGCAGGTCCTTTGAAAGAAGTGAGATCTAACAACAGCAATGGATGTGGTGCTCCACTCCTGGGAATGTCTGAGCACATTAGACTGGGCTGCGCCAAGAAGGCAAACGTGAGTATTGCTGTAACAGCCAACTTAACCAGGGGCTGCTGTTCGTAGGAGAAGTGAAAGCACTTGGATCTGAGAGGAAAGTAAATACAGCGAGATGGATGCCAAGTCACAGGACGCTGTGCCTTCACTAGGGAGATCTGTGCAGCAAAGTCACAGTGCAGAATTTCTAGCTAAAGCATCTGTGGAAACCATTCTGGACGAAGGATATTCTGATTGAGAATGGAAGCATCTGTAAGGTTCCTGAGAGTTGCTTAAATACAAGTGTAGTCTGTGAGTACTTAAATAATATGGTGAACTGTTGGTCAAAAACCTCCATGACTGTTGGAGGTAGCTGTAATGTTTTGGAGCAGAAGCTGTGTGGAGCCTTTGACTTGGGAGTGTGGAAACATCACTTCCAAGTTTTTTTCACCCTAATAAATTCCAGCTTTACTATATGGTGGTGGAGCTTGTAGTTTTGTAGTTTGCATAGGATCTTTTTTAATGCTGTCAAATGAAACTGTCAAAATCTGGGAAAATGCTGCTGCTCAGAGGCACTTGCTTTTACTGGACATGTTCACATGATTTGTGTCCACAAAGCTGCAGAAAGCCACCATCTCAGTAGTCATGTGCAAAAATGTGTCTTTTAAAATTATGCACAATTGGTGCACTCTCTTGTTTTTCATGGAAAATCTGGGCAAAATATCCTAATGGATCCAATACATTATTTTATTTCCCCTCTGCTACCTGTTTGAAGTCTCTGGGGAGCAGAGTAACAGTAACACCCTGTAAGCACAGCTGCAGGAGTAGGTGTGTGCCTTCCCATCCATGTCGTGTCCATGGATGGTTTTTACTTATGGCAATGAAGAACACATGCCTCTTTTTATGTTGTAAATTAATGCGGATTGGTGATATCTGTTTAGCTCTCATAGATTTCAAAATACTGACTCAGGAGTGTGCAAGTCTTTAGCAGTTTTTCATTAATTTCATAAATTCCCAATACTCAGTCTCAATCAGTTCATTTAATTTCATTTTGCATATGAATGCCTGTGACTTGGGGCATTCTGATAGACGTATGGGTGAATTTAAGCATGTCTTGAAGGATGAGGTCCTCTAGGGAAGTGTCTAGTTTTCTAAACTCTGCTATTTTTATCTTAACAAAGTTTTCAGAAAAGTATGTTTTACAACTAACCGAGCAGTCCAGCTGAGAGAAGGTGGAACAAAGTACAAACTTCCCTGTTAGCAATTGATAAAATATCTGTTTGCACCTTCACTAAATATAGCTATGTCACTGGTGTTGCAGATAGCTGACATAAGGAATCTATCAGATAACATCCAATGCCATATTTATGGGGATTAAGCAGGCCTGTAATATTTGCATTGGAGTTCTCTTGGTCTGTCAGACTGTTGTGCTATTTATAAACCTTTAATATAATTGTAATACAGTTGTCATTTAATCAATATTAACCTCAATTGCTTTTCTTCTCCTGACACCCTCTAAGGCTTTTGTCTAAGGTGTTTGATTTTATAGTTTGATGTTTTGCTGTCAAAATTATTTGAGTATTGGATTGTCAACATAGTGAATTTGTCATAAAATGGGTGGGCATTTTGTTCACATTAGGCATGCCCAAGTTTTTAAAATACTATGTATATAGTGCAAAATACACCAGTTCTCTTTAACATGGAGAATATGGTCCATTGCACTAAAGCCAAAGTTTTGCATGTCATTCAGTAGAACTGTTTTGGCTGCTCTGTTTAACCAAGCTAAAGTTGCAGTGTGAATAGCAGTAATGCCCTTTTTAAGGGAAGCTGACGTCAAACACATTGTCCAGATTGGATCTTTGCTTACCAAGAGATACCTCCATTTGTGCAATTAGTGTCCATTGGCTTTGATTGGCTGAAGCCTCTTTCCCAGATTCCCCTGTCTGGCAGGGAACTTTAAGAGTTCTACTCATCTGTTAGGTCTATTTGCCTCAGCTGAACTGCTGTCAATAGAGGTTTAGTCATGTTTTCACTGCTTTTTCAGTGCTCAGATTACCTTTTCAATCTTTAAGGATTACTCAAGGAGCCCGTATTCCAGGATTCAGATAAATTCTATAGAAGACTCCTCAACAGCACCACATAGGATCGATGAATTATGTAATTTCCTGGTAGCAGTTGATGGAAATACAGGAAACATGAGAAGCAGGGGAAGGAATTTAGGATTTCAAATTGACTCTTTGCCAGTGTGACTGAACAGCCTGTTAGTGTTGTTGCAGGTGTCTCACACTGTAGGTACTCCTAAGTGATTCTAAGACTAGCATAGAACAATGACTTTGTGTTTTAAATGTAGTAGAAACATTTAGCTTTTCCAGCTAATGAGAAGGAAGGCACAAATAGTAATTGGTTCCTTGTCATGATAAAATTTCAAATTGTTTTCTTTTTTCAGTTGAGGAAGCAGAAGTAGATATATGCAGCTTTTCAGCAGTGATTGACTGGAAAAATTTGCAATATATTTTTTGGCTTGAAATTTGGAATAATTTTGAATTGTTGAGGGAGATGGCATGAAATGAAGTAAGTCTGCAGCCTCACTGACTGCAGTAACAGAGGAGTTTGTGCTTTCCAGAAAATGAGCAAAGAAGAAATAATGCCCAAATCCCTGCAAAGATAAATGAGAAAGGAGTGAGAGCCATGCCTAGTAATGATGTGGCTGTCAAGAAAAAGAAATTCAGGGAAGGTGATGATTATCTCTGTGTGTACTTATAAGGATAGAGCCATGCTGTGGTTTTGCGCTATGTAAGCTTGCAAAGTAGGATTAATGGGACTTATACAATGCCTAGACCTTCATCTCTGAACAGTAGAAAATGTAATCAGAGAGATTCCAAGGAGGAGGTAGGGTAACTAAGTGAATGAGAAAGGTTTGGGGTTTTTTCTGTGTGACATAATTTTGGGTGAGTTTCCTCCCCGCCAACCAACCAACAAAAGTGAACAAAGAATGAAGCAACATAGACTTAATTACCAGTTTTAGTAATTCATAATTACTGACAAATTCCACAAAACTGCAAGTCCTGTCTGCCACTCATTGGGCAGTTGTGAATTCAAGAAATTAAAGTGGTTTGAGGAGTTGACCAATGTACTAAACTTTCTGCTTTCCCTTGGTGATAAGTCTGAATCCAAACTAGCTGAGATACCACATGTATTCCTCAGGGGAAGGCATGCACAATCTAGACAGTGAAGGCGATAAACGTGGAAATGAGAAAAAGTACTGCTTGACATTCTGAGAACTCAGTGAATGGAAGGGAGGAGTTCACTGGGTCATGGATTTTGCATTTAAAATAATACAAAAGGAAAGTGTCATTTGGAGGCCAGTGGGAAGAAGAACAGATTGTGGAAGAGAAGGAGTGGTTTAACAAACTGTTGATAATTCACTGAACAAACACAAGAGCAAGTAGGCTCCTGAAAGATTCCTTTTGCTTGAAGAACATGGAGAAGATTCCATGTCATCACAAGGTGTTAAATAATACTAAAGGATAGTTGCATTATTAATACAGCTGCATAAATATAAGCAGACCTTGCTAATAATTTTTAGACTGTGTACACAGATGCTTATCAATGTAATGTTTGATCACTTTTTTCATACAAATAGATCAAGAGTAGTCAAACTTCTAAGCAGTCTTTGTAGGCTTCCTGTTTCATCTTCTTAGAAACCTCTGCTTTGAACAATATATATTATTTTTAGGTACTGGGGGAATGTGGAAATTTGATGGCAAGAGGAAATGGTTGATGTAATTCAGCTGTAGATGAAATCCTACATAGGCAATAACTATCAAGATCCGGAACAGCTAATCATCAGGTAATGTCTTGACTGTGACTCAGTCTACTGAATGAAAGGGCTTAGGAAGATGAAGGATGATATGCTTCCCCAGAGAGATACCAATCACAAACTAATCAAAGTATCCTGGGAAGCATCTAGCCAAGCAGAAATTAAATCTTCACCGGACTTTTCCAATTACACAGTACTAGTCCAGATGTTCATGTTGCTGAAACATCTTAATTTCTGAAGGAAAATAAAGACAGGAATCACCAGCATCATGGGATGTTTACTGACTGTGACAGTTGCTGTCAGGAGGCAGGCGGAACATTCTGTTCCACACGGCCTAGGGTGTGGGTACCAGTGTCTTAGGATGAAAGTTAGTAGATTTCTTTCTAGAAATCTTTCCATGTCTACTTAATACTCACCTAACCAGACAAAGTTTTTGGAAGCCTCCAGGATGCAAATCTGCCCTTTACTGTTTGTGAGGATGCCTCCTCAGTGGGCAGTGGAAGAGGAGTGGGCTGGCAAGAGAGGCATTTGTGGCAGCACTGGGAGAAGAAAAGACAGTGTGCGCTGGCAAACTTAAACCAACACTAAACCCACCGGTGTCTGTCATAAGTAAACATGGAGCCAGTGGTACTGGTGTAGATGAAGTGACTATGTGTTTTTGGCAAAGTTGAGAAGGAAAAAAACCAAGTGGTAGTCCTCCAAATTAGAGCTTCGGCACATACTTCAGTTCTTGCTCCTTTGTAATGGAAGGAGCTGTCCAAATATGATAGAATCCTTCATGTTTTAGGGAACATCAGTAGGAAAGTATTACCGTTTGATGATTTTAAGAAGAAATACCCCTTTTGAATGTTTTCAGTGAGAGCAGCAGTCCATAAGAAGACATGCTTAAGCTTGTGCTTAGATTATTCAGCTTAACAGGTTTTCAATTCAGTTTCAATTAATTCTTTTTAATTTGGCATTTATTGTTTGTTGGGTTTTCTCTCTTTTATCAAACATAGTTTGGTCATTCTATATGGACAGGTCCCTGATACCTGGAGACATTATAACCTTGCTGACAAAGCCACACACAGCAAAATGCTTGGATCGTTTATTTAGGGGAGTTTAATGGATGAGATGTAATTTTCTTAGCTGCATGGTAGCCAGGTGTTGTGGTTGTGGAGGTCGGCATTTGAGCTCTGCTTTAAATTTCTGGCACCCACACAGGCTTGAACCACGCACTCTGCTGCCAAGTTCTAACCTTTGAGGAACAATCCTTGGGTGCCTGGGAAGGGGTTAAGGGCCATCTGTGCAGAGCTATCTCTCACAGACTCAGATTTTCTAAGTTTTTCTTGTTTCCAAGACTTTATGGAGAAGAGCTGATTTTCTTGTTGAAAGCATTTGTGATACTGTGTCACTGCATTAGAATGGTTTCATATGCGAAGACTTCCAAAGCCTGTTGGTGAAATAAAAAAAACAGCTTTATGATTTCACACTAGGCTGGATGTGTTCTCTTGATGGTTCTTGTGTATGTTATTTTCTATGTTTCTTTGAAAAATCAGGTTTGTTGCTTATTAATAAGGAAACAGGATTCAGTGGACTATTCTTTGAGGTAGTTTGTTGTTTTGCTTTTTTTATTTTTAAGATGCCTAGGTAGTCTCACTCCTATGTTCAGAGTACTTTGGCTTCAGGAGCATATTTTCTTCTAAGATAGAATGACAGTGATTTTGATGTCTTTTGCCTTTTCTGTGAACAGTCATAGTCTGCCTGTTGGGAACATGAGGATGTGTTAAGTTAACAGTTCATTGCCATTGTGTGATCCTCAGGCATTGCTGTACTGTATTTTTTCCTGTCACATGTTGTTGTTCATAGAATCTGAAATGCATGGGGCAAAGGAAAGGGTGTAATATTTGAATATTTCAGTTTAGTGTCAAGGCCTGTAATGCATAGGAGGTGATATGTGTGACTGGATGATTGTCTTGTCTTGCCTAGATTCAATATCTGGTAGCTCCTGGTAAAGATTTATATGGAATTATTTCATATACTTTCTTCTAGAAGAGCTTGTTTTGGGGAGAGGAAAAAGACACAGTATTGAGTTTTTATGATTCTTTGTGAGTCACACACTCTGTGTGTAGTGGGGTTGGCCCTGGTTGGACTCCGGACACCCCCCAAAACTGCTCTCTAACTCCCCTCCACAGCTGTACAGGGAAGAGAAAATGTAACAAAGGATTAGTGGGTTCAGATAAGGACTGGGAGAGCACTTTGCATGCTTATATCACACAAGATAATTTATATTTTATAGCATAATTATAACTAATATTTTTGAATTTCAAAAGAAACCCCATTTTTGTTGCTATTCCCATCACTTATTTTTCATTATCAGTTCCAAAACTTTACTTTTTACATGCTGACAAAGTAATAAGAAAGTGCTGCAAGATAAGAAAAGAAAAGTAGAAATGAAAATAAAAGGAGTAATGCTAGTTAATGTATGTCATTCAAAGTAAAAAATAAATAAAACAAAAAGTCTTGTACTTTTATATATTTTTAAATTGTCTAAAAGTTGCCATCTCTTTAAATAGAATAGATAAATCTCTCTGTGAAAGTATAATTGATTTGCATCTCCAAAATTGATTAGCAAATTAGACATCTAACATGTAATCTGGAATGTGAAAGTTGTAACCTACTCCTGTTATTTCATGATTATGCTTACTTGATGAGCCTTGACTGTGTCCTAAGCAACAGAGACAGACATCTGATTTTCTGTACCTAGCAGTTACGTTACTCAGCCTTTATACTTTGCATAATGTAATTGCAGTAATGGACCCATTTAAAAAAAAAAAAAAAGAGGCAAGACAGTTCACTGAGAAGATGTTTTATGTAACTCTTAAATACTGAATAGGAATTTTAGTGAGCTATCCAGTACGAGCTGTGTCAGCATGCTGTTGTAAAACCTGGTGCTACTGGGGCGCAGGAATAGCACCAAGGCCAAGGCCATGGTATGACAAACACCAATCCTAGTGACATCTGTCTGTCATTTGATCATTGGAGACTTGATCCTGTTTTTTGGGGGGGATAAAAAGAAAAGACAGTCACCAAAAATCAATTACTGTACAATAAAATCCATACACTTTCATATGCCTTAGCAGTAATGATAAAGAACTGGGATAATCAAGATACAAATCCATAATGTTTAAATAACCGTGTGGGATGATGAAACATCAAAGGACTGCGATAACAAATAAACATGTGGCTTTGGTGATCACCCTTCATCATGCAACATTCCTCTTCAAGAAACTAATGTATTAATGCCACTGGTGCTGCTCTCACAGCTCCATTTTCCTGTGCACCTGTGAGCTGTCTTGCAGGCAGTCACCTTTCTTGGTGTCACCTGAGACACGTCTCTTCTGCCGTCTCAGTAGCTATCTGTACTCCATATTGCTTCAACATCCTTCACCTTTCTACTTACGTGTGCTTTTTTGGGTACTTTGTGGTTTCTTTTTCTCCTCTGTTTTTTTTTTTTTTCTTATGATATCCAGAAGTCCTGTAGATGGGTTTAGAGTACTCTTGCAGCTGAATCAGTCTTTTAATTTTGAAATGAAGTTTTCTTTAAGAAAATGTATCAATTTTATAAACAGTGTGCTAACACATTTATACAAAATCATTATGTTGTGTTGTTTTGTTTTGTTTTTTCCCTCTGAAGCGGTGTGTGTATTTGAAGGCAGAACCTACTTTGAAGGACAAAGAGAAACTGTGTATTCAAGCTCAGGAGACTGTGTTCTGTTTGAGTGCAAGGTAAGAACACTCTTGATGGAATAAAAATTCTTGCATGTTAGAAATATCAAAGTCATGCTGAAAGAAACTTTTGAAATACAGACAGGTGTACCTTAGGAAGTGACAGAAAAGGCATTTAATAGGTCTTGTGTTTATTTTGTCTGAGTTCCACATCAAATCTTTGCAAATAAATTTACTTTGCATAGCTGCAAGCTTTCATGATACAGCATGACAATCAAGCAGCATTTTTTCTTCCCTAGGTATCGTCCCCACCATCAGTAATGAAACAGCAGCAGATTACCTTATGTTTCCATCTGCAGTGTTATTGTTCAAAATTATGTGCTCAGGTGTAAGAGATACACAAATATAATGGGGGCATAGTTTGGAATTCAGGATCATTCTTAGGGGAAACGCTAGAGGAAAAAGAAGAAAAAGAGCTGATACACCAGGTATCTGGTATTTCTAGTGATGGAAATGGGGTAGGATTGGGGTTTTTATTTGTAAACAGAACATATCTGATGCTGAGTCAGTCTTGCCCTGCTGCATGAATAGAGCTGCTGTTCAGGGCACAAATACACTTTAAGGGCAAAATATACCCCAGGGACAGCTGTGGGTTAAGAATTACACAAACTGCTGCTGTGTGTTGTCTCTCCAGGGGAGGGATGGAGAAAAATCCTGTCTGGTTAGAGAGCTGCAGGCTGTGGGCTGGAGTTGAAAACCTGAACACACATTTCTAGGGCAGAGAAAAAGAGGCAAGCAACTCCTCTCGCCATGCAGCTGTCCATCAGACTAACTTCAAAATCTCAAACATTTTCATACAGTTGTTAGAAAGTGTATCTTACAAAGAAGAACTGGGATCTCTGATCTAACTCCTGTTGATTTTAACCTTCATGAGCTTAATTCCAGCAGTAGGGGCTTTTGAAACCCTTTTGAGAATGGCAAGGAATAGCTGACCAGAAATAATTTTGGATTCAGCTGAAGGCTTTTTAGGGCTATGAGCTTGTATTTTCAACATGGCACCCTGGACATGAGTTCTGTGATTAGTCAATGGTTATAATTAACAATGATCAGAAGTTATATGATGTTGCCTTGTGTTCCTTGCAGCTGGCAATTGTGATACTGTATTAAAAAAAATTGCTTCTGTTGGCTGGGCCAGTCTGTTTTTTGTTGATTAGACTTGTTTTCTGGTAGGCTGCCTCACTGTCTTGGTAGAAATAGTAAGCAGCAACTCTGGCTGATTGAAATGTTGCTTTTTCAACGACTGAAGTACACACAGTTTCTGCTGAACAGCCTCATGAATGATAATTCAGAGCATAAAATTCATATACTGTAAACTTTGTTGGTCAGTTAGGAATTCATAGATGGGCATTATTTTATTACTACCAGAGTTCTCATGAAAGGATATAATTAATTACTTCAAGTCAATAGGTATTAATAGGAATGGCACTGGCATTGGTTTCATACTTGAAGGCTTATAATAATGTTACCAAAGCAATGTATGGAATTTCTTCATTTTGTCTGGATGTAATTAAAAGTGTCACATTTTGTTTTTATTGGCTGCTGCAGTTGTACATGCTATAGGCATGCACTTCTCTGTTCGAATATTGTAAATAAGTGAATGAAAAATTATCTTCCAAATTAGAATTTATAAAAGATTAAAATGAAATTCAGACTACCTTAATTCATGTTATTTCTATCAAAGGTTAGTTTAGCTTATGGGATTGCTGGGTTTTGTTTGTTCTGGTGTACACATCTCTGCTTTATTGTATTATAAGGTTAGGGCTGGTTTCTCTGCCAAGATTGTTTAAGGTAAAGTTTGAGCAGTAGTTTTGATATTGGCTGTTATGAACATGTTCATCTTTATATTTCATGCTTAAAGAGGATTTAAAGCTAGACCAATAATAATAATAATAATAATAATAGTACACATACCTACAATGGCATATGCATTATTTTAGATGCTTTTCTTGCATGCAGAAATGCAGGGTCCTGAGGTCTTACTTTAACCACATTGCTTATTTTATGAAGATGCCTCTGAGGAACATGCTGTTGTTTGCCTTGTTTTCTTTCTTTGCCCTATCATGACTAGAGTAGTGCAAGACATGTTATTTATGTTCCAAGGGAGCCTAAAGGTGGTACATCCGTGGTAGCCAGGTTGCTGAGGCAGGCATTTTGTGTGGCCATAGTGCAGCAATTTCATGTGACCCGCACTGAGTGCCTGGAGATACTTAGATACCATCTTGTGGTATTGTACACTTCCAGATGCCTAATCCAAACTTAGCTGAGAAACCCTCTTTTTCCTAATAAGGGACTCAGTGCCAGTTTCTTTCAGTGTTACTGCCACAGCAGTGAGATCAGAGATGCTCAAGTTTGATTTTACTTGCTGTATATAAAACAGGCTTCTTTACAGTATTCATTATGGGGACCCTTGACTCTGGAATCGGCTGCCTCAGTTTTTGATAAATAATTGTAACTCTTTCAGGCATAATGCCAAGAGAAACTTCTGAGGCAAGTTACTTGACAGCTAGGATAAGAGAAGAATGAGAGTTGTTGCCACACTTCTGCTTGCTTGAAAAGGTTTGAGTATAGGAGAGTTCCTGATGCTTTTATTGTGCTATGTTGTCCTCTCAAATGGTTTTTGAAGTTACCTGGAGTTTGGCCTAGGCGTGGGTTTTTTATACATTATAATGCTGAAACTCCACTGAAGTTATAACTTCTTTTATTTCCTATCTCACACTATTAACCAATTACCTCAATTTAACAGGACCACAAAATGCAGCGAATTCCAAAAGACAGCTGTAAAGCTTTGAACTGCCCAGAATCTCAACAGATTCCCTTATCTCACAGTTGCTGCAAAGTCTGTAAAGGTAAGGAAATGCCAGGATATATATATAAGCTCAGTGTAATTTTTCATTCCTATAGATTGCAAATAGACTTTTTTTCTCATAATTTTGAATAAGACACTCCTATGCCTGATGATCACTGTAGATCTTGGGAAGCTGAACAGGTACCAACTGCACTGTGACATCTGAAAATTGTTTGTAAAATGTTTAGTAATGTGAATTCTGTAAAACAAGTTTTCGTGTTTTTTTCCAGCAAAAAATGGGTGGAAAGTCTAAGAAATCATACATATAATTAGTGATTTTTCTACCCTTCACCCACTCCAGTGTCCAAATTAAATAGATTGGAGAAATATTCATGTTTGCCAGCAACCTTCTGGGGTGCTTTGAGATATCTCTTTCAGAGAACTGTTTGTGCTATGCAGTTGTTCAGGTACTTGGGTAACTTGTTCACCTCTCTGGGGTTGTAGTCTAAATCCATAAGCAGAAACTTCAGGAAATATTTTTGCATTCCCTTTGTGCACCTTTGCGTGCTATACCCAGTCTGATACTTTTACCAAAGGAGAGAGATGTAGGAGGTACCCTGAGTCCCGGTGGCACCCTTTTGATCTGGACTAACACCAGTATCCTCAAAGCTATTAGCGTTTGCATCTTCAAGTGGCTCCATCTGTTTCTTCTATAGCTAAATAGATAAATTGATATCTGGCATGAAGGAATGTGTTAGGCTCTTGGACTGATTTTAGGTATACATCAGCGAAGATTGCAGCTATGGCTATTTCTGTGCTACTCAGCACAAACGTGAAGGATTTGATTAATGAAATCAAGCAGAGGGATAATAAAGTAGAAGAAAAGAACTCAAGAGGAGACAGGTCTTCAAGTCTGTCACAGTCCAAAAGGATTTTTAAATGATAATTTTCTGTAAAATCTTCAGTAGCTTAGAGAAAAGGATTCTATGTCTCTTGTATCTGGTATAGCTAGAAAATTTTAATATGTGTTGATTGAGTGCTTTCTGAAGATTTTCAATCCTCCCTTAAACTATGCTAGCTTGGCTTCTCATGAGGTGAGGAACTTATTCTTTAAACAAGAAGCTACTGTAGGCTATTACTCAGTAGCGTGTATTTTGTTTATTAATACAGCTGTTGGATGAGTGTTGAGAATCTTAATAATAATCAGTATGAAAGCCCTCATGCTTTCTGGATGACATTTATCTTCGTAGTTAATGTCAAAATCTGGTACAATCCAATACAGGCCAGGAAATCTAGAAATAAGCCTCTTGCTTTTCCATGAACTCAGGATTCAATGAGGAGGGCAGCAAAAAGGCAAAAAGTGGATGTCGCCATGGCCAGAGGTTGCTCTTCACGCACACACTTCTTGATGCTCTCTTCTGCTGTCATCAAGGAGTATTGGTGACCCTCTTGCACAGTTAAAGTGTAGAAAATTTCGCTCCTTAATGTCCTATGTTAGACGTCATCAGTGTGGTAGCTGTGGTGAATGATGGTATCTAAGTTACATTACCTAAGCATACCTTTAGGTTAGGGAAACAACCCACAGCAGGAGGAAGAAAAACATTAGCCTGTCATGTCACAGTAGTTCTGTGATGTTTCTGTCATACCCATGTCACTGGGTCTCAGTACTAAAACATTTAGTCTTTATGGGATGTCTTTATGCTTCCTTGTTTTCTTTTGCTTCCTTCCTGGTGCTTCACACTGTTCCTGAGCTGTCCAAGCGCGAAAGAGTCTTTGACCTGACCTCCAAGCATCTCTGCTGCCACTGTCCTGCTTGGGGTCCTTGTTTAACTAAGCTTCTGTGAGGTTAGGGTTAGAAGCTCTTTCACACCAAAATATGAAGCAGAAACCAGGTGGAATGATAAAACTAATAATCTTTAACGCCAAAAAATACTTTTTTGCTATTTTGCAAGAGGCTTGTGTTGCAGCCTGATGCCAGCTTGCATTCTGGAGATGTTGCTTTTACACCAGTCCTGGTCCCCTGAGCCTGGCCCACATTCCCAAGGTCTCCTGTGGTTTTGAGAGAAGAAAGTAATTATTGGGAAACACTACTGCTGCTTGATCAATTAATGCTTCAGTGAAAGAAGGAAACTTGAAACAACTAAAATTAATGAGAAAACAGGGAAGGAGACAAGCTCCACACCTTGATATACAGATCTGGAAACTGTGGAAGCTTGAAGTCTAGAACCAGCTAATGTTGTTCAACAGCAATAAATCATTAAACTTCATGAGGGCAAACAGAAAAAATTTAAAAAGGAACCTGCTGAGTTGAAAGGTTCAATCTAAATTTTCCGGCCTGGAAAAGAACTTCATAGTCTTAAAAATTTATAGTTAAGGTACAATGGAAAATGGCCACACCCAAGAAAAATGGAAAAGAAAAAATAAGACAAGAGGAAATAGGGATGGCTAATAGGTGAGATTTAAAAATAAAATTCTCTGTAATGGAAAGAGTGATGCAATAAGGGAAGAGTGTTCAGTTAGTGGAGGAAGGGAAGAGATAAGGGGAGAGTAAAACAAAACAAGTCAATGTTAATTGACTTGTTACTTTTGGTTAAATATAGAAGGATTTTATAAACACACCTGGGAACTAAAAGTGCTAAAAAGTAATACCACTAGTAAATGAGATGCTGAGTGTCTAAGCTGTTAAGCTTTTTTATAAATGTGCAAACAAACAAAAAAAGAAAATGACAAGAACTATATAATTAAGACATGTCCTGTAAAAGTAATTAACAATGACAAGGAGACAGTAATGGGATTTAAGCAAGACTTTTATCCAGCTTCTTCAGATCAGTGCTGTAACCTGAAATTGAATTGAAGACCTGTAGAGAGTCTGTTCTGGTGGCCTTTACTACTCGTCTCATCCATTTCATGCTTGGTACAATTTATTTGTCTGTATCTCACAGACAATAGAAGGTGTTCTTTGACCCAACTGAGAAAAAGATAGGACTGTCTTTGACAGGTATGTTTTGTAATCCCTGGATTCTTTTTAACCCTCAATCATGCTTGTTTCTGTACAGGCCATGACTTTTGCACTGAAGGACATAACTGTATGGAGCATTCTGTATGCCGAAACCTGGAGGACAGAGCAGTCTGTAGCTGCCGAGATGGTTTCCGAGCCCTTCGAGAGGACAATGCCTACTGTGAAGGTGATACCTTGTGCACAGGCTTAGTGCTTCTGTATAAGTTACTGTGGGATGAGTGTGTTTATTTGTAAGCTGTCAAAGGGGTAGACATACTCAGTACAATGAATTAGATGTGCTGCATGCTGATCCACTAAAATAATCTCTCCAATTAAGTTCTTTAAAGGAAAATAAAAAAGATCTGGTCAGCATGGAGGTGACCAGTTAATATGGCTGAGGTCTGGAATTAGAAACATGCTTCCATAGGAAAATTTTCCTTTCTTTTTCCATGGTATTCAGATACTTAGGCAATCTAAATTCAGCCATTTGAAAAATGCATCAGTGCAACATTTAGTTTCTCTTGTTACTGCTGCATGTTCCTATTCTCTCTCCCCAGGAAGTAAGAAATGCTATAGACTAGACTCTAGTATTGTTAACCACACTGAGTAAAGATTCGTTATTTGAGTTGCTCTGTTGGTATCAGGGAACAACAAGCTACTTAATCAGAAGAGAATCATCTATACAATCTAGCATCATCAGGTGAAAGGAACCCATCCCCACTCCAGCAGTGAAAGCCAAAGTCCTCTGCAGTCTCTCAGTGTTTGTGCTAACTATTGCACTGCCTCATGAAAACCCTGATTCTGTAAACACGTAATACCAGTGTGCTGTCAGGCCATTCTTACCATAAAGCTTAAGTGTTGACAGCAGGATGGGCTTTGACTAATAAGCAGTTCTGTTCAGATTAAATTGAAAGTCAAGCATCTTTGAGTAGATGTAGTTTAAGGTACTCTGCAGTCCCACCTATTACCTGCATTATTCTCTGGTGATGCACAATAAATGGGATAAATTGAGGTCTTTTAAGATTGTTCCTTTGACTGAACTCTACTGAAGTTAATGCCCACAGCTTGCTTGAGTTAGTAGCTGCATTAATGTCAGTGGGAATGCTCATCTGTAGACTTACATTCGAGAATTTGTGGCTGTTTTCAGGAAAGGAGCATATAATTAATTCAGCTTTATATACATCTCTACTTAATTTTTATGGTAAGCCTTCTGATGTAAGCTGGTTTTGAGAAGCAGAACTAAAATCTTCCAGAAATAAATCCCTTGGCCCCCATCATGTTCTAGGAGGTATCTGACATCAGGACCTGCTGTGTAACTTGTAGCATCAACTGCTTTTTATCCCATAGTCTCTGGAGACTGCTGTGGCTGAGGCTGTGGATCTGTGTTTCTGGGAACTTATCAGCCATTCCCTGTTTGAGGGAGTCACTGGAACAATGGAGTTATGGTGAATTTAGGGGCTTTAAGAGGTGTTTTTTCCTGCAGCTCTATTGTCGGCAGCTCTCTGCCTCATGAAAGCAAAAAAACCAAATTACACTTTCATGGTGATCTCCATGTCTCTCACATTAGAGTCTGTTGCTTTGTGTGTAACTTGCCAGGCATGCCATAAGCAAAAAAAGGGAACTTTTTTATCAGCATTGAGGGTGAAATGTTTGATGAGGACACAGTATATTATCATATGTGAGGCTGATGCATTCTTATTATAAGAGGATTTACCAGTTTGTGCAGTACTTGATTTCAATATGATGATTTTTTGAGAAGATTCACTTGGCCCAATTGTTTCTGTATGGGCAAATGACATTGGTTCTGGATGGTAATTATGAATCTGCTTAACTTCTTTCAGAGAACATGCATAAGTGAATAAAAGATTGGGACATGTTATTTACATAAATATAATACTTTCGCTTATTGCCTTTTAAGGCACTAAATTGTCACTTAAAAATGTTCCTGGTCCCAGAACACGTGCTCATGTTGAAGGTAATGGGAGTTAGTTACACTAGGAGGATGTGCCCACATGAGGAGGTTGGGTCACTTCCCAAGAGGTTCTCCCTGCCAGAGGTGGAGCTGCCTCCACAGGCAAACCAGCCTGGCTTTGCCGCTGGCTCCGCGCCGTAGCTGCGGCGTTGGCACCACACTTAGCTGTGCGCAGTTGGTACACGGGTCCAGACCTGGCCTTGACTGTCCATCCCTGCTGGCTGTGAGGGTCATGCACTGGAAGGATGGGAAATAAGGCTTCAAATTAAAACTTTATGACTTTTTTTGTGGAAGGAACAGGGGACTGAAATACCCATGTTTCTTCAGAGTTGTGCTTTTATTACTGTATCCCTTTTCCAGTTCAAATGTCTCTTTGAGCAGAGGATTTTATTTCTGGAAAGAGACTCTGACTTTGTGTACTTAACTAACAAACAGCAAAAGGCACAATAGCAATAGTGTACCACCAAGTCTTTTCAGAGTTCTCTGCCTCCTCTTGAAAGGTTGAAATGGTCCCAACCTCCCTTTCTCAGTGGATGCCCTTTCTTCACTCTGCTATTATTTGGCATTTAATTGCAAGCAGTGCCAGGTATAGAAACGTTGAGTTAACACAAAGCCTTTCAGAGAAGGCTTTTTGTAATGGCTAGAGCCTATAGATATGAGAGCTGTTTCTGTGTTTGCACTGTACAAATTTCAGATATACTGCAAAATTGGATGACATTGGCTCTGTGTTAGAGCCAAGTTTCACTAAATACAATCCTGATTTTTGGTCTAGCACTATCAAAATTTAAAGAATAAACAGAAGTAATGATGCTCCCATTCTCAGAACTTCTCCTTAAGGGGAAGAACAAAAATAAAAACACTCAAAGCTGGTTTCAGTGTGGGTCTGGAAAAGCAGTATAAATTTTACCTGAATGATGGAAGAGTTTGGCTTCTGTCCTAGAATGAACCAGTGCTTTTCCAAAGCTGTGTGATGTTTCTAGATACTTTTATGGTAGATAACTTTCTGTTATATTATAATAATATTTGTTAATATTTACATCCCATTTAGCTTTCCCTCAGAGTATTGTGTAAAGTAATAAAGAATTGGTATTTCTTAATTTACATGTTGGAAGCCTTATTCCAAATACTTTTAAATCTATTTTCTGCCTCAGGCTATTATGCAGTTTGAGATACTTTGTGGGCAGGTTGTGTATGGATTATGCTGTGCTGCTCAGGTGTAGCTGCTTTTAATACAGCATCCTACCTAACATCAACAGCTTACTAAAACAGGTGTTCTGGTGAAGCGTAATTAGTTTTTCCCAAAGCCACATGTGCAGCACTCTCAAATTGAAGATTACCCTCTGGAATGTATTTCAAAGAGTATTCAATACCCACTGCTTTTATGATGGTGGAGTTATGCTGAAAAGACTTTTCAGGATAAAGGTTGTGACTCTTGGCTACTGAGGTAATCTAATGCATCTAGAGGAGCATATTTCAACTATCTCTGTGAAAAATCCGATTTCTGTTCAGAAGTACTGCCAAGGATTGCTGATTAAATAGAGAGCAGAGGAAGCTCAAGAAAGAAGACAGGAGAATACAATAATTTTTGTGGAGACCAAGACAGAACATGACCTGAGAAAACTGCATTATTTACTTCTTTATCAAGGGGATTGTGCCTGATCCAGAGGCTATTTTACATCACGTATCTATCTTGGCTGTGATAGAGTTGAATTTCTTCGTAGCAACTTGTGTGGTGCTGTGGTTTAAGTTTGTGATGTCATTCTCAGTCGTGAAAACAGGAGTGCAGTGTGGCTGTTTCTCAGAGATTAATTTGGCATCAGTCTGCTGGTGCTACCTGGAGAGTGGTTACCTTTGAGTCCTTTCTTTCCTATCCACCTTCACTTATTAAATGGTCTTTATATCAAGTCATGAGTTTTTTCTCACTTTTGCTCTTTTTGTTAATCTCTCCATCCCACTGAAGGGTTGAGCAAGAAAGGAGCTGCTGGGTGCTAAATTGCTGACCAGGGTCAGCTCTCTACACATCACAAACTTACATTATGGGTGTGTGGACCATAATGTTTATTTTTTGGTATTTGGAAATGTAGTTGTATTATTTACACAGTATACAACCTAGTTAACTTAGAAGATTTTTTTTTTTAAACCATTTTCCATTTATATTCTAATTTATTCTTTTTCCTCAGTAACTCTTCCAGTTTGTCTGCTGTTGTCATGTTTGTCCCAGTTCCAAGTGTAGCAGATGAAATTAGACCAAAGACTGAATGACTTTGTCTGGATTTGAGAATTCTATCAGCTTCACTGATGATTGTCCCTCAAGGGGAGAAGGTTTTCAGTTGAGAAATATGCTTTTGAATAAGCTGGCTTGATTTGAATCATTGTCAGTGGAGGGAAGTAAGCAGTCTTAGAGGAGAAATAGCCTCTTTCCAGAGATTTCTGGAGCACATTAGAAATGACACCTGGTTAAACCTTTTCAGGTGCTCGTTTAGCTCACAGTTGTATGTTGTTATTCTGTTTGGAAAGAGTTACTAATTTATCCCTGTGTATGTTTAAAAATACTAATGCATTATTTAACCCTCTTCCCCAACAATATGAATATTGCATTTCTTCACTTACCTAATTAGTACAGTCTGTTGTTAATCTTCTTGCTAATCTTGTTGGTTTTAACTACTGGATTACAAAAATAAAGTAGATTTTCAAAATTAATCTGACTTCTATGGATTGTAATAAAGAGAAGAAATTTTATAAGGGGTAGGTAGTTATAATCAAATTGCAGTGGGATACATGTTGCATCGTATTGGCCAGGTACAGTTATCAACAACATACTTTTTCTTAAATTAAGTGTAATATTGGGAGAGTGTAAGCAAGAGACTTCCATAATGGAAATAACCCTCAGAGTATTAGAATATATTCTGTTAAGTCCTCTGGGTCTTTAATAGACAGTACTGGGCTATTTCCTAGCTTTGCTGTCTTCATGGTATGCACCATTTTATTTTTATTAGGAGTCTTACTTAAAAGCTCTACAGTACTGTCAGCTTTGTGAACCTGAGAAAGCTACTCACACTTACCTTTTCAAAGAAAAAGTATTTTTTGGAAGTGAAAAGTGTCAATAGTATCACATATAGCTAAGAAATAAAGATTTCAATCTCCATGAGCTGGCAGTTTGAGTCAGTACCTAGTCATTTGGAGTTGGGTTAGGAAACCAATCAAGCAGAAAGAAAAACTTTCACTCCAGGAAGGAGGAATATTATTTTCAGATTTCTATTAAAAACTAATTAAATGTTATTAATATTAAAATGTAATATTAATATTAAATAGGATTAATGTATTATCAATTATTAATATTTTTCTCATCAAAACCACTAAGTGTCATCTTATTTCCATCATTATGTTAGTGAGAAATCTTAATATGAAGAATTAGAAAAGCAGTTTTAATGTGTCAGTGTGTTGGAGCGGAACCAATCTTTCTTGTCTGCTATAGCTTTAATTAAGGAAAATAATAAAGTTTATTCCTAACTTAAAGTGCACAAGCAGTATCCCTGACACCAGTTCATAAATTGTGGTTCATACTGGGGTACAGATTGTGCCACCATTTGTAACAGTGGTATAGTTTGTATGAGTACAAATTTTAGGATGTGAGTCAGTGTTACTTGATTTTATTTACTTCTACATTAATTATGTTCAAAATGATTCTATCATCCAGCCATAGACAGGACTGAAAATGATGTTACTACAATTAAGAAAAAATCAAACAGCTGAAACTAATCATATATGAAGGGAGCTTCTTGAAAACTCTTAAACTCTGCTACTACTATCTTGTAAGGAGAGGTTTTATTGCACTGAGAGCAGACCTTTTCCACTCGCAATAAAAACATATGACGTAATTTGTCTTCAAATGAGAAATTAAGGTGAAAGTTTCCATACAAATTAAGTAGACCTGCAAGCAAAAGAGAAAAGAAAATAAAGCCTTAGTTTTGTTCTTATTTTACTTTTGGTCCACTTTTCACTGTTAGCTGGGAGGTGACTACTGAAAAAACTAGGTGCTTTCATTATGTGAAAAGTACCCACAGCCAAATGGTTGGGTTTGTTTTGTAACTTCTAAAACCTCAGCCTAAAAGTGCAACACATCTTAACAATGCATAAAGGCTGGATTCCCAAGAGTTGTAAAAAAGACACAGAAATGCCTTGCATTAAGGCAAACTGAATTTAAAATAAGTATTCTTTCATGAAGAGTGCAGAGCAATAGCAGCCACAGGGTTTGTATGTGTTATGGTGCTCGTAACTAGTTTGGCATGGTTTGAGAGACAGCTGAGTTGTGATGTCAGCACTTTGCTGTAAAAGAGGCAGTAATCTACCAGGTAGCTCACAAGAATGTGCTGTGTGGTTAAGACCCAAATACAGTCAAACCCACACATGGGGGCCTTACCACTGCTTACAGGTACTGTCTTTACTGTCTTCCAGCAGGCAGCTTTAAAATACATTGGTGCAGAACAATCTGTGCCGTGTCTTCCTGAGAAGAACCCAATAGATATTTGTAGTCTCTGTATAAAAATATTAATGCTCCTTATTACCCTTTTAAAATAGGGGAAAACAAAAACACGATGAGTGGCAAGTGTTTGAAATTCTTGACATTCACAGTTGAAAATGATGAGAAGTTGTCATACTTAAATAAGAAAAGAAAAATATTATTTTGCAATTCAGATTTAAAGACCTATTTCTAACTAAGTGCAGTGCTGAAGGGGTTTGGATCATAAGCTGAAGTGCCAGTAAGTTGTTCTGATTTTCAGAATTGACTAATTAGTCATGTACAACATCCTTTTTATTCTCAGTATGCAACTGTAACAGACTAGTTATTTGGAGCCTAAGGAAAGGCCCCCCGGGATGCTTTCATGTCTGACAAATAACTATGTATAATTACTTGTTTCATCACATATACACTACTATTTGAATTAATTATAAGATATTAAATAGTCAGAAGATGCATTTTGCCAAGTAAAATATTCCATGATGGCAGACAATATTTATTTTCAAAATTTTCCTGTGATATGTATTTTTAAAACTACGTGTGTGTGGAGTCCAGTGATGTTTTCACAAGACCGAGATAAAGACTTCAATTTCTTCCAAGAGTCTCACATTCACGAGTAGCTGTTGAACAATATCTCCTACTGCATGTTTTAACAAGGACACTTTTATCTCAACATTCTGTCTTCCCTTCCAAAAACTGGGGCAAGTTGAAATAAAAACAACTCTTTGTACTGTTAAAAATGATATTTCTGGAATGCTGTAATGTTATATTGTGTCCTTGCAAAGCTATATAGAATTTTTGTCAAGGAATGTAGACCTTGAGTGACTTTGCTTTTATTTCAAGTATTTTTTGTCCTGATGGCCTCCTCACAGGCTGCAGGAGATGGACAGAGAAATATGAACTTAAGCAAAGATCAGGGATTTAAAAAAGTGTGAAGGGAAAAGCACCAAGATGTGTACAATATGTATGTGTTATCTGTGCAGTTTAGTTAAGGGCTAGGAAAGAACATGCCCTGTGTGAAGAACCAACGGTGGGAATTTATTTTTAGTCTAATTAATGCTTTATCAGTCTAGTCAAGGTATAACAACATCTTATTAGTTTACTTACAAGAGTGCTACCTAACACTTATAATCCAACTCACCCACTTTCTCTACAGGTCTGTTAATAATTCAGTAAAAATCAAGATACACTAGTAACTGCCCAATTCTTCTTACCCTCCCTACACATTGCTACATGAGTTGTAAGCGACCAAGTTCTTTTTTGGGACCAGCATGGTGGGGATAATGGAAGGTTGTTTTACTCTTTTCTTCTTGGTCTTTGTGTATGCTTGAGGTAATTTTTGAGTTCTTTAGCTCAGCATGAGGGGTATGTTCTTATAGCTGATTCACAGGGCTAGATTAGTTGTGATTCCTTAGGTTCTAGTACTTTTCTCTTTGGGGGAGGAAAGACAAACTGGTCTAGAAAGGTAGACAAAAATAAAAGGAATAAAACTACCCAAGAGCAAAAAACAACTTTGGATGTAGATTGTATACATTACCTCTTGATAATTTTGCTGTTGGAGCCAGGCTTTTTACTGGCTGTTGGTAGCACCAAAAGCACAGGGTGTAAAGAGAAGAAAAAGTTAAAAATTATCTATAGAGGGTAGGAATGGTAACAACTATGGTGGTGCTGTCAGCTGGAATAAATAATGTGAAAAAATACACAATTTTGACTGAAGTTGATGGTTGCATCCTTTGTGGAATATGTCAGTAGGAAAAAGTGCTGCAGTGGATTTGATACAGCGAAGCAAAACAAAAGTGCAGTGATTGTTTTGTGTCCGACTGGAGGTAACAGCAGTAGTTAAACCATAGGCTTGACAGGTGATGGAGAGTCTAGAAATAATAGTGGGAGGAGGAGGACGAGCAAGGGCTGGGCCAGAGCCCCAAGATATTTTTTCATCTTAGACAGCAAGTGAGAAAGGGTTTACATAAAAAAAGACACACAGAAGGTAGTGTTATGGAAACGAAAACACACAAGATCTTGAAACCAGGCAGTAGGTGAAAATGAAGGGAAGCTGAAGGTAGTAGGAGCTTGGAAATATGGTCAAGGAAGTGTGAGACCCTACTGGGAATATTTTTATTAGAGTAATGAGCCAGGAAGTTTTAGCATACTCAACATTAGAGCAGTTGGAAAGTGTTTGGTGGTAGAAATAAAAAAGCCCAATACTTTCATAGATGGGTAAACTGGTGGGATCTTGTTTCAAAGTTATGCTCTGTTCTTTTTCTTTAAAGGAGTAGGAGCTGATGGGTGAAGGGATGGGTTGAGTACCGGAGGAGAGACAAAGTGAGCACGATCTGAAGACAGGACTAAGTGTAGGTAGAAAGTGGTTGCGGGAGGAAAACAGCAGAGGAGCTTGATGTCAGAGGTAGAAAGTGAGAAAAGCAGGACTTAGTGGAGGGATGACAAAGAGAAAGGAAATGGGCAGAAATTCTTTTCCTTTGTGATCCTGTTCCAGGTGCAGAACGGGTTATGTTTGTTCTAAAGGTTTTAAATCCTCACTTACCTTTTTAATGGTATTGATTGCTGTGATCGGTCACTGTTCGTTTTCATAGTCCCTTAATTGTTGAGTAGCATCTGCTGATTTTGTGATGCCCTTTTTCTAGGTCAGGGCCCAGAGAAGAGTCTCAATCTTTCCCTGCTTGTCTTTCTGTATGAGTCAAGTTGGTAGTGACAAAGCTAAGGGCCTTTGTTTGTGATCGTTGTTACTGGTATCCATCCTCGGGATTCTTATCGAAGAGGCCCAGGATTCATGGGAATAGAGGGTGGTGATGCCCTTGCTCTTACCAGCGGAGCCCTGAGATCAGGATGGAGTTGTGCTGGTGAAGTTATGTGAGTGGTGAAAAAACATTAGCCTCTTGAGCAGGTAAATGTGATGCTTGATATTTATAGGCTGTGAAGACATATTGTTTTATTAACACAAAACCCATGGGGGTTTTATTTGTTTTATTTGAATTTGTAGGTCTAATCTACTCTGCTCTTTTGTTCAAGGTAATTTTTAATGTGTTTATGATTTTTTTTTTAATAAATCTTTTCATGTTCCTATTCCCTTTCTTTCAGGGTAGTTAATGTTATTTGTTGCAAAAAATCCTGCAAGAGTTCTAGAACTTCCCTTAAAACTTGAGACTGTCTAACACCAGTGATCTCCCTGGCTACCATATACCTCTCTAAGTGCGACTGGGGAGATCACTGGTGTTAGACACTCTCGAGTTTTAAGGGAAATAGCTGGAGGCAGGACATTACCATAAAGGATCCTCAGTTCTGGGAGTAGCCTCTTCTCAAAACAGCCGGTAATTGCTGACTTAGTACCAGACTCATTTGTTCTGGAAGGCTTTTGTGGTGGGTAAAGGCAGTGATGTATAGGGAGGCCTAAGGAGAGGCTTTGTTTGTTAGTGTGAGACTTTGGTCAACAATGATTTATAGATTGCAGGTCAAGTTCTCTTCTTATTAATGGGATTGTAAAACATAACTGGGAATTTTACTCTGGGGAAGCAAACTCATTAGGGTGCATGAGGAAGGGATACAGGGAAACTTTTCTTTGGTTATATATTTTGCATAAATTTAGTTTGAGTGCTTGGGGGAATAAAGAAAGGCAGGTTTTTCGCATTTTTTTCTGTTTTTGATGTTTTTGCAAGTATAAATAAGTCATTGAAGTGCAGATTCCAAACACTTTTGCAGTAACCAGTTTTCCCAGAGGTGCCCTTTTTATCTGTTCCACTGGGAATAGAGCAGGTTGATGATCTCCATGACTACACTGTTGTCAGTACATCACAGCTGGTGGCTCAGTATCACATCACAGATTTCAAGCACACAAGTCTTTATTGTTGAATGTGTAGAGCCATTGGAGTGGTGCATTCATCCTATTGAACTGACTTCAGTATCTTACTGGCTGAACAGTAAAACCTGAATATGCATTAATATGCTAACTAGGCTTTTTGGCAGAAGGAAATTAGGATAAATGTTGTAGGATTTCTTAGATATGGAAATGCATAAGGTTTTCTGTTGTGCGTTTCTGTCTGAAGGTGGCATGCTTGTTTTGACCGGGGTAGAGTTAATTTTCTTCACGGTGGCTAGTACAGGCCTGTCTTTTGGATTTTTGCTGAACACAGTGAATAATAGACATGTTTTTGTTATTGCTGAGCTTACACAGAGCCAAGGCATTTCCTTCTTCTGGTACTGCCACACTGGGGAGGAGACCGGGGGTGCCTGGGGGGTTGGGAAGAGACACAGCCAGGACAGGTGACCCAAACTGGCCAAAGGGACATTCCAGACCATGTGACATCATGCCCAGTGTATGCACTGGGGGGAAGGAGGAGGAAGAGAGGATGTTTGGAGTGATGGAGTTTGTCTTCCCAAGGAACCTTTAGATGTGATGGGGCCCTGCTCTCCTGGAGATGGCTGAGCACCTGCTTGCTATTGTAAAGCAGTGAATTAACTCCTGGATTTGCTTTGCTTGTGTATGCAGTCTTTGCTTTCCCTATTAAAGTGTCTATATCTCAATCCACAAGTTTTCTGTGTTTTGTCCTTCTGATTGGAGAGCGAGCAAGTGGTTGCCTGGGGCTTGGCTGCTGACTGGGCTTACACCATGACAGGTGAATAAAAGGCTACACCAGTGTTTTCAACCAGTAAACAGGATGAAAAGGCTTTTATTTTGGTACCTTTGAAAGACAACAGACCCTTTTTTGTATTCATTATCTTTATTTAGTATTAAAGTTGCAAACTGTAAAAGCATCTTCTTATCTGCTGTGTGTCCATGGTGTAGAGGGTCTTTAGGTGCCAATGTGACATAATCTTGTGATAGTAGCAATAACTATTGGATAGTAGCAATAACTACTAGAGTTGGGTGGAAGTTTTGATTTCTAGTGAACATTTAAAAAATGTGAGCAATATCTTTGAAAATCAGTTTTGAAAAGCAGTTTTGAAAATCAGTTTTGAAAATCAGTACATCAGATTTGTCTAAATGAACAAATGAACACTTCGAAGTTAACCTGAACAGTTGTGGGTTGGGTTTTTTTTTTTTTTTTTTTTTTGATTGGTTGAACAAGCAAGGTTTGGGGAAAAAAAAGACGATTATAAATAAAACATTTCTCAAAATCTCAATATGCGGAATATGTGGTATGTTGGCAAAGTGAAAGCTTTTATTTAAAGCACTTCTAAATTAGGAGGTTTGAATCAAAGGAGCTTTGACTTTAAGTTTTTCCCTGCAAAATAAAAACCGTTGGCATTTTGGGTCTCCTGTGGCTATTTACCTGCCAAAGCAATCATTATTTTAGTTTTCAGAAAGTTCTATTTAATGGTTCTGAGGCTTTGGATTTTTAAGTAGAATTTTCTGAGGGTGCCAGAGCTGGCTTCCAGGCAGTCTGTTGATGCTGAGAGCATAAGACCTCTAATTACTCGAAGACTGATGTTGTTACTTAAATACAAATCAACACAATTAATTTAATATGAAGTTGTTAACTGGAATTATGAAAGACACAAGTTGAATCATTTGTTGTAGAGTCTGAGTCATATGTTGTAACTGCTGGCTGCTTTTGTGAACTGCATACTTGAGTTTCTGCAGAACATCTGTAAGTCAGGAGATCTGTGCCCTATTCCACTCTCTACAAAACCAGCTGTGGTAGTCTTATGATAGCTTCACTTTTTTTTGGTGTTCTTAGATGAAGTTCACAGAATGTGTTTGGAGCCTTAGTGTGCTCACTGTGTTCACTGTAAGTGCACGCTCACTTGTGCAAGTGCGCATGTACATAAAAATTGCAAGATTAGCTTTTCCAAACCAGCACCTTAATACACCTATGAGTCTTTCGTGCCTGCAGAATTCACAAGGTCAAGTGAAGGAAACCAGCCAAAGTACGTCAGCCATAAAATTCTTCTGCAGTGGACACCTTCATGTTTGGTAGCCAGCTGCCCACAGCTTCTCCAACAGAATCCAGTAGGCAGAGGACCTGTGGAAAATTTTTTTTCCAAAACTGAATGAAATTAGGAACTTACTTCAGAATCACTAATATTCAGTGTGTCACACTGTTCTGCACAGCAAGGCAAATTATCTTCTAAGAATGAAATGGGGGAAAGAAAAGAGCAGTCAATGAGTGCAATTGGTAAATTCCTATTGATTTAAAGACACACGAAAGATAAGAAATGAGGGATAAGCATACAACCTAAGCAGGTGCAAAGTACAGGAGTTAATAATGTTGACATTTAGCATCACAGCGTTAGGAAATCAACCCTGACTTGAGTTTATATATACAGTCTTTTGTCTTGAGCTATCATTAGACTCCGCAACAAGATGCTTTTCCATACAGAGATTTTATTTTCAACACTGAAAGCTATAATCATTGAAAACAAGAAAGAAATCAAAACTGATGAGCAGGAAAAAAACCAAGCCAACAATCCGCCCATTTGATTTTTAGCATACTTTGGTAGCAAGGTTCAGTGACACATTGCATGACAATATAAACAGGTGTACTGAGCATCTCGGTAAAGATGTCTTTATCATTACTATTACAGGAACAGTGTGCTACTGAGCACTTCCAAATTAATAAAGCTTTTCTTTTTTGCAGTATAATAATGCTATGCAGAAGGCTTTTTGTTATTTGTAGTGTTTGTCTTACCATTGAATTATAACCTGATACAAAAAATATGTCTTAATTTTGAAGCCCAAGAGAGTAGCAAAACGTATTAGGTTTTGAATTCCATGTCTGCAGTCATTTATGTTGGGAGTTTGCTCTAGGACCTTATACTGCATCAAGTGTCCTGCCCCAACAAGTATTTTAGCAAGTTGAATTTTGTTCTGTTAGAGCAGGTCTTTATATGAATGAGATTCTTACAGTTTCCTTTCAGGTACAGTATGTACGTGTATCTATATACATATGTATGTAGAAATTTGTAGATACAGATATATGTTTTTATATATATTAAAAATACTGATTAACCTAAGAGAAATTTATACTAAGTTTCAAGGTCTTTTTCAGATCTTACCATGTTCCTTACAGTTTCTTCCTAAACAATAGTTCCTGTTAGATCAAAGGCATGTAGTGTGCATATAGTTGTATATAGTTGTGTGTTTTGTGTACTGGTGCAGTGATGGATGCCATTGCAGTACTGAGGCCATTGGTCAGTTGTTTGGGACCATGGGGGTTTTTTTTTTCTGTTCTATTTAAATCATAGGAATAACATCAGAGGCACTTCAAAAGGAAAGATGTAAGGCAGTGTAATCCAGTGTAATCTTCTTTGTAACTCCACTAACAGCTGTTCACAGAAACTCGTGGTGCTTCTCGTTTGAATATTTCAAGCAGTTTTTTTAGAAGGAGAAAGCCAAAAAGCTTTCCAAAGTGCACTGGTATTTAAATAACTCTTTAGTCTAGCCTACTACTGGTGGAAGTGAACAGCAGTGTATTGAGAGATTGCAAAAAATACTGCTGAATTTGACTCGTGTTCCTCTTTGCCTTCTTCACAGATATTGATGAGTGTGCTGAAGGACGGCACTACTGTCGTGAGAACACCATGTGTGTAAATACACCAGGATCCTTCATGTGTGTCTGCAAAACAGGATACATACGCATTGATGATTATTCATGTACAGGTAAGAGCTGTGTATTTCTGGAAGGAAATAACAGGATGGTGGTATTTAGGAGTATGGATATGATTCTTCTAAAGTTAATCTTTTTTGGAGTCACAGAACATCTAATGGAAATGTTAAACAGAATAAACACCAAAATCTGGTACAGAAAAGCTAATGCATTTTACAGATTATGTGTAGGTCATATTGTTTGCCTGAAATTCTAAAGCAGGCTAGATTGTCTTATGGATCTGCACGGTTTTGGGTGCTAATTAAAAAAGTGAAGGAAGGACACTGAGGAGGAAAATAAGTGAGCAAAAATAGTGCTGTTTTACTGGGTTTTCATGTTCCATACCAGTACAACTTCTCTTGGAATATAGCGACTCTTCTGCAAACTCTGCATGGAGTTAAATTTGATACATATTAAGAGTGACTGTGTCCTCATTCTGGACTCTGCAGGCTCAGTTCTCCCTAATTCAGAGGGCAGGAGTTCTGCTTGCCTTGAACCACTGGCACAACATGGTCAGTCTTACATCTGTATCTTCCCTTTTAGCTCTACTGCCAGTGGATGTGTTTGGTTCATAGTGATTTTCTGTCTTCTACTCTTCTTTTATTGCAAGGTAATTTAGGGTTATGGAATGAACACTGGACATTTAAAACAGCCTTCAGTATCAGACCCAGGCTGATACTTAAGTGTTCCAGTATTTTTTCCTACAACATAGGTAAAGAAAATATGAATCAATGATGTGGCATGTTTACTCAGTGAAAAAATAGTATCCCTATTTTGTGTGCACAGGGTAACAAATCAGCTTTTTCTATAAAAGGCTACATTTTTTCAGAAAAGCATTCTTGAAGTTTGTATTATCTAACAGAAATTGGCTATGCATGTATGAGAGTATTTGGAATGTGAAGGCAACACTGTGAAGTTCATTTCTAATTTTGGTCTGTCCATTGTGTCTTGGCATTTTTACCATCAGTGATATGTCTTGGTACAGAAACAGCTTCTTCATGAACTGGCATGATTTCCTTGCCAGAACGTGCGCAACACTCGGACATGGATTTCAAATCACATACATGTGATTTTTTGTGAATGCTGTCTTACCTGTGCTTGTCATTCCCCTCATACATTGGCAACCCCCTTTTTACTGCAGTAAGCCCACTTCTTGAAGGCCCAAGTTATAAAGCCTGCCCACAGCAGGACCTTCCCGAAGCAACCAGTATCTTTCTGATAATTCTCTCACATTTTCCACACTCTCCACTGAGTAAAGAAATTGTTTCACTACCTCCTGAGTGTGAATATTGGGATTATTTTAGGACTGACTGTATCTAAATCCATGTGATACTTTTTCTGCTTGGCTTCCCTTAACTTGCTGTTCTGATTGAACTTTGCAAATGGTAAACCATCACCAACTCTTCAGGGGCATTGGGTGCCTATAAATATAATAAAGGTAGTTCTTGAGACTCCTCACATTGCATTTTTCATACTTGCTGAAACATACTGTTATGAAATACAGACTAGTTAAGAGCTCTAGACAGCCAGACTTCTGTAAAAGGTGTTGGAAATGCATTTTAGGTCTCACACTCCAAACTGAATGTGGTTCCGCATTTGTAAATCATAGTTTTCTGTGAAATCAGCCTGATGGGTGACAAAATGATTTATTTCTTTTCCACCTTTGTCTCGATCAAACTGGGAAAAGTCAATGCTGAAAAAAGGGAATTAGATGAAAAAGTTTTGTAAGATTTCAAATCCTAAGACCTGCTAGGCTATCTGAACTGTAAGTCGTGCTATGTATGCATGTCAAAGACTCTGTATGCATGAGCAATGCCACTTACTATTATTTGGGACCTGGAGTTTTTCTGGAGTTACATTTTAGTGAATTTTGGATACAGGTAACAATGATGATACAGTCCCTGCTGGATGATAGCATTTCAATGGATGGTAACCTAACATCATAAAGTGTAGATGTCACAAAATAACTGCATTATTTTTTCTGGTTCCACAACTATTGTGTGAGCACCTCTGGTGGAGGCACTGGTTCATTAATTAAGTTAATATGTGTCCAGGACTATGTTGGTGGGGTTGTAGAGTACACACTTCTGTCCAAATCTCTCAGTACTCGTGTACAGAGTCCAGTGCACTTTGAATTTTGCTAATGTCTGCAATAAATGTAGTCATTCAACCCTCTTTTTCACTCTGCAGAGTTTAAAGTTCTTAGCAGGTCTCTATTTGCCTTATTGGAATTCTGGGTTTAACTTGCCAGCTGAAATATCAAGGAAACTGAGGAGGAGGCTGTTTTTTAATCCAGTTCAGGAATAACAAGTATAGGACAAACAAGAAATAATTGACCCTTTGTGTTACTAAGTGTTAAAATTTTTAAAATATATTTCAGATCACAATTTCTTGTAATGCTGTGTAATTGAATCCAGTTATGGAATTGCAGTTGTGCATAAAATAGCTGACACTGTAAACTGGAGAGGAAGCTCTGGTAACACATACTTTGGAATATTACTGAGCAGGAAAAAAATGTTCTGTAGCTTGGCATTAATATGTCATTGTTTGCACAGGATAGCTGAAGCCCAGGAAGATGTTGAAAAATTATATGTGGACCTTGATTAGGCAGGTTATGATGTAAGTGATGTCCACAACTTGCTGGCAGACTAACACACCTTATTGTTCCATCCTATGAACATACATATAATTTAGCAGTCATTGATCAAAATAGAAAAGAGCCATAAAATCAGTGACATTGAAGAGTTTTTCTCCTGTATGAGACATTTGAAAAGAAATCTGTGCCATCTATCTCTGTCACAGTCGTGCACACAAAAGACTGATTTAGACAGCCTATAGCTTCTTCCAAAACAGCTCCAGTTTCTTTTGTCCTGGCATGTTTATTGCAAGTTTTACAATAGATCTGAATTACATTTTTATTTTCACAACAAAGGATGTAATGAAGACATCAATTTCAGGTATTGTTATTTGTATTCATAGTTGGAACCAAGATTCTCAGGGTTAGATTGAGTTAGTCACAACCATATTTACACAGTAATCTGTTGTTCATGACTGATTTTTATATTCAGAAATCAATCATAGCTATGAGAAGGAGAGATGACTTCTAAGTTGCACCCATATGCCAAATGGGTGCATAAACTGCAAATTAAAGGCATAAAAATATGCCCTGGGCTACCATGCTTTGGTATCCTACAATGAGATAGTCTCATTCCCCTTCCACTTTGCTTTCCAGAACCTGGAATATAATGATGTTGTGCCAGGGGAAAGAAGGTAGATAATGGCATGAGTCTCTGCTGGGGTAGTTTTATACGTGCACTAGTATGCTGCTGCACCATCAGTGTTAGCTGGTATCAAATTGGAATGCTTTAATTATTTTCTGAAATAATAATATTCACATCTTTACTTTGCATGGGATTACAGAAATGCACAGGCTGTTTTCTTGGCTTTAAAAAAGAAAGTTTTCCTTCTGGAAACAAGGAAAAACCCAGTGTCACCTCCAGTCTTTCAGACTGCTTTGTAATTTGAGCTGGTAGCTTGCTCTGAGCAGCATAGTGGATGTCTTTTCCTCCACAATTTATTATGGGAGAAGTTAGGAAATGAGAGATGAGAGCTCTCCTTGTCACACTTGGCTCTAACAATGAAGAGTTCATACCAGCCACAGTGAATGGTTAATTATGTTTAGTCTCAACAATTGTCTTCAGTTTTCTGCACAGGGACAACTCACCTAACTGAGTAACCCAACAAGAACTGAACAAAAGGTACAAGACCCTGTGAGTCTTAGTGCCTCCTCCGTAGACCTTGTTAAATCCAGAGGAAGATACATTCCCTGATCTGGAGAAGATACAGATTTTCTGAGCCCCAGATGACTTTTAAGGCTCTGTTTCTGTGCAAAATCATGGGCCGCCTTTTATTTATTTTTTTGCTTTCCATTTGGCATAAAAGGGGGAAGTTGCTCTGATGGAAGGGCTGGTGGTGTGCTCTGCCTCTCCTGAGGTTTGGAATCACTGAGGTGATGTGGGGGAGGCGATGCAGCTGATGTTACCCTCCCAGAGACCTCCTGCCCAGGGGCTGTCTCATGTTTCACATGTGGTGGTACTGGAGGGGCAGATGTGGGTGCTCACACTACCACAGGGCAGTATATTCAGTTCTCCCTCTGCGTGTGCTCTGGGCAAGATGATAAATGACTGGCTGTAAGAAGGACATATGAATATTAGTATATAAGCCAGAATCTTTGAATTGATGTTTGTACATGCTGTCGTCTAGGGTTTATGGAATGATGTATTACATATTTCTGGTGGTTTTTTTCCTGTTTGTGTTTTGTGGTTTGTTAGGGTTTGGTTTTGGGGTTTTTTTGAGAGAAGTGAGTAATCTACAACTTTGCACCCAGACACCAGTGAGACTTTATAATTGTGCCGTACTTTGGCAGAAAATACATGTGAATTAACTGATTAATTATTAAAAATACACTAGGCATGTTACAAATTGTGGGTTACTTCTTCCAAGCATGCTCTGGCCACATTAGCAACAATGCATCTGAGCTGTGTGGGACCACTGCCACACGTGGAGTTGGATGCTCACATATGTGTCTTAAGTGTGTGCACACCATATAATTTTTTTTCATAACCATTTTTGTCAATCAATTTCAGATTATTTTGTCTTTCCTTTTCATTTTCTCTTTAGCCAAGTCATGCTGATTTTTTTGCCACTGCTTTTAGAATACAGTAACTTAGAAGCCAAAGGATTTGGTAAACCAAGTGGAAATTTTAAGTCTGTGAGGCCATTATTGTACATTACAGCCTGGTACCATCACGTTTGTGCTCCTGGGTTTGTTTTCTGACTTCTAAAGAAAATGTTGAAGGATTTTTATATAACATCTCATGCTATGTTGAGTACATTTGTTTGTTTTTTTTTCTTGAGAGTCAAAATAGAAGGGATGGAGTAGGTCTTTAGAATCATGGAATCATAGAATGGTTTGGGTTGGAAGGGACCTTCGAAGACCATTTAGTTTCACCCTTCTGCTATGGGAAGGGGAGAGTTTCCACTAGACTGGGTTGCTCGAATCCCACACCTTTGGTCTTCGGCCTTTTTGACTTGGTCATATGGAAAAACCTACTCAAAGCAATGAGGAATATGTTGAATTCACCAGGCAATGGTGAATTTCAACTAGCTGTATCCAGCTGGACCTCCCTCCTCCTCTGCCCCAGCCTATGTGTCTTTCTGAGACTCAGAGATTTTCCCAACAAAATTTTTCTGAAAATAGTGTCAATGCATTCAGCATAATTTAATTTTTTTTCTGCAATAGCCTCTCACAGTAAACTGAAGTCTAATAATAGTTTTCACATAAATTACCAAGAAACATGGTTGTAGTAAGTTGAGTGACACCTGAAATGTTAATTCTTGGGAATACTGGCAGCTCTGCGTATTTTGCAAATCAAATTAAATCACAAATCTGTTGCAAATTGGAAGGAATTCCAACATCAACATTAAAATAATTAAGAGTCTGGGGAGATTGATTTGACATATGGAAAAGATTTAAGGAGAAAACGACACATTTAGCTGCATAACGATGATGAATGTGCATAAAGTAGGGATTATGATAACAGTAATACTAATTAATAATTACATGGGAGGTTTCAATAGTAAGAGGAAAATGTAGGGGAAAATACTGGCCTGCAGATACGTGGCCAGTACCTTTTGACATTAGTTTTTCAAATCTGACCCATATTCTTTGCTCTCTAATAATCCTGTGGGATGACTGGAAAAATTCACCTCGACATAATGCATAGAGAACTGATTGCCATGCTTAGCCTATTCAGCTCTCACATATCTGATACTCTTTTGTCCACCTTTCTGCCATTTTCCCCATGCAGCCATTAATGTTTTCCAACTGGCTACATCATTGGGATTTATTTTACCTTTGCTTTGCCCATAGCAATCAAAGCTGTGTCTTTCCTAAGCTCTCCCGTTTGGGTCTATTCTTCTAGCTATCTGTGACTTATAAGCAACCTACATATCCGCTTGGATTTCAGCTAATGCCACTAGTGATGTCCCTGCTTAAGAAAGATACCTTTTGGTTTGGTATTTTGCTCCTTTTTTTTCTTCATATAGTGGTAGCCAAAGTTTGAGTCTTGTCTCCTTTTTCTTCATTAATGCTTTGTTTACAATATAACTCTTCTGAGGGTGCTTATAAGAAAACAGAGGTGCCATCTTTGCAGTGCAAATGCAGCCCATCCTTATCCCCCTAGCACAGATGCCTTCACTTCAGGAACCAGCAGTCTGGTATCTGGAAGGACTTTAAAATTCCAGTTATAAGGACCTGCAATTTCATTGGAATTACAGCTCATACCATTTGTAATTCAGATACTCAGATTATCAGGACTTCAGCTTTTTGCCCAGTTGTTATCCTGTTTCTTGCAAGCTACATTTATTTTTGAGGAGAAATACGGTCCCTGTCACATGGGGTTTTTTATTAACATAGTACTCTGACACACTTAGTAAAAATGATTCCTCTTGGCATCTAGAAGCTCAAGTTCATAGAAGTGCATCTGCCTCTGGGCTTCTGTTCAGATTTCATTGGTTTATTTTTGACTTATAAATCCATCAATTGTTTGGGACATAAACAGTCCAAGAAATCTCATACTTTTTTCTATACTGTGCAGTAGAAGTGATGTTTAATGGCAGGGATATTTGAGAAAAAGTTTTGTTGAATTTCATCTGAGAATGCTGAAGGTAAAATCCATCTTTATTCCCTAGAGCACATACCAATTCACCTGTTCAGGAAAAGTTCATTTCTGTGTTCTGATGTGGGGTGGAAAATGGTTTTTTACCACTGTGCATTGGAAGGATTTCAGCTAGCTGTGAAGTATTCTCCAATATCATGTATTGCTAGCTTTTTTTTTCCAACTGAACATTTCAGATCCCACAAATGAGTGCTAAGAACTGAAGAGGAATACTTTTATGTATTTAAAATGATAAATAAAATCTAGCTTACATGTGATGCATGTGTGCTGTGTTTTAGCACCTACACTAACCTCTTCTAAGAGTAATGTAGTTCTCTGAGTTTCCATGGACAAAAGCTAGGGTAAGACTGAAGTAATCCGGGGTTGAATGAAGTCATCCATCTTCTGTTTGAAGCTGCATGCTTGTCCTCAGTTAAAGTATAAAATTTGCCTGCTTTTTCAGACACACAAGTGTATCCACAAGTCCTCCTGAAGATAATAAGAACTGATAGTGCTTAGTACATTGGTAAATGAGACCACATTTTACTAAGTGACTAAATATAGCCTCAACATGCAACTTTATTTAGCACTGCTGTATGCCCTTTGCTGTTCACTGCTGCAAAGAAGTTAAAAAAATAGACTGTTACCTCAGAGGAGTCATAGGCTCATAGTGTCCCAAGTTGGCTACATGAAAATGCCGTAATGTGAGACATGATTACAATAAAGAAGCTAATTTCTTCCTGTTTATTTCCCTTGACTTATTTTTGATGAGTTCAGCAACATTGAAGTTTTCCTCAAGTTCTGCAGCTTATAGAGGAGCTGAGTTCATTGAGGGTGCTTAAATGAAAGCAGAATTATTGCTCAGTATGGTGCAAGGGACAGCAATAAACAAGCCTACTGACGGGGCTGGTTGTAACATCGCTGTACTGACATACCACGGCTTGAGTGAAGAAATGTTTTAGTCAGCAAGCCACTGGAGAATATAATGATGTGGGCAAATGAAGCATCTGTCTCTCCATCTCCGGTTTTGGTTACGCCCCCACCCCAGTTATGTTAGAAGTAAAGTGTACATGCATTATCACACAGAGCAATGCAAACTCCTCAGGGGCGATGGTGTCCAGCTAGACTGCCAGGGTTGCTATTACTAATAAGCACTGTAGAAGTCAGCTTGTGTGCATGGAGCATTTTTAACTCAAAGCCTATTTGATTCTGGTTTCTATTACTTGGCCCAGTTTCCATTCTGCTTTATAGTATGTCAGCTTACACGAAGCTCTCAATCTTCTTTGAGGATAAATTCTCTCCAATATCCGCTTTCTAGCGGTACGATAATTCACAAAGCTAATAAAGGAATGGTCGCTCAGACTGAGCTTGTTGCTATGCAACCACATTACTAAGATAACAACACAAGTGATTTTTATATATCTGCTGTATCTTATACAACTGAACTCAATTATGCTTTATTTGGATTGAATCAGGTTATCCTTGGCAACTTACTTTGGAGTCTGTTTCAGCTTGGAATGAGAACTTTTTTTTTTCCTAGAGGATACTTTTTAGGTCCCATTTTCTCCTTGGTTACTGACCCAGTTCATGACAACTGTTCATCTGGCTATGCAATTATAGCAGGATGGATTTCTCAGTTGATGAAAATCCAACGCATTTTTAGAGGGTCCTTGGTAGAACATGATTTGAGTTGTTAAACAAAATGTATTCCCTTGACAAAGATGTATGATTTTCAGTACCAAATGCTTAATTCTTTTACAGAAATCATTCTTTTACCATATGCATATTTGATATATGTGTTTGTGCGGGTATGTGCTTATCTATGTATCCATCAATGCATTATATAGCATGGATTCCCTATTGGCCTTGGCAGCAAAGGTTGGTCAAAGGTATTATATCAAAAGCAGTCTCTATTTTGCATTTCTACAGTTTCTGTATTCTGTTTAAAATTTATCTTTCTGCAGAAGCAGACGTCAGAATTGATTATTTTGTTCTACGAGGAATATATTTTGCATTCTTTGTGCAATGAGGAATTTTTCAATATATTAAAGGAGGTCCAGATATCAACTTGACAATATACTCAGCTTACAACTAACTCAGAAAAGAGTGAAACCTCTTTTTTAATGTAAAAAATGAAATTACAGTATTTCCAAGCATTAACATTGCTTGATATTTATATCACAGCATTATGACAGACATCCAGTGTACCTTCTGTTTCTCAGTGTTCTGAAGCCCTCTACAGCTTTTTAATCCCCCAGCATCCCTCGCCAGCTTCTACAGTGCCGTTATGTGCTGTGTCAGTACAATGTGATTGGAAAGTAGAAGTGTAGGAGTATAGCAAAATTAACACAGTATATTGTAAAAATAGAAAATCTGACAAATCATACATCACTAAAAGAATTATTAATCCCTAAGGTAATTACATTGACTCTTTATGTTAGAATTTTACTGACGTTGATGCAGAAGGTAGCATTTAGTTTGCAGTTGAGACACCCCAATGTACATCTCTTTATCTAAGCTCACATTCTAATCAACAGAGGTCAAAAATTCAGCTGGACCCAGCTCAGTTGTCTATTTACAGGTTTGAGGCAATCATCATGATAGGATTAGCAGATTCAACCCGAGACCTTGATTCATTGCAGCATGACATCCCTTCACAGCTGGACCTCCCCTGGCCTGTCCTTCTGTGGATGATCACAGGCTGTGACAGATCGACTGCAAAGATCAGAAAACGCAGTAGGCAGCCTTGAGGACAGTTTGTTTGAAGTCATGAGGATCTTTCTGGCTCAGGAGATGGGAATCTGCTGCTGTCTCACTGAGTGAGCCAGAAGTGAGGGAAGTTGGATGGCTCACATCTATCATGTCTGAGCCAGCTGGTGATTGCCTCATGCGGGGAGAGTGTTCCCTGTTGTCAGAGGGACTCCAGCCAAGGTCAGTGAGAGACTGGAGCTACTGCATGAAGCAAGACAGAATTTAAAAAAGGAACAGTGGAGTTATTTAAGGTTATCATGCTATATTGAAGTCAGTGGTTTTCTGCACATTCACAGTAAATTCACAGTAAGTTGTCTATAGCCACTTTACCATTTAGCTGGGGTTTAAGGGCAGTGGATACTGCTGGCAGTATATGGATGGCATGTCTGTCTTTTGGCATTCTACTGTTGAAAAATATTTCTAATCTAAGACAACACAGCTTTTAGAAAAGACAGAGGGTGAGAAAGCTAACTTCCAAGACTGGTAAGGGGAGACATAATATTTTTTAATATTGCCCAGGGCTTCAGAAGCCTTTCCTTTTAATATTATAGTTGCAAGTTTTTTCTTTGAATGAATATGGAAAATTCCTGTTTGGATAGATAGGAACTTCTGAATTATTTCTGTTCAGACAATCTGTGGGCATGGAAACCTTTAATTCTTTACAATTTGATTCTTACTGCATGCCACATGGCATATCTTATAATCACTGATGCCTGAAACAACTTAGAAGTGTCCTTTGTTTCTCATGAAATGTGTATGAGAAATTAATCTGCTTTATGATAATGGAAGACTATTTCCTTAACTTGTGTTTTATACTGTCAGTCATTGTAATTTAGTATGTCATCATCTTTGACAGTTTGTCTCCGCATTAGTTCTCTATCAATATTGCTACCTTTTATCAGTCTTTTGGACTGATGATTTTCGACTTACAAAACCTTGTACTTGACCATACCAAACTGCTTTTTGTGGTACAGACCCCTTGACCACAGCAGGAGTTGCATCCTTCCTAGTCCTTCTTTGCACTCAGAATTATGCTGAAGTCTACCTTGGAATGCACAAGGTAAACATACTGGATTTATCCACTTCACTGACTTACCCAGTGCCTGTGCTCCTATGTGTAGTCCCAAAGAAGGGCTTATATTTTTAGTTTTGCATGTAACTTTTGATTCACACTGAAATGTGCTGATGATTCTGCAGCCGGTTGCTCATGCACAAATGCATAGTGTGTAAGCTAAATTCTCGCTTCCGCTGCCCTTCTAATTTTGTCTAAAACTAGTTTCAGTTCCTGAATTTGCTCTGTCAGTGTTTGCCAGCTCATGTAAATGAATAAAGGCAGCAGGGTCTTCGGCAAGACCTCTACTGCAGTCAAAAAGGGCGGATCAACAAGAAGGAACAAATAGTACCTACTGAGATCACATGGTGGCCATCCCTAGGGTTGTGATCTGCTAATGCCCCAAGGAAGACTGGTGAAATCATCATCAGTAACTTGAAGAGTCACTGATACAAAGGGAAGCATTGCTGTCTATGTTGTGCTGCTGTACAATATGATCCTAAGGGGTTTGGGTGAAATTTCACTTTTGTTAGTGAAGTTGCATTTTATGAGGTAATGTTTCTGAAAGTATGGTGTCTATAAAAGATACTTGATATTTTTCCTGAGGAAATACCAATACACAGAACACACAGAACTGTTGTGTCTTTTTTTTTTTTTTTTTTAAGAAAACGCTAGTGGGTTTGTGACATCTTCAAGGCTGAACTAGAAAACTGAAAATCAAAATTATTTCAGGCACAGTAATCAATTTGCCTGCTTGAAACCATGCCCTTTACCGTTCATGTAGTCAGTTGTGCAAAATTTGACATATCCCCCCCATCAAATAACAAAAAAATCTTTGTAAATATCGATGTTTCTATCAAGGACCAAGAGCTCTGTCAACAAGCTTAGCAATGAAATAGGAAGCTGCTCCAACTAAATGGTTCACAGGAGTTTTTGTGGGAGTATTTTTTATTCTGACAAGTTTCCAAATAATCTCAAAAAGACAGTATCTGCTTCTTTCTGTCATTATATGCTGCAATCTTTTCACATCCTCTAACATATATTATTTGGAGAGATGGTGCAAGGAATTATATCTATTTCATATTTTTAAAGTAAAAGGTATTCCAGAGAAAACACATGCAGTGAGCTAGCTTGATTAGCCTGTAACTCACACTGCTCAAAATCAAAAGTCACTGTTGTCTTCTGTAGGTGTTCTTTAATATTGTCACAAAAAAGCAATTAGAATCAATTATCTAAATGTTTTATCCTTTTTTTTTAAATTCATGTTTTGCTTTAGGAATGAGCATTTAAAAAAAAGTCAATGTCCTTATTTATTTGGATTTTATTCCTTCAGTATATTCACCTGTTTGAGTGTGTCTCCCTTCCAATTTAATTTGAATGGGGCACAGAATTTAATAATGAATAGTTATTTTCTAATGCAAAATAATATTAGAGTGGTAGACTGCTTAATCATGCAATAAAGGGATGAATTTATACTATCCCAAATATCTGTCTTGGCAGATATTGGAACTAATTTGTAAACACTTTGTAAGTTAATGTCCAAGTCACATGGAAATGGAGATTTGGACTGGACTGACAAAGATAAGCAGCTCTGAGTCACACAGACCAATCACCAGGAAAAATATATTGTCAGCAGCAGTAATTACAGCAGGTAATTGTGTCATTTACCCTGTTACAGATGAGTAAATGTGATGAGTTTGGAACACACCAGCTGTCACACAGTGTTAACTTTGATGTTGAGGATTTGGAAACCTGGAGTAAAGTGTTTTAATGACAGTGCATTTAAAGAAACGAAACTAAAGTTTTCATGCTTCTCAAAGCAGGGATAAATGGCTAGTCTTACTCAATATTGATTTCTCGAAAGGTGAGGACTCATCAAGAGTATCTGTTCTAATTTGTTCAAGTGTTTTTAAAATTTTGGAGTGTGCAAATACTTGGAAAGAAAAGTTTGTTACCTTGTTCCTAACCCTTCAGAAGCTGAAATTGGATGAACTTAAATTCTGTCTTTTTAATGCCTGAGAAGTAAATAAAGTTTGTTGTTGGCGGTAGTCTGAACAGATATTACAGTCTGCTTTGAATTCCCTCGGTTTACCTTAATACACCCTCCATAGGATGGGCTTCATCGTAGATTGAAGTACTCCAGAATTGTTCACAGCATCTCTGCTTAAATCCTGACTTTTCCAAAGAGCAGACTTGTGAAGGAAGTAGGGTTACAGAGGTGAAGTCATTCTGGGATGATAGTAATAGTAGCAAAATGGAATATCTGGTTAAAGTTTACTTAACTTCATTGATTCTAAATTCATATTTTGACTTTTTGAGACCTGAACAATACTGTAGACTACGTATCTGTGGTTTTGCTTGTTAGAACAATTCACGGTGTTTTTAAACAAGACAGCAAATCTGATGGCAGAATTTTTCAGATATGTAAAGCTTGCTAAGATGTGCTATGCAAGTATTTATTTATCAATATAAAATACACATAAATATCTTAAAGGTATTCCAACCTTAATGATTTTATGATGCATGTAAGTACAGAAATAATTATTTGTAAGCATGATAGATACTAGCAATTGAACTGTGGCAACAGAAACATGGTGTGGTCTGGAAAATCTACCCATGGAAGAAATTAGCCGGTGTCAATTTTCATAGCATTACGGTGAGGGAAGGAAGGTGAGAGCACATTTCATTCCATCTCCTTTACTGTGCTGTGCAGCTTTTTGTTAGAATCAGTTCAGACAGCTCTGCAGGTTATCTTCTGGCATCAAGGGCTCTATCTGAGCTGTAGCAGCCAGGAGCACTTCACGGCTTTCAAGGCCGGGTTTGTGTGTTGGCTCCTCCCCGATACTGCCCAGTGGTGGGGACTGGCTGTACCATTCTCCCCAAGGGCTGTTTTGGTGCACCTTTGTAAACTACCAGGGGGGATGTATGCTAGGGAATATTGGGTGTATCACTGGAGATGGCATCAAGACTGACCAAAGGGAAAAGCAGCAATATTTCTCTGCCTTACCATCAATGAAGTGTAACTTTGTCCCCCTTTTTGAGTAGAGAACTCTCTTCAAAATCAGGTGAGCAACACTTCAAGAAGGCCTCTTCTCCCTAGAGAGCTCAAGCATCTTGTCTTATCAAAAATAGTGTTATCCTTGATACACAGTTAGTGATCTGAGTGTCTGAGTCACAGCACTGCCAGGGAAATGTGAGGAACTATTTCTTACATTAAGAATCTCTCTGCTGCATGAGAAGAGCCAATTTGTTCTCTAACATTTATGGTTAGGTGAGTTGCTCCAGATTCCTGCAGAGAAGAGTAGGATCAAAGCAACAGCAGCATTTCATCCACCACTGTGGTGTCTCTCATCTTCTTTGCCAGACAAGTGCTGACTCAGGTAATGGTGCTGTAATGTTGTCACTGATTTTCCAGGAGCCCCTGAAATGTGTTGACGAACCCTGGTCACAATGCTATTCCAAAAAGAAGAGAAGCAGCACCAGCTGTTACTAGAGAGTTTTGAGAACATTACTGTTCTCTGGCAGTTTTGATTGCTGAGACATCTTTCTTCCATCACTTTGTGCATATCCACCTTCTGTTAACTTTCTGCTGAGAAAGTGTTCCGAGGTGTTTTTATGGAGCCTTCTGGTCATGTGGGTAATCTCAAAGTTGTTGCTAATGAAATATGAGAACAGGCAGAAAGTTACCAGCCTCAACAGGAGTTAGGTTACTTTACAGCTTTTATTTGTGTAACAGAAATATGTGTGGGAGGGAGGCCAAATATCCAGTGAGTATCTATTGCTAGTGGCAGACTTGTTATGACATGGAGCCTTTTAGTAAGGAACCAGTAAATAAAAAGGGCTGGAATTAGAAGAACTAAAATAAACATTTTTCATTTTGTGGCTCTAGTCTGGCTATTCTACTAGCAATAAAGCAGGGAGCCCCACTAGAGATGCAGAATTTGCTATCATTATAACTTTTGACAACATAATAGAAGATTTTGAAAGCATCAGTTTATTGTAAGTATCTGGGAGGTTTTGTATACAATAAAAGTTGGAATTAAGTAAGATTTACCTAGGAATAAATAGTGCATCTGGCTAGATTAAAAAAAAAAAAAAAGAGAGAGAAAAAAAGATGAATCTGTGGAGAAAGTCTAGAAAGTATACACGATGAAATACCTTTTAAAAGATAGAAACCTCATTTTAAAATGTCCCTGGTAAAAGATATTAAGAGATCAGTTTGAATTAAGGCAAAAAAGAAGTGGGTGACAAGGTCCTTGTCAAGGTCTAGACTGAAATCTCTTAAGGTGGGATTTTCAAAATAATTTTGCATTTATGCTACAGTCCTGCCATTGTAATCAGTGGGAGTTACAGACATTCCTTTAGGGGAAACAGTTGGGTCTCTGCTAAATGCTTTACAAAATCCTTCCCTTAAACTTGTCTGTTCAAGAGGGAATATAGAAAACGGCAGACGTGAAAGAAAGTGGAGATAAATTAAAGCTTTTTTAACTTTAGGTGTCAGGCAAAATATTCTTCAATGTATTTACTCTGCCTAAGTGGTTGAAAAGTATAAAGATTCACAGGATGTTACATGGAGTAACACTGATTAATGTTGCAATAGAAGCCTCCATGAGAGGAGTGTATTTTGTCAAAATACGTATTCCATGAAACTGGAAATTACAAAACACATTTTGAGGAAGATGAATCTTAGGTGGGTTTAACAAAGTCAAAGTGATTTGATGAAGAGCTGTAGAGGAAGATGGGGGGAATAAGGGTAGGCCTGAGACGAAATATGTATTTTATCCATGAACTTGTCTTTTTTTTTTCTGAAATTACTTATATCTTTGTATATCTTTGTCTTCCAAAGAGATCTTGGCACAGACTTCTTGGTCTGCAGATCTCACACAAAATGTGGACTGGTCAACATTCAAGTTACATGTTAGTCGTTTCAAGTTGAGTCCTAGATGAGAGTATAGCCTGTTTAGAGCCATAAAATCCATTATTAGAGCTACAGAATGTGGAATTACTAGTGGAGAATTCAAAGGGACTTAAAACTAGGAATCACGTATTCCATAAGTCTAGGAGGAAAATCCAGAACAGCAATTACCAAAAAATAAAGAAAAGAGATTTTTGCAAAGACAAAAGTCTCAAAGTCAAAGGATAGGAAAAAAAGTATATGTTTCTTGTAGGCTTTTGTGTGCAAAATAATTGTCTTTAGATGAAAGTCTGTTGTGAAATAAAACATAAAATTAAAAATCTTCTTAGTGTAAGTTTTTTTAAAAACTAGTGTTAACTAGAATTAGAATGTCCCAAATTTTTGGAATTCGTATTTGCATATAAACAGCAGTATTTCTCTACATATTTTTGGTGCCAGTGTCTTTCTTGTGTTACCTACGTTGGTGAAGAGCATTGCACACATTAAGGACTTTGGCTCTCCTACAAGGAAAAAAAAAGTCATGAATGGAAATTTGAGGTGTTTTAGGGAGGGATTTCATCATCACATACAGTGTTATGATTTGCTTCTTTCGTGAAACAAATTATGCCAGTTTCAAAAGTTCAGCTCAGTCTGTAGCTGTGTCAGGTCTTGTAAGAGCTACAGCCACCTTGGGGCTTTCTTCAGAACCCTCCTAGCCTCACGGGCAGGTGCAAAGAGAATGAGTGCTGTTTTTTTCAGTTACTACATCAGCAATTGCCAGTAATATAGATTGCCTTTTATATTTTCCTAGTAGTATAATTAGGATGCAGTTCTGGAGCTTTTTTGTTTTTCATATGAATGTGAAAAGGAACACTGGATTTCAGATGTATCCCCAAGTGGATTTTCTTCCTAAAGTTTCCTTACAGTTGCCTTATTTTTCCTTTTTTACTACATTAACACCAAATATACAATAAGTAAATAAGCTAAAAGGTGAAAGAGAGAAAAGAGATCTGGATGAGTTAATGACAGCTGTTCTCCCTGAAGAACAACAATGGACTAAGCAATTGCTGACAGAAACAGCATCTCAGAAAGCAGGATGACCTCTACAGCAGACCTTGAGAATAGAACATGCACATGCCAGAGCTATTTTTATTTTCTACATAATTATAAGAAAAATGTAGGAAAGTTCTGAATGTGCTGAGTTTGGCTGGGGATGAGTTAATTTTCTTCACGGTGGCTGGTGTGGGGCTGTGTTTTGGATTTGTACTGAACACAGGGTTGATAATACAGAGATGCTTTTGTTATTGCTGAGCAGAGCTTACACAGAGCCAAGGCCTTTCCTGCTTCTGGTACTGCCACACTGGGGAGGAGACCAGGGGTGCCTGGGGGGTTGGGAGGAGACACAGCCAGGACAGGTGACCCAAACTGGCCAAAGGGACATTCCAGACCATGTGACATCATGCCCAGTGTATGCACTGGGGGGAAGGAGGAGGAAGAGAGGATGTTGGAGTGATGGCATTTGTCTTCCCCAGTAACCATTACATGTGATGGGGCCCTGCTCTCCTGGAGATGGCTGAGCACCTGCCTGCCATTGCAAAGCAGTGAATTAACTCCTGGATTTACTTTGCTTGTGTGTGCTCAGCTGCTGCTTTCCCTATTAAAGTGTCTTTATCTCAAACCGTGAGTTTTCTGGCTTTTGCCCTTCTGATTCTCTCCCTGATCTGGCTGGGGGAGGGAGCAAGCAGCTGCTCTACAGAAATTGTCATTTATGGCTGCACTGAAGAAAAAATTAGGAAATGAGGACCAAGAACAGCATGGATATATGGGAATAGGTGAAGATAAAAATCAGTCAAGTAACAGGATTAGCATGGAACACACTTGTAGACCTGGCTTTTGGTTTCCCCAGCTTTGAACTGAAGCTGCTGGTAGTCATTAATGCTTAATGACTCAAGCATTAACTAAGGGTAAACTGTGTGATGGTAACTCTATGAGTAATTAAAACACAGGTTCTATTTTGCATTTAAATTAAGAAACACCTATAGAAAAAATGAATTGGGGAATATCTATCAAAAATTTTAACATAAATATGTGGAAAATATAAAATCATAGACTCTTTTAGGTTGGAAAAGGCCTTTAAGATCATCAAGTCCAACCCAGCACTGCCAACTCCACCACTGAACTATGTCCCTAAGTCATATAGACATGTCTTTTAAATATATATGTGTCTTTTAATGCCTCCGGGGATGGTTACTCAAACACTTCACTGGGCAGCCGGTTCCAGTGCCTGACAGACCTTACAGTGAAGAATATTTTTCTAGTATCCAGTCTAAACCTCCAAGCACAACTTGAGGCCAGTTTCTTTTGTCCTATTGCCTGCTACTTTGGAGATGAGTCTGAGCCCTCACCTGTGTACAACCTCCTGGCACGTGGTTGTAGAGAAGGTCTTCCCAGGCCTCCTTTTCTTCAGGCTAAACAATCCCAGTTCTCTCAGACACTCCTCAAAAGACTTGTTCTCTGGTCCCTCTACCAGTTTCAGTGCCCTTCTTTGGACACTCTCCAGCAAATATTTCAATAAATTTACTGCATTTGCTCTTTAAAAATAGTGTGCATATACTGCCATTTAAATTAACTCTGCCAATTAGAGTTTAAATGAGTTAATACTAAGTCTTAAAGCGATTAACCATCTGTCATTTCTCAAATGATCTTAATGGAATAAATCTTCCATGTTACACATATAATTGCTACTAATTTTTATCTTGTACATGAACTTCAGGTGGGGAAAAAAACCCCTTGTAATTAAGATAAACTGTAAGCGGGCATTTAAGCATGTTGGCTATTGATAATTCAAGTAAATCTTAATCTGTTGTCACTGCCACGTCAGATGGCCAACTGGTCACCATGGTTCTGTAGTTTTATACCAAATCAATGGGAAGGAGACAGAAGGCCAAAACTAATTTCAATTCTTGAATGGAGAGAGATCAAAAGGGAAAAATACCTAATATATTCTCTTTATTTAAATTAATTTAATCTGGGTTCACAAGTTCTTCACTCATCAATGAATATCTGTTGCATCATATTACAAGATTACAATTGCAGAGATGTATGCTATTTATATTTTTGGGAACTTCTATGCATTTCTGCACCTTTAAGATGCTCTCAGCTTTTATTTTCCAGTGTTAGTGGATGGTTCAGGGAAACTGCCAGCATAATATTTTTCATCTCTAAGTAAGGGATGCAACTCAGTCATCATTCCTATTTGCTATTGGATTGGATTATGATTTTTTTTTTTCTTAGGCCTTTGCAGAATTTGGATACACAAGGCAAATATTAGGAAGGCTTGCAGTGTGCATGTCTATGCTATACAGTCATTTATTTTTAATCATAAAATACATAGTGAGAAGGATAGGGGCTGATGTTGCATAGTGCAAATGAGGAGGCATGTGCCACACCTTGTGGACAACATGTAAAATTTTGCTAAGTTCAGCAAGAATCTCTGCACAGATAACAAATTTGGTAAGGCAGGTCCCCAGCTGTCACTGCATTGAGATGCATCACAGCATCTAGTGGGTCCTGATCAGTTTATGCCACCAGTCTCACTTCACCCTAGATACCCTTCTGAAGTAAAGTTTTTCTCAAGCAAGCAATATGGAATATCGTGAAATAGTATTTCAGAATAAATCAGAATAAAATAACATTCTTTGCCTTCACTGTATGTGCCTGTATATATAGATATGTATGTTTATATATATTTTTGTGTGTGTATATAATGTATTTGCACACACAAATATGCAAAAGTAAGTCAATTGCATCATCACACAATTTTTGCCTTTTTAAATTGTCTTTGTTATGAGAACTATTTAATGAGACATTCATATGCACTTACTGTTGTTATTACCATGAGGCAATAGCAAATTTTGGAGCTAAAATTTTTTCTCTACCTAGAAAGATCTCATTCCAGAGATAGTTTAGTCAATATAAATAGAGTATTTAAAACTTCATTTGATTCCCAGGACAGAGATATTATGAATTTTGACACTGTTGAGCATGAGTCCTGGACAGTACAAAATGGTTTTCAGATATATTAGATAATAAAGATTTAGAATTCATCATTGAAACCAGGGCATTTGGTCTTTGTACAAGGTGTTTATTCAAGTTCAGGTTGGTAAATCATTACAATTTCTCTGCAAAAATAATTTTTTATTTCTTTGCCTCTGTAATACTATTGTACCTGGCCTCTTCCTATCTTAATTATAATATGTATCGAAATAAGTATGTAATGTTCATTAAATGTGTCACATGATTTCTAAAGATTTTTTAAATAAATGGCTTTGAGAAATAAAATTTTAACATTTCTAAGTTAGGCAAATAACATTTCTAAACTGTTTTTTGAACTTAAAAACCATGTTGCAAGTTCTCAGTTAATGATTCTTTTATAAATTGCTCTTTTGCTTCTTTGTAATGCATGATTCTATCTGCTTCTGCAGTTTCTGATTTGGTATTTAAGATTGCTCAACTCAGGCTGTGCAATTTTCTCCTTTTTCTTTTAAGGTGTCTTTCCAAGTATTTAATTAAAAAAAGAAACCAAAGTAATAAGCATGAATTAATGAAGAATTATGAACAGAGCACCACCCTTTTTATTAATAAGTATTTCTGTTTTAATAAAGCTGAACAATCTGTCTTATTATCACTAGTGATAAACCTGTTTCTAGTGGTCTCTTTAAATTGGTGTGGATAGTGTGCCAAGTGCTGAAAGAGTAGATGTAGTGACGTGGTTTATGTACAGGATTTTTTCAGGTGTAGTTTAACCATGTAATCAGTCCATAAAAGAGCCACTTTAATTGAATCACAGATTTTCTCCTAACTCTGAAACATTTTCCTCCTAAAAATGACATGTAAACTTCAATCCAGGAATCATTTATCAGACCATGAATTTCTGATGAGTCAGTAATATGTGATTTCAAGAAGAAGAAGTAGTGATGGCTGTTTCAATACAGTTTGTACAGAAGCATCCTCCATGAACTTTCTTACAGGGGGATAAGAAACCCCAAAGCTTACATAGTGTAGGATACCAGGCATATTACCTTTGCATCTAAGTCCTTTTATTTAGCTGATGGAAAGTTAATTTTATTGATATTGTATGCTTTAAGAAAAAAAAAAATCCATCATGAAAGACTCAGTAGTTTTTCTTACCCCAAAAAAGCAAATGTTAGGAAGGCACGCTGAAATGTGGCAGTCATCTCTATATATGAAGGACATCTGTGCAAATGATCTTCAAGGCTCTGGTCCTGCAAACCTTAGTGGGCTTTCAGAGCTGCTCCAGCCACACACCCAGAGCCCTTCCTCTTGCTGTGGCAGTCTGCAATCACCTGCTGCCCTCTCATATACTCTTTTCCCTCGTTATGAGCTGCTGTACATGCCAGGGGTGCTTCTGCATTCCTAAGGCATAAGATGGATGACTATGCTTCCTCTTTTAGCATGATACCTAATTTGTCAAGTGTAGTTATTTTAAGCTGAGTTTACCAGTGTGATGTATTGTTGTAGGGACCCTTCCTCCTGAGCTACCAAGATAATGGCTTTGCAGGGTATTTTGGCCTGCTGAATATGTTTCTCACATTCCCATAGTAATTTTCTTCTTGTGTGTTATTTAAAAATTACATAATATTTAATAATTTATATTTAAATAAAAAAAACCTGAATAATATCATAATATTAACATAAAATAAGAAAGCCAGGATACTGTTACAATATAGATTATACTTTTTTACCTAATTTGCATGACCACCATTACTTTATTTTTCTATTATGGAGTGGTTTCACATAAATACTGTTTCAGCCAGCATGAGAGATTTCACTATGTTAGGAGGTCAGAGTCAAATATTGCTAAGTGGGTTTTAGAGGGACTGGATCATTTTGTGAACAATAACAATTTTAGTTATTCATGCTGAGAGCAAAGTAATTAAATCTCACGCTGGAGGGCAGAGGCCTGCAGCCTGTGCTCTGCTGCATCCAGTGAGGGTTGAAGAGAGCATTATTGGTGATACAAGAGACACAAGTCCTTGTTAAAAGAGGGTTATTAGGTTAATGTTATTAAAAACCAAACAAATAAACACTCAACAGCAGCAAACCCACAAAAATTAAACTAAACTTGTGTAGCATTTAAAATTTATTAGTTACATTGAGGTGAATGTTTCCCCCTGTTAAACAATAGGTCCTTGCCATTACTAGAGGAAAATTTACCTCTAGTGATGGATTGGATATGTGCCATTCTGCCAGTTTTATAATCCTACAGTTTATGGCCACTATTGAAATAGCAAGTTGAAAATTTCCATAGTGATTTGCAAATGTTAAGAAATTAATTTTCTTGACAACTCAGTGGGATATGTGCAGTCATTATTTATAAAGAGGAGCAGTCAGAGCAGTCTTCCCCCTCAAAAGGGGAGAAGAAAGAGCATCTGATTCCAAATTCAAGACTTGTGCTAACTAGCCAGAACTGGTCTAAGCTGCACTAATAGCATTCACTAAAACTTGGGCAGAATGGTAGCTATTAAAACTTCACATGCAGGTTAGTCCATGTGTGCTGATTAAAATCAGATGTCTTTATGTTCCCCAAACAGCTGGTTTTCCTGAAATTTAAATTTCAGGGCTCTGAAATTATATGTGGATAGATGAATATTGTTGATTTAACAAAAATGCTAGGAGTATTTCAGAAGATGGAAGCATTTTATTTTGACACCTACAAAGACATTACATTTTGAAAATAATAGAGCTTTCCATGTATCATTTTGAAATGACACTTTAGGGCATCTTATTTTAAGATTCCATTTACCATTTCTTAAAAATCACAAACTGAAACATTAAAATGTTCTGTAAACTAAATACTTAAGCAATGCTTTTTTTTTTTTTTTTCAGATTAAGTAGTGCACTGCAAGCCAACACAAAATCACAGTCTCCAGACTGTTAATTTATTCCCAAAGGGATATTTCCTAGTATGTCCCAGTCACCAGACTGAAGAGTTTCATCCATCACACTCCAGTGCTAGGACATGCCATACTAGAAGTCCCTTGAAAAGCAGGCAGACCTCTGGTTTTAGGTTATTTATTTCACCTAAATAAAGTGCTTTGTATGGGCTGAAAGGAGAGAAAACACAGGCTGCACTTTGAGGACCTGCCTTCTGCTAACCATGCCTTTTGCAGTTTGGAGCGTGTGTCTCGCACCATTAGTCAGCTTTCTGAAGGAAACCCTAAGGATCCTGCATAAGATAAACCTGCATGAATAAATTACACAGTAGAAGTAGCATATGGATTTTCAGTATACTAGCCAGCTCTTCGGCAAATGTTTATGGGAATCCTGTAGCCCACATAGAAAGTGTAGTGATGGTGGCTCCCTGTTAATGAAAGTGGAATTATGCTGCAGTGCAGTTATCACATACTAGTATGGGATAAAAATAGATACCCTGTCTACCCCATGGTTACTTGTTTACCTTGCCAGAAAATACAACTGTGTTTCTCTCTTTTTTTATCTGGAAACCTATACAAAGCTCCTATTTTGTTGTGGTTTTAAAAACTGAGGACCATCCTGTTCTTGCTTCCCTTTTCAGAGCATGACGAATGTGTAACAAACCAGCACAACTGTGACGAAAACGCGCTCTGTTTCAACACCGTGGGTGGGCACAACTGCGTCTGCAAGCCGGGTTACACGGGAAATGGTACCATCTGCAAAGGTAAGCTGCTGGAAACCTGAGTGAGATGCTCTGTCGTTGTTGATGCAATTCTGCTTGTTTGCCTTGAACAAGACAGATAAAATGCCAGGCTAGACGCTTGGGTCTTTCACCTATATGATCTTCACAGGCATATGTACACTATGCATTTGGCAGTTTGCAGTAATGTGAAGATGATGCATATAGATAGTAGGCTCTAAAATTTGAAGTAGTTATGTTACATTTTTTGTGTCAGCAGTTTCTATATATTCAAGGAAGCCTACAGTTACCAAGAAAGTTATGTCTGTGAAAACATTGTCAGATTTACAGATTTACATTGACCATTGTCCATGGTCAATGACTTACTATTTTACTTGGATGAACTAAAAATTGTTTGGCATGTTTTGTTATCATAAGTGAGAAAAGAAGTAGACATGGGCACACAAAACCTTCACTACAAGTGAGGTGGTGTCATGTTTCCTAGCATTCTGATTCACTGCTAAACATTAGAACTTAAAATTTCTGGTCTTAAAAAAAAGATGCTTTCCCAGAGGTACAATGCTGCTTTTATTCCTGTTGCCTTTCAGATCAGAAGAAATTATACTTGGTAGTATAAAAATCCAAATCCTTGGAAGTTCTTGAGCTCTGACCACAGGATATAGAGAGTGCTTGAAGATAAAAGTAGTGTAGCTGTAGGAGAATGAGCTCAGGTGTGAGAAGTGGGACAGATGCAGCAATATCATACCCAGTGCTCCTTGAGGTTGTGGCTCTGTGCTCTTGTCTCGTAGATTTCAGAATCTAAGGGTCCAGGGTTAACATTGGTAATGTCACATAGATGCCTTCTGCTGCTGTCTATTGCCAAATCTAAGCAACCCAGAATTTCTTTAATTGCTAAGTCTAATTAAGATCTTAGCAAGCACTAGTTATTCCATCACCTGATTAACAGTACAATTTTTGTATATATTCCAAAAACAATCTCTTTGTAAAACATGGCAGCCTGGTTCACTTCCAGTCAAACACGAGTAGAGGGAGATATTTTAGCAAATATGTCCTTTTGTGTTGGGCTGTCTGGGGAATAAGAAGAAAGTCTTATCCTGATGAGGTTTAAACCCAAAGCATCTTCTTTCAGAAGAGCACAGCTCACTCCTGTGCTGTGCTTGGTAGTAGTCCCAAATTCTTCTGCTGGAGGTGAGTCAGCTACTAAAATATTTCTTTGGGTCAAAGAGAAGGTGCAAAACCCTACAGCACTGTGTTCAGCTCTTCTGAAAATGAGCTCTGACTGCAGATCTGACAATTCAGAGGGCACCTGGCCCCACTGTGACAGAAAAGTATATCGCTGCTCTCCCTCCTCAATATTGAGAAGACAGTATGCAGGAGAAGGCTCTAAGCCTGTGTGTTGAAATCTGAGACATGCACTTCTCTGCAGCCCTGGCTTGGATGCCAGTGTCCTTCAAAGAGACCTGGATATGCCTCTTGCCCCCGTGCCTTCAGCAGCTTTTCATGCACTGTGCTGCCAGCTGCAGTCCTGTGCACCATGCACTCCTGGATCAGAAAGCTTAGATGTCTCAGTGACAATGGTCTCACACCACAAGGCTGGTGTCTCAAAACTGAGAGATGGATAGCTCAAATCTGTAACAGTTTTCTCTCAGGTGAGCCATAAGACCTCATCAGTGGTGCTGTTACACAGAGCAGCTGCAAACCAAAGCCTGGCACCTCTGGCTGTTTACAAGTGCAGGGCTAGACCGGTGCCCTGAAGCAACTCTTTGTGTTGGTTGTAACTTCCATTTGCCTAGTTTCACCTACAGTTTCTTTTGGCCAGAGCATTTCCAATTCCATATTGCAGATGCAGTCAGAGCAACTAACAGCTACTATGTTTTCAAGCAGAGCTGGTTGCATTTCTGGGTCCACAGAAGGGGCTCTTTTAAAGCATACACTCCTGGAGAATGCTACACCAAAATATGTAAGTGCAGCATGCCAAAGAACAAACCCAGCGATTGACTTGAAGCTGTAAATGCTAAAAGTTTCAAAGTTCTTCAGAATCCCTTGAGACAAAACTAGTATTTTTATTGTTTCTATTAAATTACTTAATAAAGGAGTGAGGTAGCCAGACAGTTTAATATTCCTTTGTGCCTGTTATGTTCAGGCCTTTATTTGGGCAGCAGAACAGACCAGCACTGCCCTAGGAGGAGTCTGTTCCAAGGGAAGATGTTGTCTTTCATTGCTTCCCAGTGCATGCGAAGGAGCGCATATGCGAGCTGTTGTCTTCAGATGATTTACTCTAATCTCCTTCTGTAGCTTGTCAGCCCATCTGGCCAGTGAGGCAGGGGGGCCATAAACCATCTCTTTGTGACCTCTATCCTTAGGAGAAGGCAGACTCTACGTCTCTGCACAGACAGCATTCTTTGCCAGCCTGCTAGCAGGCTGTGTCCACCTGCAGGATTGCTGAGTGTGATTCTCTTACCCATATATTGTGATTTTGCATTTTGCAGCATTTTGCAAAGACGGGTGTAGGAACGGAGGAGCCTGTATTGCTTCCAATGTGTGTGCCTGCCCACAAGGCTTCACTGGGCCCAGCTGTGAAACTGGTAAGATTATAACTTAATTTACGATGAAGAAATTCCAAGGAGGATATTTGAAGTAATCCAAGAATAAAGGAGAATTTAAGTTTGTGCCCTGAAAGAGGAAGCTGCCACTAAAACGTTACTCACTTTTCTTATATGCTTCCCAAGAGAATATATTACAGCAATTCTAATTAGAAGCACATGGGCTGCAAAAATTAGAACATGAATTAAGACATCTTGGGTTTTGATGTTTCGTAATTAATAAGATTATTATGGACTTGCTTTTCACCTCAAATGGCCTTTGGTGGCTCATATAAATAACAGATAATCTGACATCTGGAAATAAATTAGAGTAACTGATTACTTTTGTGCTGTAGATGTGTTCCTGGTTCAGTAACCCACCTTCATTTGCAACCTTATTTGAGACTTGTGATTATCCCAGCTTACTTTACCCAGTGTTAGGGCAGGTTTCAGTGTTCCTACTGCTTTTACCTCCTTTATTTTCCCCTGCTGTCCCTGAGGATGGCAGTACCACAAGGCTTTGTTTTAGAACTTCATTTTTTAGGTCTTGGATCTAATCAAATTGCATTGCCCAGCAGAGTATGCTGAATGTTAATTCTTAGCATTTCAAGTGCCTGTAAATAATTTTTCAAAGTTCAAATGAATAGCTTCAGCACCTTTATTTATTGCTGCAGAATTTTTAAATGCATTCTAAGCATACTTGCCTCCAGGAGGTAAAGGAAGAAAGCTTGCTTAGATTAATTGGCTTCAGTATGCCTAATAAAAGGGCAGTCTGCCACCTATGATTGACTATTGTTGCTTTTCTCTATTGTGTTCAATAAATCTTCCAAACAATAGAAAGGAGGTCATTTCGAGCAAGTACTGCTTTCATCTGAATTGTAAACATATCCAATTTAATGAAAAACACAGACCAGTCTGAAATCTGTATTATCTGGTCTATTTGAGAGGTGAGAAATGTGGCTGTTTTCATTCTTCAGTATTTGAGCAGGTATTCCCACAGTGCACACGAGGGATGTGGTGTGAAAAGCAGCATCCTAATTGCTCATCTATTTCTAAAACAATGTTAAAAGAGCAAGTTTTCAAGTATTGCTCACTATTTCACAGACTGGAAATACCATAGTACAGGGTACCAAGGTCTCTCCATTGTAGCACTGCTTGGAACAAATTGTATGCTAAGGTATTGCTCAAGTATTAAAACAGTTAATTTGTTTTAGTAATAGCTGTCTTATTCACTCCTTGAATCACTCTCCTGTTCTCAGCTAAATATAACATTTATAGTTTCAAAGTGCATAATCATCTTTTGCAGCTTTATGCTCCTATCTGAAGTGTGTAGACTAGGAGCATATTTGCTTTCGTCTCCTTCTATAGTCAATATTAATAGCCACTATCAAAGAGAGATCTTACTGGCTTTTCAGAATTGACCCTGGAAGTCATGTCTGTGCTCCCTTCTTCATAGAACAATCCAGGGACACTCAGTCCCCAATCCAGTAAATTCAAGTACCTTAAGCTAATTTAGATTAACTGCATTCAGCCCCAAATGTCCTTCAAAAGAATCTGAACTGCTGGCCTTACTTCCCATCCTTCCTGCCCTTCAGGAAACATATAGGGAGGCAGGCAGAGGCTTGGAGCACATCTTATGCCTTTCTGAATACCTGATCTCAATGTACAACATCAGGTTAGTATGGTGGTGACCTGATATCACATAGCTAGTGATAATGTTGCTATGGTGTGGAGCCAATTTGCAAGCCCCAAACCAATTTCATAGCTCAGTTTTCTGAGGAGAAGACCCTCTCTCCTGTTTAATTTCTGTTGAACATGATTTTTTTTCCTACTGTAGAAATAAATAATGCTAGAGGTCAGCCGCAGGAGCACATGTCTGGTCACCTCATGTGGAGACTAATATGCAGAGTAGGATTGTCATCTACTTGTGCATGGCTTTGAAACATACAGTCTGAAATACGGTGAGAGTGACAAATGGAAGAACTATCTGGTGGGTAAAGAGTAAAAGCTGATTTTTTCTGAGACTGCACTGTCAGAAAAATGGTGTATACAGCCATAAAAGAAAACTGGAGCTTCAAACAGTACACATTCACTTGTAGTGAATATAGCAGAGTTTGCTGAAGGTACTTCTCGTTAGGCTTGAAATGTTTCTAGTTGTTTGTATTACAAATAATTTATGCTGGAAGCTTCCCTTTGAACAGTCTCTATATCTACAAAGGTGATGCAATCTTCTCTAGGCAGATACCTTCCATTGCGATCGCATACAGAGAACGAGGAGGATTGATGTAAAGGTGCCAAATCTATCTTAAAATTGCACATCACTTATTTCTGTTTATGCTACACATATTTAAAAACTGCTTATTGAAGAATCTTGGGATTTTTAACTTAAAATATGCAGTTATGTAGACATTGTCAGCAGCTGCTGAACCTATGAATTAATTAGCAGGAGATTGAATCCACACCCCAGCAATAACCTAGAAAATGCAATCATCAGTTCTTACTGTTTCCTTCTGTAAAAGGTGGTTTAAGTGTTCTGTTTAAATAATTTCTTAGAATCATAGAAGAGAAATGACGAAGTTGGAAGGGACCTCTGGAGATCATCTTGTCTAATCCCCCCACTCAGAGCAGGGTCAAATACAGCTGGCTTCTACAGCTGGCATACAGGACTGTGCTGTGTTGGATTTGGAGTGTTTTCAGGGTTGGAGACTCCACAAGTTCTCTGGGCAACCAATTCCAGTGTTCAATCATCTTCAGAATACAAAAAAAATTTCTTTTCATTATGTCCACATGAAATTTGCCATGCCCCTAGTTCCTTTTCTGGACATGACCGAGAGTTTCTAGCTTCCTTCAACACTGTTAGGTATTTATTCATGTTGATAAGTTTCCCCTCAGTCTTTTCGTTTCCAGGCTGAACATCTCAGCTCTATTAGCCTCTCCCGGTATGACAGATGCTCTGCTCCATTAACCATCTTCACAGACCTGCACTGGATTTGCTCCATGTCTCTCCTGTACTAGGGAATACAGTGCAAGATCCAGCACTCCAGAGAGGATCCCGGCAGCATGGAATAGGGGGGCACGATCATGTCCCGTGGCCTGCTCACAATACTCATTCTAATGCAGCTCCAGAGGCTGTTGGTCCCCTTTGCTAAAAGTGGACAATGCTGCCTCATGTTCAGCTTGTGTCCACCAGCACCTCCAGATTGTCTTCTGTCAAGTAGCTTTTCCACTGCCCTTCTGGTGCCTGAGGTTGTTTCTTAATAGTTGTAGGACTTTGCGTTTCCCTCTGAACTTGAAGATATTCCCGGTGGCCAGTTTCTCCAGCCTGTTGAGATGCCTCTGAATGTCACTAAAACTATCTGGTGTACCAACTTCTCCTCCAAATTTCCTATCATCTGAAAACGTGCTGAGGGTGCTCTCTGCCTTATTGTCCAGGTGTTAAGCAGTCCTGGCCCAGTACCTGGTGTTTAGCTGGGTGTATGTTCATAAGTGACTGGTCTCCAGATGGATGTTGTGCAGCTGATCAGAGCTCTCTGATGCTGGGCACTGAGCAGGTTTTCAATCTATCTTTCTGTCCATTTATTTAGCCTGCTCTTTTTAGCTTGTCTCAGGATGTTATGTGAGTATCAAAAACCTTACTAAGATAACCAACATGTACTGCTCTTCTCCTGTTCACCAAACCTAGTCATCTTACTTTAGAAGGCTATCAGGTTGGGCAGGCATGATTTCCTCTTCATAAATCAGTGTTGACTGTTCCAAATTACTTTCTTGTCCTTAATCTGTTTAGGGGATACCATGATCTTCCCAGGGGTGGAGGTGAGGCAGACTAATCTGTAGTTCCCTGGATCCTTGCCTTTTTCAAAGATAGGAAGGACATTTGCATTCTTCCATTTCTGAGGAGCTTCTTTCAGTTACCATGATCTTTCAAAGACAATTGAGGTTGGCCTCAAGTGTGATATGATCCAGCTTCCTCAGCACTCCTGGGTGCATCCAATTAGGTTTGACTGACCTGTGTTTTTTTCCAGTTTATTTAGATATTGATCCTTCTCCACCATGGGTAGATTTTTCTTGCTTCAGACAGAATTTACCACTGGTCTTGGTGACCTGGGACACCTGAAGACAAATCTTACCTATAAAGACCAAAGTGAAGAAGGCATTGAGCACGTCACTGTGTAAAATTTCCTTTCCAAAACCCATCCTTGCATACTCAATCAGTATCTATATTTCTCCCAAAGCCTTAGAGGGATGTTGCTGTCCATGCTTAGGTCCTGCCTGTGCAGCCTAAACTCAGTGCAGCTTTTGCAAAGAGAAGTGAAGTCCTGTGTAAGTAAGAATGGTTTAATAAATTTTTTTGCTTCCAAAATGGTGTCAGTAGGAGTCTCAATTCTGTTGGAAACATAAGAAGGCGAATCAACTGTTACTGCTGGTTGGCTGTTCCAGTGTTCTGTATTCACTGTGGGCTGTCTTGCAGTTAACAGAGCATAGAACTGTTACAACACCTTTGAATGATCTGTTGGGAGCCTTTTAGATTAATCATGACCTGTGCCCTGTGGAAATGGACCAGTGGAATGAGGCAGCAGATGGAAGAATCAGATGCAGATATAGCAGCCTATACCACATTTTTAAGAAATTGGTATTTAGCCATAAAAATTAGACTAAAAGTCATCAAGTCACAAAAATGAGTGGAAGAATTTCTGTGTCTCCTTCTAAAAGATACAGATTGAGACATTATTAATGTTGGGGATGCATTCATTGACTTATGGAGGTGAGGTTTAGATATTAAAAATTTTTTAAGTCTTAAAAGGCACACCAGCAGTTTATCAAGTAGAGCAGCTTTCTGCAGTGTAGAGATGAGACTGCCAAGCAAATCTGAACGCATTTGTGCCTGGTAAACTTCTTCAAAATACCTGACTTAATACTGTCTTCTTTGATTGCAAAATTATGAATTCTTCAATTGACATTTTTAAGTGTGCTGTATTTTAGAACTCAGAACAGGACGACTTTGTTAGATTTGCTTGATGTTACTGCAACTCTCCTTTAATTTGGTGACAAAGCTTTAAGAGTGGACTTGTTCTCCTACTATATATGCATATGTACTAGTGTATGCATACAAGATTACTGCATTTTGCTGCTTGTCAGCTTCTTTTTTTGAGTTTCCACACTTGTTTTGTGCTTTGAGTATTCCTATGGACAGCTTTTAATTATGCATGAGATCAAAAAGCAGAGTTTTGCTACTAGTGGTGTTTTGATATAGTTTTTGTTAACAGGTGGCTGCAAGTTTTTGGATGATTTTCTGCTATTTGAATTTCCTACTAATGAATTTTCCTTGGTTATTGCTGAAATCATGTCCACCTGTTACTAAACAATCTGTGTTCAAGCTGCTGAAAATAAACTGGCAGACAAAGCTGTTACCTTTGAAAGCAACAATTGAGAAAAATTTTAGCTTACAGATTCTACATTAATTCAGCCATACATTATTATTAACATTTGGCTTAATTAAAGGTGTAACTGAATTTATGGAAAAAAATGCTGAGTGATGGATGAGGGTGAGATGACACTCTCTCACCTGAGCTCTTATCAGAAATAGCCAAAGTCAAGGAAAAGATATTATTTGGATCTCTGTATTTTTTTCCCTTTTTCTTTTCCATGTATAAAAAACTTCCCCCTCAAGGGATGTTGCTCAAACAAATTCTTGCAACATTTGTAGTTCAAAATACTGAAATATTACTCAGACAAGTGATTTTGATAAATAATTGTTATAGATCAGATCTTGTCAGTTTTGTGCTACTTTCTATATAAGCTAAATAATTAACATGCATGGCTATTACTCTTCTCAGCAAATCCAAATTAATTTGTTCATGTGCACTGACCCTAATAATTACAGACCTCAGGTTATTAAAGGCTATTATTATTCCTATTTCAAAGAAAGCTTGTGAAAATCTTCTAATTATGATTTCCCAGTTATTAGGAAAAATATTTTATTGGTATTGGAAAAAAAGACTTTGTCAAAGTAACCAGAGAGCTTGTTAACTTGGCTGAGTTTGCAAAAATGAAGTGTTTTAATACTTTTAGCCTGACAAGAGAGCTGCTTCCATTTAAGGTCTTAATCCCTTGTGTTCAGTTAAAACAACCACAATAATCTTGTGGCCAGGTAGGCTCTGAAGGTAAAGTGTGACACAAATGGTATTTGAAGCCTACAGAGTTTGAACCAAGGCTTTAAGAACCAAAATTACTTTTGGCAGAGTTCTTAAGAATTCTTGGCTATAGTATCCATAAGCTGTGAGTATCACAGTCAAAACTTTCTGAGCAAGTCAGGAATCTGCCATTTGCTCAGTTTTAAGTTACTGATTGGGATTTATAACAATAATACCAAAAGGCTCAAATTTGTGGTATAAGTGTGCAAAGTCCTGCACAAATCTAGAGTAAGACGTGTGCCCTTCATAGTCTAGCAGGGGAAGCCAGCTGTGTCTTGGGTAGATGACCATAACAACAAACTCTTTGAGCAGAAAGCATATTAGGGTTAATTTTTCATTCTCTGAAATCCTTAAGGGATTGCTGGGAGGTTTAGTGAAGGAACAAACAAAAGAAGGGAGCAAGAGAAGTGGAATAAACCTAAAGGCAGTGCAGGCATGGACTGTCCAAAGCAAGAGTAGTTATAGGAAGAAGAGACACCTCCCCTATTTCATTCGTTTTCATAGTCCACTTGACTTGTTTGGAATTCGATGTCTTGAGTATTCAGGCTCCTAGTTTTGGACTCCTAAGTTTGAAACTTAGAAGTTAGAGGATACTTTTGTCAGGGAATGTTTTATTTACATTAAAGATCTGACTTCAATTCATGGAAATAAGAGAATGTTGAGCTATTGAGTCTGGAAAAGACTTCTGCAAACAAATAGTTCTTAAGCATGATTTGCAGCATAAAACATTTTAATAGATGCCAGTGTGCCATAGGAATTAATTATGTTCTATAAGTCAGGCCTTTGGAGTCACTGAAGTCTGGCATTTCAATGAGAGTGATTTTCAAAGTTTGTGGGCTATTTTAAACTTTTCCTTTGGTGCAGGCAAAAAAAAAAAAAAAAAAAAAAAAAAAAA
>VZSE01027393.1:1740142-1915906 GCA_013398275.1 Promerops cafer
ATTTCAATTGTTATTATAATTAATAATTTCAGAAAACTTCAGCTAACTATGTACCAATAAAAGCCAAGTCTTTGTATTTACTATTAAGAGGATGTTCAAAACAGAAAAAGAAAACATGATTGGCAATCTCAGAAATTGTGTTCAGCTAACCCCTGGAGTATGTGCCTTTCCTGCAAGGAATGCTCTGTGTTAACAATGTTCCAAATGTTAATTAAGGCTACAGAAAAATAGACAAGTGCAGCCAATGGATGGCTTGCAAACTTGACATAAATGGTATAGATAAACAGTTTGTGAGATTCTGAAACTCTCATTTTTGTGTATGGAACAACTTCCTGCTCTTCCCTTTCTCCAAATATTTTCCTTGAAAATGTATAATAATATGAAGTTAATGACTGGTGCTGGTGCTATATCAAACTAGTATTTCAAGTGTCTGTAAAAATCAACCATTCTTAGAGCGCAGCAGAACTGTACGGGGGCAGGGACACTTTTCCCTATACCAGGTTGCTCAGAGCTCTGTCCAAACTGTCCTTGAACACTTCCAGGAATGGGCATCCACAGCTTCTCTGGGCAACCTCTTCCAGAGCCTCACCACCCTCATGGTAAATAACTTCTTCCTAACATCTGATTTAGACCTACTCTCAGTTTTCAAGCTATTCCCCTTTGTCCTGTCACTACCTGCCCTTTCTAAGTAGTCTTGTTCAATCTTTCCTGTAAGCTCCCTTCAGGTATTAAAAGGCCACAATTAGGTCAACCTGAAGTCTTCTCTTTTCCTGGCTGAACAATTCCAATTCTCTTAGCCTTTCCTCATAGGAGAAGTGCTTCATCCCTCTAATCATCTTGTTGGATCTCCTCTGGACTCACCCCAGGAGGTCCATGTCCTCCCTGTGGTGGGGACCCCAGAGCTGGATGCAGCACTGCAGGTGGGGTCTCGCCAGAGTGGAGTAGAGGGGCAGAGTAGGGGCAGAATCACCTCCCTTGATTGTCTAATCATGTCTCTTTTGATGCAGCCCAGGATGTGTTTGGCTTTCTGGATCATGTCCAGCTTTGGCATTCTGGATCATGTCCACCCTCTCCTCCACCGGCACCCCCGAGTCCTTCTCAGCAGGGCTGCTCTCCATCTGTTCATCCCCAGCCTGTGTTGATGCCAGGGTTTGCCCCAGTCCAGGTGCAGCACCTTGCACTTGGCCTTGTCAAACCTCATGAGATTCCCATGGGCCCTCTGCTCAAGCCTGTCCAGGTCCCTCTGGATGGCATCCTGTGCTCCAGGTGTGTCAACTGCACCACTCAGCTCAGTGTCATTGGCAAACTTACTGAGGGAACACTTGATCCCTTCATCCCTGTCATTAATAAAGGCATTAAGTAACATCAACCCCAATATGGACAACTACTATCAGTGAGTGTCCTTGTGACTTCTATGATCTATCTATACTACCAGATAAAGCAGGTGGGAGAGAAAGGGCAAGGGGTAGCTGGTAGAAGCACTTTCTCCTCATTTTACAGATTTGAAATCAAGCCACACGAAAATTGAGTAGGTGACAAAGTTTCCATAAGAAGACAGTAGCAGAAGTCCAGGTAGGATGTAGGTAATCTCATTTCTTCTCCCCTTGCCCCTCTGTTAAATATGTCAATAGCTGAGAGAAAACATGGTGGGGTTTATAGCATATTGTCTGTCAGTGGGAAGTACAGCGAATTTGTAAAGCCTAAAAAAAAACCTTTGACCTTCAAACAGGACATATTCAAAAATGGCTATTTCATTATATAGAAAAAAAAAAAAGGTTTAAAACTTGTCTCTGAGAGTAAACAAATGAGATCTGCAGCAAGCAAAGAGGAAGGCCAGGGTTCTGCAGATCAGATACTTTTACCTGGCTGCAGTGTTTAAAAGGGAGGTCACTCTCCCTGTTCTCACCTGAATTTTTCTCAGATATGAAAAATAAACTCAAAAATAACAGTGAGACAAGGACTGGTGACTTCAGAAGCTTAGAATGTTTACTTGCTTTACTTTACATTTTTTATTTATAATTATTCACAAAGAAAATCTTTGACAGAATTTAAACAAAAAAATGCCCATATTGAATTTAATGCACATTCTGGATTTAGGCATGAACCCTGCTTATCTCATCCTTTCAGTTTTATAGCTAAAGATGCCTTGCTGCTTCATCCTTCTGTGTCTTTTTCCTCCATATTCCTTGCCTGACACAGTTTCTTGGGTGCGTATAATTTCCTTCCTCCGTCAGTGTCATCGGTTTTAAATCACAAAAGATTTTTTCTTTGCAGAAGAGTCACGTACTGGTACTTACCTTTTTCTCTTTACATCTTTCTTTAGCTTGTTGCAAAACTACAATCGTGTATGTAGCAGCTTAAGAAAAAATAAAAGGGGGAGAAAGAAACCAGGGAAGAGAGAATACTAAAAAAGTTCTAAGGAAACAGGATTTTCTTGTTATTTGTAAAAAACCATCAAAATGCATCCACTACTTAGCTATTATTTGCTATAGGGAAAAAAGTCCTTTATTAAACACGAAAACTAAAGTTTCAGCTACATTCTTAAAATACAGTGGGCTATAAATGGAATGTGAATAGTGCAGCTGGGTAGCGTTATAATAAAATTTTCGTTGTGATATAAGGGAGACAGGGATGACCTTCATCACTCACTCTAAGCTCTCTCATGAATTATGAGTCATTCAAATATTAGTGGAATTAAAATCTATAACACTGCCAGTCATTGTCCTGTATCCCTATGGAGCTCTTCCTTTTGCTGTCAACATGAGGATGTCTGCAATCTGTGCACATATCATGCCAATGATATGTTTATAGCCCAAGCAAAGGAATAGTGATTTAGTTTTAAGCTGCTTCTACAGCTTTTTCATATTTATGTTGAAAATATTTATTGTTTTCTTGATGAGTTGTTGTCAACATGAAAGCATGTTGTAGCATGAAAGAATGATTTGTGTGGGTTTTTTTTCCTTTTTTTGTGCCTCAGCAATTTTGTACAATCTCTACATGATTTGACAGTTCAGGAGTAGCAATGCAAATTAGTTGTCTGTGGACTAAGAGTCCTGGTAAGAAGCCATTGGTAAGAAAATGAAGGTAAGAATGTTTTAAACTTTAGCACACATATACTATGTGCACTACCCTCACCAAAGAGTGGTGGACTATAGCAGGAGACCAAGCTCAAATCTGGGTGTCAAAAATAATTCCTAGTTCCTCAAACTGTGTTTGAGTTGCTTTGAGGGCTCTTTTGGGTTTTTTTCCATAAATTGCCTCTGAACTAAATGCTTGGAAATTTACTGTAATTCTTAACGGAGCTGATCTGAAACAACCTTTTACAAGGCTGAGAATATGCTGGTTGCATCAGTCTTTCACATGTTAAACATCCTAACTCACGTTTATGACTGACTTGACTCCTCACTTGAGGAAACCCAAGACCTTTCGTCACTACACTGTGCAGGTGAAGGCTTCCTTCACACCTACTGGAAAAGAGGTAGCATTTTGGCAAAACTAGCTCTTCTCTTTTCAAATTAGTTCCCCTTTGTTTAGAATTCAGCTACCCTTATCCATCTTTAGCAGCTGGCCACTAGTGTGTTAGTCCTGTTTCTCATGTGCAGATGGAGTGATGTAACTTTCAGATGCTAGTAGATATCTAAAACAGGTATGTCAAGGTATAAAAGTGTTTTTGTATCTTGGAGAAAAGAAGTACTTTTCTTTTTCAAGATAGGGCTAATGAGGAAACAGGAGCATGTGTTACAGTTAACATGAGATGCTGTACTGAGAGTGATGAACACAGTGAAAGCAAAACCACCTTTTTGTCAACAGCTACAAATAGAGGCCCAAATCCTAATGAGGATTTGAGGTCCAAATTCTAGTGAGGATTGGCATGATCAGTGTCACACAGTAGAGCTGAAAAATATATTATTTTTATTTTGCAGTATTCATGGATGCACCTAGTTTATCATGGCCAATTACATGCTCTGAATTTCAGTTGCTACAAATACCACTTCCTTTGATGATACTGGGTGTGCACTGGGAGGCATAGTTTCAATTATTGGTGTGATCTGTGATTGATCAATTTTTTGACAACAAAGAATTGTTAGCAGGGCCACATAGCGAAGCAGTCAGTGGAAAAATCCCTTTGATAACGTTTCTATCTAATTTTGGAGCACTGCCACTGCCACACATGAAATACCAACACGATTGAATTTCTTTTTGCTGGCATTTAGCAGGACCTATGGGGGTGTGCAGAAATCAATGGGGGACCAGGAGTCTGGAAAATTGCATACTTGAAGAATTAATGAACTATAATTCTGTATTACATTCTCAATCACATTTTGCTTCCTTTTCATTAATGTAACTAAATTAGTTTTCCGTGGACAGGGTACTTTATAAACTGCAATCATGGTCTTGCTGGGATTAAAAATAAAAAAAGACCTGTTATAATAGTAGCTATTTTTTCATGCAACGTGGCAGTTGGAAATTTTTAGTGAAGAGCATATCATCTGCAGCACTGACTCCACCTGTCAAAGCAATTTTAAAATTACTTAACCAGAAGTTCTGCTAGGTCTGGGAGGTGTTGAGATAGAAGCAGCAACTCCAAAGACATTCCAAATACTTTTTTCCCCCCAAGATGATGGTCTTCACTCTTCTCTGAAGGCTGTATCTGACATAACTGGTATTTCTAGTGCTGTGTAGAGAAAGTTCTTTTGCTCATGGAATTGTGTTTTGGTAGGATAGAATTGTGGGTGACTCCTCCTTGCTGTGTCCCATGAGTCATCTGTAATCTTGCCCTTTATGATTTAAACTTGTAACTGAATAAATGTTGGGATGAAATTGTGGTTAAAATCAAGAATATTCTATGGTTTAATGACAAATTTTATGTGAGAACCCATACAGTGAAAAGAATGCCCTAGTACTTAAGATATGATACCGTATCTTTAAAGAGTTCCTCAAAGATGACAAATCAGAGTGAGACTGTAAACAAAATCAGGCTCTAGGACTGTGACTGATAAAGGAAGAAAGTTCCTTTTTGAGTCAGATGCAGTGTTAGAAAAAAAAAGGAGCTGATCAAACTTTATAAAATAGACTTCAAAGTCATTCCAAACAACTTAGGTTTTCTGGTATAACTGGTATCTTCTTGGATTATGTCAGCATTCTTAGCCACTATATTCTTGAGGGTTTTATTCCTCTTTATGGTATTTATATGCACATGGTATATGAGAATGTAGTGGGATGGAAATCCCAAAAGCTGATCTTTTGTTTTAACAGTGAGATAGCTCCGGTATATTGAACTACTTTCAGGATCTCACATTTCTCCGTCTTGACCTGTTTTTTTGCATAAGATCTCACATCAAAGGTCTGGTTGAACAGGAGGGTCTTCTCAAGTATCATCATATTAGATATCTGTTGTCACATGAAAACCAGCAGAAACACTTTCTGGTTCTTACATGCAAGAGATGGGACTCTAGAATTTGCAGTAGAGATGAGCCCTTTTCAAGGCTGGTCCAGAAAACTGAGTCATTGATAGCAAATACTTCATGTAGTACAGTGATCTTTTCATTAGTCCTACTTAATAAGGCCTTTTCTCCCTTCCATACATATTTACTAAAATTAGATAACCCAGACACCATCTTAATCCTACTGTAATTCTGTTATCTGAGCATAAATCTGAATAGTTGAAACATGACCTTTTACGTACAAGCCAGACATAATATCCTTGAAATTTTATTGACATACGCAAAGGCATATCGGAGTCTGACTGTTCCAATTGTACCCATGAAAAAGAAAGCAAATATTGAAGATTTATCTGTTTAAGCAACTTCCAAGTCTCCTAAACCACTTCTTCAGTGATCTGTTGCTGAAATTATTTTTCTTTCAGCTGTTTGCACTTTATTTATACAGTATATGGGGCTGGGATGTGGATGGCTCAGGAGGTTAGCATTAGGCTAGAAAGGCTGTTGCTGTTGAAATGGGATCTCAAATTTAGCCTGAGTCAGGAGTGACTTAACATTTTGCAAGATGTTGGCTGCTCATTAATCTCTGTAACCACGTCCAGTGATAAAACCCAATTACCCGTGGGACAGATTATTGCAATTGGGAATCTCTATTAATTGGCAGTCATTGCTAGCTGCCATGTATTATTCTGACACAGAAAAACTTCCAGTGTGGAGACAATGTAACTTCTAAATATATACAGCTTCCAATCTGTGGTGTTGACTTCTTGACAAGCAAGGACTTTGGTTTGTATTGACCTGGATAAAGCAGTTTATGACAGAAAATATTTATAGACTGTGTTGTGCTCTGTGTCTCTGTAAGTTTGTGAATGCAGGCTTTTCTAAGAGGAGGATTTGGTGATTAACCTTTAAGTCTTGAAGTGTGTAATATAAAATGGTAGCACACCATGGTTCTTTGTTGAGTGCAGCTTGACTACATTAGAGCTCGGTCCTGTTGCTGGATGAAAGAGAACTTCTGTCTTTGTAATTGGCAATTTTATACCACTTTCAGTCTTCAAAAAGTCCTATTATACAGAAATCCTCTAATAATATGAATCAGACAGCTAGTTCTCCTTTTCTTGTTTTTGTACCAGTGGATAATTTGCTAATGATCTTATTTTACTCTTCAGGGAGCAGAGTTTTCTCAGTGTTCCCAAGAGAAAAGGGTATTATAGCTAAAACTGTTGCCACGGTTAAGGAAATGAGTGATCCTGAGGTGTAAGGAAGGTATTTGGGAGACCAAATGTCATGTCAAGGGGAGCTAGGTGTATACAGCTCTTACTTGCAAAATGCCTCTGATTGTGTGTCTGCTTTATTAGAGTGAAGCCTCAGCAAAAAAAGTTAAAAATTTTGAGTTGAAAAATGGGGAAATAAATATGGAAAAATGGAAATAAGAAGGCTGACTGATGTAAGTTAAAATATAAAGCCTTTTGCTAACTTTCTTTTATATAGTAATATTTCATTTTCCATGCTTTTCTAGTACAGCATCAAACAGGACTTCATTATCACTGTTAATATTCCATATAGTCCACTGATAGACCATAGCCACTGGCCAAGCAAAACTTCAATCAGTTTTTCTTCTCTTGTCAGCTCACACCTCTGACTGAGCAGCTGCAAGATGATTCATCCAAGAAGATTTCACCATAGGACAGGGGAAAATTATTTCTGTCTGCTTTTCCCATACTAATAAGATAATTTCAGTTGCAGATACTTTTTACAGCACTTCCTGAGCCATGCTATAACAGAAATCTTTTTATCCAAATGTCAAGAAATTTCCCCATGAAATCAGTGCTTTTGCTTTGTAAGACACATTTCTGCTGCAGTTTCTTGTTTAACAGAGTTGCAACAGTCATATTTTGTCCCATTACAGAGCATGTTTCTACTAGAATTAATAATCAGCATTAGCTGTGAGAATTAAAACACAATTCTGTGCATAAGGAACATCTGTATTCTGAAACCTGCTGGCATGTGCTTAAGATGTCATTTGCCTAAAAAGTTAGTGGTGACAAGTGTTTAGGATTTCTTTTCTTTGCTGCAAAATCCTGAATGGAGTAATGGCTTATTCAGCATGGATGCAGCAATGGTTCCAATGCAATGCCAAACAATCTGTGGGGAGTAGGACATTTTTCAAGACCTGCAGCATGCTTCCATACATGCTTATGATGGGAGGCTTTCTTATATAACTCCACTCCAACTTTGCATGCAGTCATAACAAAACTAGAAGAATGTATTTCTTTGTTTATTGACATCAGATAAAGCATTTAATCCTGAGTAATACTTCTTCTGTTACAGATTCATCAGCAAGTTTGCAATTATATACAGAGAAGCTGCTTTTGTTATCACTTTACCAATACTGATGTGACATTCACGGCTTGTTTTTCCCGAATAATCAATGAGTTCATCTGAATGTATTCTGCTTGTGTGTGTGATATTGCAGTTACACTTATAAGGCTTACAGATTCACAAATAAATTTTTCTGAAGAGAGGAACACAGGCTTCCTTTAATTCATATCTGTTACTTTCACCTAAATAACACTCGTTTCTCCAGCTCGTCACCAATAAATACATTGCAATAAATACATTCTTTCCCAAAGAATTATATGCCATCCAATGTCTTAATGCAATGTTATTAAGTAGCCAGTATGAAGATTAACATCAGGTCTTAACAACAGTGCTTGTCTTTCAGCCTCTGAGTGGACATGCTCTACTGGTTCTCTGGGGTTTGCAGCTTTAGCCAACCCCAGCAAGTTCTGTTGCACTGACCAGGTGAACCCAAGCGTTTAGCGCGGTCACTCCTGCTCTGCCCGGCGAGCTGTGTGTCTGCCAGGCAGCATATTCCCCAGTGGCAGGGGAACTTCCAGATTGCAGTCCATCCTTTTCTTTTCTTTTCGTTTCCTTTTTCATGAGTGATCTGTGGCTTTCTGAGCGAGTAGCAGTAGATAAGACACAGACTGCAAGCCAACCTTTTCTCACTACTGTAACATAATTTTCATTGATCTTCCTCTGATCTCTCAAACACCTCTGGGTCCCACTGGCTCCTGGCTGCTCACAAGAAAAAGGCCAGAGTTTATACTGATTTAGAAAGAAACACACTGAGCAGTGGAAGATTGTAAAGGTTTGGCATTTCTCAGTCCTGCAGCGCAACTACTCAGATGATTATCTTGAAATTCATAGGGGAGTTGAAAATTCTATTTTAAACCAGTAGAGACTTACGACTTAATTTGTGGTGCACAAAGCAGCAAAATATACACTTGCTGCAATATTGCAGCAGGAGTATTGGTAATTTTTATCATCATAAATACTGATAATGTACATCAGAGCTGCCTGTTTAGAGATACTGTTGATAGAAAATCAGACTGATGCATCACAGTGAAAATTTCTAATGAGATTTTATCAAGAATCTGTAAAGCTTTTAAAAACCAATACACTCACGATACAGTTGTACAGATATTCAAAAGAAATTTTTAAAACAATTATTTGGCATGTAAATAAAATACCCAGAGTGCATCCCACATACCCCTTGTCATGTATAAGAAAAACACAGCTCAAAACCAAATGTGGGTGACTGTGCTATACCTTGTAGTTTATGCAGGTGTTTCCCACACATTATTATTTTTTATTACCTTCAAATGTGGAACAAAGTGTTCTCAATGGGCGAGGAAGTCTCAGGGTTTTATAAAGTTAGTGTTTGAATAGGTTTCACAAAATACTTGATAAGAGTATGTCTATCTAGACACATAGCTATTCTCAGAAAAGAGATGCATTACTTTATTGTAGCTCACAGTTTATTTTCTTAGCCAGTTTGCACTTTCTCCTATGAAAATAGCAAATGACATAAATGGGAGGTAACAGGGACAGAATTTTCACATATTTCACATGTATGTCAGTGGTCACATCACACTTCTCCTTTGTATCTCTATCCTGGAGGATACTAGGTCACCTGCTGATGTACTTTAAGAGTTTGAGTCTTGATTTGTTACTTCAGTTCTTAGTTTTAAAGATTCAACCTTTAAAGAAAGGTTGAATCCTTGCTTTGGCCAGAGTGGCCAGTACACTGAGAGTTTATTCATTGTTCAAACTCATGGTGTGGAGGGTGATTAGAGCTTTTTATTTCTGAAGGCAGTTTGAATATGTTGTACCTCCCTTTGTGTTGGTTCTCTAGGCACCTCTCAGTCAGCTTGATGGTCAGATAGGTATGCTTCTGGTATAAAACACAGTGATAAGGCAGTGAATCTGATAAGGAGCAACTCAGTTTTATTCCTGTTTGACTCCATACTCTTGGTATTCCCCAGCTGTTAACGGCACTCATACTCTGGGACCTATTCTTTAGTACAGCTTACTGTACCTGAAAGCACTGGAAATGAACATGTTACAAAGTTCTCTGCATCTCTGCTAAGTCGATGAGTTTGGATGTCTTTAGAACATGCTTTGGTGGATTTTGGATCTAGTGAGTGTGTTAAAAAAAATCCATTCTATGATAAATTGTTATGGTAAAGTTTAGTCAGTGGAAGTTGTTGATTTAAGATAAACACTTCCCAAAGGAATTTCCAGGAGAAGGAGAATGTGTTGTGTTTCACCCTCATTATTTAAGCATTTGTTTGGAAACCCAGTTGTTTTCTTTGATGATTAGAGAGGAGCCTGCAGTTAATTATGTTGAGATTCAGAGGTGCTGGTATAAATCAACAGGACCTCCACAGGATAGGGAAGCCTTTCTAACCTAAGACTGGTGTCACCAAAAGCATAAGCAAGGACCAGAGTAAATATTTAATGTTTTTATATACCTCTAGAAAAAGATCTTTATTTTGTCAGGCAGTCTGCACTACTCAGAAAGTTATTATCTTATTATATGAACTGGGACCTAACTATTTTCTTCATATTATGGGCAGTTTAAACAGATGTCAGATTACCTGTCATGTATTGTGACAAAATGAGTTGTTACTATGTAGGCAGTAAATTGGGATTAGCAGTACCTCTGCTTCTGTTAGGCCCAAAATCATTAGCCAAGTACTTTTATGGAAACAATTCAAAACTTCACTGAAATTAATTCTGCAAATACAAGTGCCAGTAATGAAAATAATTCTGTGAAACGCAGAAACACCAGGGATATTGTTCTTTCTTTGGATGAATATAGCAATTTCCTCTGTGTGAATTTTCTTCTGTTTTGTTGTTCTTGATAACCAGACATTGATGAGTGCTCGGATGGCTTTGTTCAGTGCGACAGCCGTGCTAACTGCATTAACCTGCCCGGATGGTACCACTGCGAATGCAGAGATGGCTACCATGACAATGGGATGTTTTCACCAAGTGGAGAATCCTGTGAAGGTCAGTGTCTAAAAAAGGGTGGGGTACTGTTGTGATTCACATGAAAGTGTCCAGAAAATGCCTAGTGTTTCAGATTGTACTGGTCAAGCATTGTCTTGAAAACTGCAGTGAAATTTAAACCTTGACCCAAATGAATTAAAGTCTAAATAAGCATCATAATCAAAGGCAAAAGAATATAAAGTATGAATATTCCTATAATGTGGAGCATTAGTGGAGCTTTTCTGTGTTTTGCTAACATAATATGTAAAGTCAGGCATGGTGATTAAAATGCAGTTTCTCTGGCCCTACATCTGCTTCTGTGCTTGTCCCTTGCGTAAGTGATTTCCCATGGGCTGGTAGCATGCACTGTAATCTGTCACTCCACAGTAATCTGTTTATATGTCAGATTCTTTGTATATAGAAATGGGCCTCAATCCAGACCTCATTTCCTCCACTTTGTTTTCCTCATACACTGAAATAGTTCTTGATAAAAATATTTCCCATTGCAAAAAATGATTATGCATCCCTGAGACCCTTACCTACACCTTGGTTAATACTGTGGTGTTTCTCCTGTGTAATGCCTAACTGCTTCTAGAAGGCTGCAATTTGCAGACCTATATTACAAACTAGGAAGCTCAGTGGATATAGGGTTGGAGCAAGATGTAGGGGACAAGAGAGTGACAAGGGGGACAAGGAGATGGAAAGGTTTTCTATGTTCGTGAATGATGTTAGAGAGAACAGCAGATTAATAAGAACACAATTATTTTCAGATGCAGATCTCTTAGTGTGGAATGTTATTCAGCTTGTAAGATATTTCGTGCTGCTCCTCTTAAATAACAGAAAAAGCCAGTCTTTTTTTTTTTTTTTGCCATGAACTTCTCAGGGCAAAATTATTACCCTTTCTCCCTTCTTTCTCTGAGTGCTGAAATATTCAGTGTTCACAGTGTAAGCTTTCTTATTGCTGTTTAAACTCACATTGGTGGGCTGCATTGGTCCCAAAGGGAAGCAACTGAATTAATTTCTCTAAGGCAGACACACAGACAGTTCTCCAGGAGTGAGAATGACCTTTCTGGTATACCCATCATCAATACTTTATTTCAACACATTTTCATCACAGCTGAAAGCCTGTATTCCCAGGAGGAATCAGCAATTTAGGGCAACCACTGCTTTCATAAGTTGAGCTTTCTTTGTCAAGAACTAACTAAATGTCAGTGTTGGCTGGCCAGGAGTTAGGACAGGAAGGTGCAAAAAATAAGTTGTGGTCCCTCTGATTATAACACTGCCCTTCTGTCACTCATGGCACAGAAAATAAATACTCCAGCCAGGCGTTTTTGGAAATATTCTCAATATCCCAAGTTTTATCTTCAGTGCCAGTATAACATTTGCCTCATGGGTTGAAGATAGTGGTTTGGCACATGCTGTCTCAAGAGAGATACATGATACAAAGTGACTGTGTTATGATGTGTGCAAACAAGTATCAATTAAGCAGCAATTTCTAAACAAATGAAAAGCCAAGGGAAAAGAAATGTGGGGATTGCTACATGTATACAGAAGTGGCAATTATTAGACTGTTTTGACCTTTTCTAGAAAGAGCCAGCAGCTCTCTATTAAACATACACAGAGGATAACAAGTAATTAGAATTAAATCACAGATGCCAGGAAACTATCTTCATTGCTGATGACCCTAGTGACTAACAGTGGAACACTTTCAGTTTGATTGATTGCAGCTCCAAACATTGGGATCCTTAGCAACTTGAGATCACAGAATCATAGAAGGGCTTGGATTGGAACGTACCTTAAAGATCATGTAGTTCCAACCCCCCTGGGCAGGGACACATCCCCCTCGACCAGGTTGCTCAGGACCCCATTCAGCCTGGCCTTGATGGGGAGGAAGTTTAGGGATTTGATTAGCTTTACCACATCACTTTTATTGGATTGGAGCTTGTGACATGTTGTTGCAGATGGAAATAAAACAAGAAAGGGTGTGAAGAGACAACCTAAAATCCATTGTAGTGTGGAAAGTTGAACTTGCAGTAGCACAACACAGTAGCAGAAGCAATCATCTTCTCTGCTGTCAGATCTTTCCACTGTAAGAGATTTCCCTACCGGGTTTAAAGACAAAAGAAAACATATTGGTTTTGATAGTTCTTCAGTAACCCCTGGTTAGATGTGATTAGATTGAGCTGTTGTTGGATGGTCTTTTAGACAGTCATTTTAGTGGGGTAGCAGCTTCCAGGCTATACTAATCTCAAATTTCAAATCGCAGTTCTCCAATCCTCACTTTCAACTCTATCCAGGACCAGCATCCTCTGAAACTTTCTGTCTTGTGCAATCTTGCAGAGCTGTGGAAGAAACAGTGCAAATTACTTCAAAGTAGTGTTTAATAGTAGTGCATAATAGGCTTGACTTGACTCATCTTTTGTTAGTTTCAGCTGGTTTGAAGTAAGTTCCTTCTTTTAGAGGAAAAAACCTATAAAAGCCAAGGAAGCGTGGATTTAGATTTTTTTTCTTGATTGTTCTACATCTTCTTCCTCAAATATGGGTCTGTTTGTGTCCCCTGGACATGTGCTGATAATACTACACAAAGCGTTTCAGTGTTCAGTGTAATCAGTTCTTTGTTTCCTTCAGCAAAGACTCTGATTTTAAAAATCCATGTGGAAATGCTTCTGTTAAAATCACAGATGCACAGGAGCATTTCCTTAAAAGCTTTATTTTAACAGAATTCCAAAGCTGACTTACCCCTTTTAGGACACCATACTAAATATTCCTACCTAGAGATGGGCTCCTTGGTAGCACTAGACATTGTCAGTGCTTGATAATGACATAATTGCTACTGAATTGCCTATTTTACACATCCATTGACCTTGGCTACTGCTGCTTCTTTGACACAACTGAGAATATTGAGTATTTTGACTAATGTACTTGAATGCAAAAATTCATAATCCCATTTTATTGTACCTACAGGCAATGGAAGACCTAGAGATCCCTTTGCTAATAGTTTTGATTCACATTATACCCCCAGGTAGACCTATGGTGTCTATAAAAATTACTGAGAGAAATTATGGGAAATGCAGCTGTAGGGCTTTGACCTCTTAGCAGCACTTGCTGTTTTTCCCTTGGAAATAGAATTATGTTATGCATCATTGTATTTCCAGAAAAGTGAAATATCAGCCATGTAGTCCTTGTATGGTTTTGGGAAGTCTTAAATTTTGTATATGTAAATATAGCATTCAGTATGGTATATTATCTAGTATCTTCCTCTTTGCCCCCGACAGCTTTTCTTTAGAGTTTCTTCAAAGAGTCTTATTGGTACTGAAGGTTGTCTCTTATGTACCATTTCATAAAGAGAGCTGGGCTGAGGGAGTAGATATTGCATCCTCAGGCTTCATTGAAGTAAAAAAAAAAAACCAAAAAAAACTAGAACAACTGAGGGCAAAATCCTAAAATAAGAAAGTTCAGGCCCCATTAATGTTTGCCCTGCAGTTCTGTGTAACGTCCCGATTCCTTTGAATTTGTCCTTTGCAATGTCTAAAAGCTTCCATAATCAGTTGAAGAGGGAGGCTGTATTGGTTCCTACCAGAATAGTGCAGGTTATGCCTCATCAGTTGTTGGACATTTGGCACACATCCACATCCAAAGAAAGCTCACCTCATTAAGGCAGCCCCTTAGGACTCACCGAGAGTATCTGTCAGGTACCAGCTGTTGTTAGTATGGAATATGAGATCAATGTACCTTCACTCTCAGCAGGTACTACATTCTTTAAATGAGACAGATGCAAATGAAAGGTTTGGAGAGATCAATCCAGAATGCCCAATTCATAAAAGAATCTTTTTTGGTTGTAAGGGTTTATCCATATGTGAACTCCCATTTGGGTTTCTGGTCTGAAGTATCTTATATTTTTTTTCTGCCATCCTGCTTCCAGAATTAGAATCACTTACTTCTCTGTGTGACAGAGCAGCCTGCCTGACAGCACAGAGGCTGAGGCTTGACTTGAAGTCTGTTTTCAACAATCCAGAATAATGAGGGATGGAGGCAGATTACCAGCCTCAGTATGCTCCCCAGCCTTACTGACTGAGCAAAGTCCAAAATGGGCACTCCAGCATCTCTGTCTCTGGATCTGGAAGGCAGAGGAATTGCTGGCTGTCAGGACGTCTCAATTTATCTCACACTGCATCCAGTATTTTAACTACTACATGAGATTTCTTGAAGTTGAAAAACCACTGTTAGTTCTGTGTCCTACACTTACGTTTATCAGAAGCTTTGGGTTTGATAGCAATTAAGGGAAACAGGAAATAAAAAATCGCTACTCTTCAGCAGGAGACCTTACTAGCACTCACAAAGCTCCATCAAAATCCTTTTGTTTTTATTCATGATCATTAAAGGTCAGCAAATAAAGTGACTTCTTTCTTTTTTCCATTTATCCCAAATAGAGCTATAGGCATTAAGGCTTCAGTATTGAATTTGGGAACCCAATTTAAGCATCACTAACAGAAGGCAGATATGGAGACACACTAGTATTTCAATATTCTGGAGTGGGAAGAATACAAAATTTTCAGAGTTTCTGATCTTTTATGAAAAGACTGATAAAACAGAAACTTCACCACTGTATTTTATAAGACAGCAATTTGAACACATTTACTGTATAGGGACACAACATTTCTGTCAAGCTGATGTTACCAACATCTGAAATCTCAGCTCTTCATCTTCCACATCTGGTAAGCACTCTCACAGGTGGCTTACATGAACTCACAAATAAATTATTCACGATTCATTCACTCTTTGAAGACTGATTACATCAGTCAATAGATCTACTCAGGACAGAAAAGAACAGAAATAGAACTTTCTGCTCAGATGAACTTGGGTTCCCTAGCAAATGGACTCCTTCCTTTTTTGCCTTAAGCAAAAGGTATCCTGGTACTTTCACCTTGCTGAGCTAATGCTATTCCTCAGAGCAAAGGTAACTGAGAAACTTTGGTTGCTTCAGAGCAAAGGAGCTGTCCACCCTCCCAAGCCATCTCTTCCAATATTTCTCAGTGATACAAATGATCACTTTACAAAAATGAGAGTCTAACCAAAATCAGAATGATTCTGGTCTCAGGCAGACCTTTCAGGGTTTTGTGAGAGTCTTCTGCATGTAGGTGTGGATAGTTCATCGGAGGACAGATAGCTGCAACTTTGCATCACCTGTGTCACAGTGGGTCTCTGAGCCTTTTGTCATTTCCTAGCGTGGTGTGCACAGGTGTTTTTTTTTTTTTTTTTTTTTGTTTTCTAAATGTGCCTTGTTTGTATTGCTTGTGAGTTTATGTTGAATTTTTGCATCTGCCATTTGTGAGGTTTTTGTCTGTATAATTCAGCTATTTTTAGAGCTATCTACAGTAGTTCCAAGATCTTTTTCCAGAATTCATCCAAAAGACTGATATAATTTTTGAACAGCTATTTCCCTATGCACTTTTCAATTGAATCTCATCTGGCATATTATTGTTTGCTCAGTCAATATCACAAAATACTTCTATATTTCACTTCTAATATTTGGGTTTAATACTTCATTATCAACAGTGTTAATCATTGCACTGTTCATCTTTTTCTCCAGGTGACTAAGTATTTTGGGCAGCACACATTCTGGCACAGATTCTTGGGGACAGCTCTCCATTGTGACAACCTGACCATTTTTTGCTGCCTTTTATTACACAATAATTATCCCTTTTTATCCCTTTTGTTATAAATAATTATTATTAATACTAATTACTATTGAATATAATTATCAGTAATCTTTGAGTCCATGACTACTTTTCTTCCATGGCACATAGTTCCTTTAAGAGCATGTATTTTTCAAGGACGATCATAAATAAAAGTATTACAGTATATGAAATATATCTCTCTCTCTTTAAAATACTTTTAATTATTATAGTATACTTTGAATCTATGACATGGTATTTTTAAACAATCATCTTTCTACCTGAAAATGTTATCCTTTCAGTTGCTAGTTTTAATTCATATTTAAAACTTCATCATTTTAATGTAATAACCTTTTTGAATTTAAACACTACAACAGAGGCTTTTTTTTTTTTGCAGCCTTTTAAATTCCTTGAAGGATATTGAATTTGTGGTCACTGTTGGTCTCCAATGTGGAGTGGTTGCTTGGTAGAGACATTCTGTATCAGAGGCTGCCTGCTGCTCAGGGCCAAGTGAAATGGTGCTTTGTCCCTCTGGGTTTCTTTGACTACCTCTTCCAAGAAACAGTCAGTAAATCTCTTTAATACAACCTTGGGTCTCAGCCTAGAGCAATTGAAATTCCCGTTTTTATGGAGTTTTCTACCTCTGCAGTCTCACAAATACTTCAAATGGAGTTTAGTCATTCTAAATACTGTCACCATATTGTATGGCTTTAGTCCGGTACTTTTCCTGAGTAGGCAGTAAATTATTTGTAATAGAATTAACTCCTGGTTTTCTGTAACATGTATCACTACTTCTCCCATGATATTCCTTTGTTATCGGAACATTAAGTTGTACCTAGAGATGATGGTAAGAAAAGGAAAATCCTTAAAAATGAGACAGATCAAAGATGCTGTAATTTTTCATGTAGGTTAGATAAATAAGAGCTTATTCTCAATTTAGCACTAGATAACTAGTTGCATTTCATTTCTGTCATTTTTTTATTGAGGCAAACCTCCAAGTCTTTTGAGACATAATGTTCTAATGTCCTAACATTCAAGCTGCTTGGTTCTTAAGCAGTGTGTTGTAAATAGCCTGAAGTGAACTATTTGTTTTTGAGTGGTTTGTGGGGGACTCTGGGGCTGGGTTTTTTTTGTTTCTTTTGGGAGGGACTTGGGGTTTGTTCGTATGTATATTTTGTTAACAGCATGGGAGCAGTAATAAAATGGCTTTGTGGCTGGATATACTGGAATATGCAATCTGTAATCTTACCATCTTTCCTTTTCAAACACAAAAGATGCAGGACCCAGTGTCCCTTGTCCATAGCTGGTTATGGCTGTAAACACAATTTCAGTAACATGATTCACCATCTATTAAAAGTCTAAAGTAAAAAAAAAAATGAACAAAGTTTTGCTTGGTATGGATTATTTGTGTGCAAGTTCTTTGCTGATAATGCCTGAAGTTTGATATGGATGAATAATGCAGATGAGAGTTTCATGCGTGAAAAGTTGCAGCTTCTCTTGCTGCATCATAAACACACTGCTGTTTCTGATTAGGTTAGAATGAAAATGTAAATAGCTCCTGCTGTGACTAGGGATATTTAAATTGCCCCATCCAGAACATCTATTTTCATGAATCAAACAACTGAGAAAAACGAGATTTGGAATTTTCGGAAGTTCTCAATGCCAGATAAGCTCGGCTCAATACCAGAGTCAATGATGAAACCTCCACTATTTTCAGTTACTGTGGCTGTGTTGAAAAATAAACCTCAGGAGCCTTTTTCTCCTGGGAAAATTGTGGAATAGACTTATATATAAGAGCTGAAAGCAGAGTCAGTGTTTATAGGGTCACCATTTGTTGTTTAAAGGAAACCTTTCTTATTTACATGACAGCTGAACTTTGTCCAGTTATCTCATTAAGTATGTCTGCCTTCTGTTAAGTACCTAGGTTGCTGAGAAGTGACATTATAAATTTATGACAGGTGTGTGAAAATTATGTCCAAAAGAGTGTTCTAAATAAATGAATACAAGTTTTGGAAAGTAATTTATTAAAAATTACTTTGATAATAAAGATAATCTTGCTGTTAATCCAAATCATTATATTTAAACAGAATTTGTGTCTGTTCTTGTTATTGCATGACTTAAGAACAGCTATACCTTAATTTTAAATTGCCAGATTACATTACTTTCCAGGTGGATTTAAGAGAAAATACAGGAAGGAGAGAGCAGCTCTTCCATCCCTCTGCTCTGCCCAAACCAGCATCACTCAAACCATTCCTGTCAGCTACTTTTCTAAAAACCTCCAAGTTTAGAGTCTGGATAGCCTCTTCAGGGCCACCTGTTCCACTGGCTATGTGTCCTGGGTTTCCCTGTCTGATGTGCCAGTGATGTTTCAGCTGTTCAGTCACACTGAATTCAGTTCAGTGTCCCGGTTATCTTCTGCCCTGTTACAGCAGTGACTGCCTCCAGATGCCCCAGAAGGCAGTGAGGTAGGAGGTGTAGAGATCTGAGATTATTTGCCTGTTCCAGATTATCTGATACGTAAATAAGTGTACCATGGGCCCTAATGCATGAAATGTAATCTCTCTCCCAAAATCTGTTAGCACTAAAAATTGAGTATTCTTGCTAGCTTTATACACTTTTGGCTATGCAATTGTTTTTTGCTTCTTAGGATTCTGTGGCAGTGAGTGTCGTAGTTTGTTTATGCATTGTATGAAAAGTTATTTCCTTTTATCAGGCAGAAATTTGTTGTCTTTCAATTCCATTCACTGTCCCTTGTCTAGTGTGTTAGCCAATATGGAGAAAAAAGCTCTCAACATGTCTTCTTTGGAGTATTTTTTTTTTTTTGTTTGTTATATCCCTTCTTGCTGGTATTCTTTTAGAGATGTGTAATCCATGTCTCTTCATTTCTTCTCAAATGATATTTCCCTCAATCTTCCCATAAGCCCTAGTAATTTCGCAATTCTCTTTAAGATGGTGCCACTGTTACTGTTACTTCAAAGCATTTGAAGGAAACCAACAATGCTGCTGATTTGTACAATGGAGTTCTCATAATTTTTCTGCTGTTTTTCATCCCAATTCCTATTCATATTAGCAACTTGTTAACTTTTTTGTGGTTCTGACCACAGACACATTTGGAATTTAAATGGTAATTGAATTATTTTGCTTTAAACTGAATGTGCTTGAGGTGGATTGGAGGTTTCATTTCCACTGTTGAACCCAAAGCTGAGTGTTTTATTTTTTAGGTTTTTATGCTGGTGGTGAAAGATACATGCATGACCATATTGCTTATTTTCTCTCACTCCTCTGGTGGATATTTAATTATAACAACACTAATTTTAATGAACTTTAATCAAGAACTTGGGACATACTATTGAGAAATTGTATTTAGAGTTGAACTCAGTATCTCAATAGTTACAATCACCGTAGTTCTAGTCGTTACTCTGTTTTCCACTTTTTATTGCATATATCCATTTACTTCATGCCCCTTTGAAGCTTCTTTCCTCGATCATTTTTCTCCATTTGAACAGCTGAAAAAGCTAAAAAAAGACTGGTTGAGTAGAAGGTAGTGTGTCCTGCTAGTTTGCCTTTGCAAAATAGTTGTGTGTACCTTGATGAAGTAGGCCTTTAAAGTACTTTTTAATTCTTTGAGATATATTTGTTCTGAAGTAATTCATTTTATTCACTGGAGGCATGATTTTTTTTCTTTATTTTCTATTCTAGTCACAAGGGCTATAGCTGTCACTGCAACTTGAATATTTAAAATATTCTAGTTTTCAAATTCTAATAAATCATGAAATTTAAAGCATGGTGTGCTTGCTTAAATGAGCTTACAGGTCAGACATCACCTTTCACATTAAATTCTCATCAAGCGAACTCAAATGTGCTAGACAGCAAAAGGCTTTAAGAACAAGACTGTGAAGCTGTTCTTGTTTCATGTAACACGTCTCATGTATGGTTGCCACCAACGTGCTCTTTAGGGAGCTAAGAATTATTCTTTCTCTCATGTTTCTTGTGGTTTCTTCATTCTATCTACCGTATTTAATAGCATTCACTTAGAAATATGTGTAGCAAGACTCAAAATACCAGGTTAAAACATGATCAAAAAAAGCTGATGTGACTTACAAAATTTTTTTTGTGAATTTTTAAGTTCTCCCCTCTCCGATGAAGTACAAATGAATTTTCAGCTGAAGGCCTTAATGGCTAAGAATCGTTTATATTGACTGCCACAAGAACATTTCTGTTAATTGAATGTGGTCTAAGAGCATTCCATGGCATGTTTTTGCAGACATTGATGAATGTGGAACTGGAAGGCATAGCTGTGCCAATGACACTGTTTGCTTTAACCTGGATGGCGGGTATGACTGTCGATGTCCTCATGGCAAGAACTGCACAGGAGACTGTATCCATGAAGGCAGAATCAAGCACAATGGTCAGATTTGGGTGCTGGAGAATGACAGATGCTCTGTCTGCTCGTGCCAGGTCAGTACAAATGGAAGTAGCGGCTTCTGCAAGGTGGTGGTAGAGATGAAGGGCAGAGCGTCAGGATCCAAGTGAAATTCCTGTTTTAACTGCCTTCTCAGGTGCATGTGTGGAGCTACAAAAATAAAATCATATATTACATAGGGTTTTGGAGATATCTCCTCTCTCCAACCTACATGAGCAAAACATTCATTGGAAGTTTATTATATGGTACTGGGAGAAGGATGATTGTACTTACTGTTTCGTTAGCAGAGATGCCACCTGTGTTCTCTGGGAGGGAGTAACAGCATTTCCATGCAAATAAACTGTCTAGACACCTACTGGGGCTGGAGACTGGCGCCAGTGTCTCTAGCAGATGGCTATAAATAGAAGTAGGTTCTGTGTCTGCAGAACAATTCAGCTTAACTTTCTCAAATGTTTGCTGTGGGAAGTTTGGTCCCAAGCTAAATGCTGATACAGAATGAAGGGCCAAAACACTGCTGACAGTATCCTGAGCATTTCAGCAGCTCGACTTCAGTGTACACGGTTTAGTTTCAGATCACCTGTCATCTTCCTATGTGAATAATTACAGAACAGAGGGGTTGATCTTCCTTGACACCCTCCAATATGGTATTCTATGAAACCGTGATATTCTATGAAGTTTAAAGCAAGATTCATCAAGCATCTATATGAGAATTACAAACTTGGTGCAATCCATTAAAATTTAACCCTTGGGAAGATGCCCTTGGGTTTCACCACCTCAGGGGAGAGCTGCCTGGAGATTGGTTGAATGAAAGATGTATATAAGACAACAGGGGAGCTTTTTGGTTGTGAGTGTGTATTGAGGTTTCTGGCTTGGTTTGAAAGATACTGTGTAGTGGAAAACTTGTGAGTTGCTAATGGCTTAGAATCATGGTAAAATATAAAATACTGGCTGGAGTATGGCTAGAGGTGTGCAAATTTCTGCCATCAGTGTATGTGTCTCTTCTTAAAACAGAATGGATATGTGATGTGCCGGCGAATGGTCTGTGACTGCCAAAATCCCACCGTTGACCTCTTTTGCTGTCCTGAGTGTGACCCGAGGCTCAGCAGTCAATGTTTACATCAGAGTGGGGAACTCTCCTACAACAGTGGTGATTCCTGGATACAGAACTGTCAGCAGTGCCGCTGTCTGGTAAGGTTCCTGATTACAGCAGCAGAGACAGGAGGGAAAAACGATATGAGATATTCTGATCGGTAAACAGTTTCACTTTCATGCATTACCATCTACTTAATTTTCCCTGAAGTAAATGTATAATTAATGTCTGGTTTTCCTGGATTTTTGTCAGTATTGTCCAGTTTCTGTCAAAAATGTGTTTTGACACAATAGACATATAAATTACTTAATCATGAAAGTGGTTTCAGCAGAATGGAGAAGGTCATTTGAATATGGCACCTACACAGCAGCACTCATGTTCGCTTATTCGGAGACTGATGAAGCTCTATAAGGAAATTCTAAATATGTATTTATTATCACAGCTGGTAATTTCAAGGATGCTGGTAAACTAAAACTTATTTATTCATTCAGGCATTTTGAGTAACAGAAAAATAATAAGACTTTTTGCATTTTTCAAACAGTAAAAGGAAGCTTGAAAAAAATTCACATCTGTTAAAGCTTGTCATCTTTTTCCTAGGCATGTATTTTGGAGTCTAAGCAAAAAGTATTCTGAATAATACTGCACCTGAAATTTCTGTGATGGAGAAAATCCCAAGATAAAAACAACTAGCTTTTATCACAAGTTATCTCCAAATATAAAGGCTGGTCCATGTAGCAGCTTTGGCTTGTCAGGGTATCATGAATAATAGCCAGAAGCCCATTTCTGTAGACTGTACTTTCAGTGTTACCACTGCTAAAATCCAATTAAATAGATTACCATGTGCTTCATTAAATGTCTTAAAAATGAAAAAATAACCAACCTACAATTTAGGGTCTCAATAGATGTTTCTTTTTTTCAAGATGCTACTTCTGTAGCAAAAGTCTGAATCTTTCAGTGATCATGGATTTTTTGGGGTGACAGAGTATTGTCTACTCCTCGTACTGTTCATCACTGAAAAAAATAGATTGAAGTATCAAGATCATTGACTGGATTAAAAGATTGCTTTCATTCTTACCATCACACAATTTAGAAAGAAGAAAATTGACCCAGATGAGAATTTTTTAAAAGACTAACTTCACAATACTTTCTGCAACAAGTGGAGGAAATTTGGAGCTGTTACAAGTGTCTGATTTTTTTCAGCTTCTGCTTCGGAGATAGAGAACTCCTCATTCTCAAAGACTTAGATACATTTTTTGTGAATTAACTGATTTCCTAGGGCTAAATGCTGTTCTTTCTGCCCCCCTTAAGTCCAGACTATTAAATCTGTGCTCAAATGAGCAGAATACATTGGAAGTCAGAGATGGACCTGCTCAAAAAAAAAAAAAAAAAAAAAAAGTGCATTATTGACTTCTGTGGAGTCTTTTCTTTGACCAATAGATCTTCAACTTTGGCCTTTGTCCAGAATGAAGGGAAGCTGATTCCAGCTTCTAGTAACTGATATGATTCATTCAACATCTTTAGATTTGTGTTCAGGCATAAAGTAACTTCCCGTAAGGATGTGCTGGCCCCACACAAGTCTCTGCTCCGACTTTTTCTTACCCTGACTGTAGTAAGCACACCATGCAGAAGGTGTGATAAAGTTTGGAACTTCAGGTAGTCTGTTCATAATATCCTAGGTGGATGGTAAGTGGGTGGAGGTCCTCTCATTGAAAATGTGGTGGTGTTCCCTGTTACATTGGGCTGCTGGTGGCTTGACAGCCTTAATCCAGCCAATGCATTTGTCACCATGGCAGAGATAAATTTGAGGGCTTTCTGTGGCAAGCCAACAGTCCAAATTGTGCGTAAGAACTAGGCGAAACTGGAGATTTTGGCACACTCTTGCAGTGCACTCGTTACAACTTCTGTCCCTTGCAGAAGGAGGGCCCCACAAGGACAGGCCACAAACCTGTATTGAATAATTTTGTGGAGACTTTTCAGCTGCAGCTTGATGGAGAGTGTACTGAACTAAGTTAAATCTAATATACTTCCTGAATGGCATGCAGAAAAAACCGCCTGATCTGTTGTGTGTCCCACAGTTAGTGAATATCAGTTTTCTGTGCTGAATTCTGAACAGCACCAGATGGGAAAAAAAATAGCCAGCTAGGAAACATAATGCTGATTCAGATGACTGGGTGAGGAACAAAATAAGAGCTAATAATAGTATCTTGTTCTTCCTGAAAACAGCAAGGAGAAGTTGACTGCTGGCCCTTGCCATGCCCGGAGGTGGACTGTGAATTCAGTGTCCTCCCTGAGAACGAGTGCTGCCCACGCTGTGTCACTGACCCCTGCCAGGCCGACACCATTCGCAACGACATCACTAAAACATGTCTGGATGAAACCAATGTCATTCGCTTCACTGGATCTTCTTGGATTAAGCATGGCACAGAGTGCACCCTCTGCCAGTGCAAGGTAATAAAGGTTATAAAGATGAAGCTGAGATGCTTCTTCCCAGCTTGTTCTGTGGCACATAAATATTGATGCAGAGTCTGGTCAATGAACAGTTGGTGTCTACACTTGTTTTAAAGCAGCAGAGATGACAGTAAAAGTATTCAGCTTAGTTAACCTGAACTCTTGCAAGTGCTAGAAGCACGGTTTGATGTGCTAGCAGATCAGAAGCAGGACAACAGTCCATGCTGCAGAGTGCTGTGAACATGGCAGTGGGCTTTACTTTTCCACCAGGACAGCTCAATTCAAGTTTAAACATGGAGCTGCAAGCTCCATGCTATCATGGAAACATGCAAGTATGGCTACGTAAGCCTAGACTTTGCACAAGAAATGTGTTCAGTGTGATACTACAGTGTTGCTGGAACTGATTGAATTGCTTTTTGAGAATAGTAATTGTTTTCAGAATAAAAGGACTAGTTATAGGGTTACATAGCTTTTGTACTTTAAAATTAATCAAGGTATTTAGAACATTTACTGGTTTTGTACTCAAAGAAATTGATTGTCTGAGAAGAAAAATAAATGGCTATGGGCACGTATATGAATTCTGGCATCTCCTTTTGAGGATGAAAAGGTAAAAAGGCTTAACATAAGTGTTTCCATTCAAAATAAGATCATAAAGTGAATTGTGTTTTCTGCCACCCGATACTGAATAGTGACAATATGTATTTCCACAGCAGCCAGGGAGAGAGAGCAGTAGTTCTTTAATTATGCATAGTTCTTTAATTATTACTGAAATTCAGAATTGATTTTGGGCTTTATTCTGTGTTCTTCCCAAGCAAGATGCTTCCCAAACTCCAATATGTGGTACAATTACCTATTTGAAAAGGTGCTCATAAAAAAAAAAATCTGTCTTCAACACCTCCTTCTGTGAGAATTCTGTGTGATCAGGCAGCAGGAGCTGTCAAGCATCACTTCCTTCCTTTACTTTGCCTGATGCAATACTGTGTGCAGTAGGTGCTGCTGTCGAGACAGTGGTATGCACCAAGTAAGTGTCAGCATTTGTCCTGATTTCAGAATGGGTCAGTGGTTAGAAGAAAATGCTGTGATCTGACAGACTGGCTAGTGGTTAGAAAGCCAGCTGCTGCCCGGAGGATGTTAAAACAGGCTTACTGGCAGAAACCTGTACTTTTGGGGTATGTAGCTGGTGCTATACACCAGCTCTAATGCTAGAAGTTACTTTTTGATCAGGCAATTTGCTAAGGTTCTTATGCATCTGGTTCCCCATCTGTAAAAGAAATTGTTGTGTGCAGTTCTTCCCTAAAGCACTTTTGAGACTCAGTGATGGGAAATGTGCTCTTGTTGTACTGCTAATCAGTGGCAATGCAGAAGGCATGTTATCAGTTCTAGATCATGGCCACCTAAGTGCTGCTCCCATCTGGCCTTTTGTGTTAAGCAAAGACTGAACCTTAAGCATTGTCTAATTGATGTTTGGTGTAAACACATACACAGACTTACCAAATCCATTGCTGCCTTGTGAACATAGTGAGGATTAAAATAGGTACTCTGCCAAACTCCATAATTTTAATGACTCAGGTGTGACTGCCTAACAAAGAAGAGGTACCAGTTTGTCCCTAAACAAGGCCAAATCTTATTCAATTCTCCTGACAGAGCAGTGTTCATTTTGAAATACACTGTCTGCTCATATTGCCAGCAGTTGCAGCTCTGCGTGAAAGAAACCCACTCCCTCCAGATCAGGGTAGTGGTGTGCCCAGTGTGTATAGTGTTCCTTCTCATTCATCCTGTGTTACCCCACTCTTCTCTTGTAAAGCATCTCATGGAAGGTCAAAGCTCCAGTCTAAACCTCTCTAAACAAGCTACAGCAAAATAGGTTTACACAAATCCTTTAAGAATTTAAAAACCTGGGCATCAGCTAAAGCAGACTTAGCCACAAAAACAATTCTAATCACAAATAAAGAAGGGGAGAATGGGATTATAACCTCCTGTAACAGAAGGAGTGAAAGAAAATGTTTGAATTATTCAGACCTTGGCTTTAATAAGTCCTGTTGGTTTAATCAATTGAATGTATTTAGAATAATTTAGAAATAATACTCATTTTTTATTTGCATTGTAAGAATCAGACTTAAGAAGTAGTAGAGATGCAGAAATTATTTCTCCAATATTTTAATGATGTCCATAGGCAATCTCTTCCCTTAATTGCCCTTAGTATTCTCATAAGAATGTCTGGTCTATTTGAAAAAAGTTGGTGGATTAATGTTTGCTGGTGTTACAGCCAGAATGCATGAAGTTGAAGCATTCAGGGCTAAATAAAACCCAGAATCCCTTCTGCCTGATCTGAATAAAACTCCCAAGTGCCTTGTCTTGTTCAACAGCTTTATGTATTTGAGCAGATGCCTGATACCTTTATGTTGGGAGCATTCCTTCCACTGATCCCAGCTTCTTTCAGTTTGAGTGTTGTAGCTCTGGGACAGACCACAACAAGCCAAGCAATTAGAGGAATCATAATAGCCTGTTCCCTCGGGCAACATAAGGACATGAGGACAATGTCAGGAATCTGATCCAAGTCTGTACATGTTTTGTATTTTACAAGTCTGTATGTTCAAATCTGATGGGTATTTGCAAACAGCTGAGCTTGTTAAATTTACTTGTTTTGTACAAAATGCAAATTGTTTCAATTCTTCTTTCTGTTTTTCCATCCTTTAGAATGGCCATGTCTGTTGCTCAGTGGATCCACAGTGCCTTCAGGAACTGTGACACCAACAACTATCTCTCACAAGCAGTTTCTGGATAAAGAATTTTCCTTCACAGAAATAGACCTTTAGACCAAAAATTGTTCAAAATTAAAACTAAAATTAGGTTGGTTTTGTCTGTCTGAAGTGCAGATACGTGATGAACTCGGTTACCTGAATCAGAGTGAAATTTATGGGACTCAAGATAAGCTCAGATGTGTAAACCTTTGTATGAGGTTAGGCCCAAATCTTCTGGCTATTTGTCTGTCTGGCATCCTTGTGCAGAATGTTTAGGCTAGTGTAAAGTGACACATTGTAATGCTGTACATAATGATGTCAAGATCTAAAATCAACTAGGAGCTCCTACAGGGTCTTCCGAAGCTTTGAGAGTCCAACGCTTGACCAGATGCAGCAGATTTACCTAATCATATTTGGAACTGCACAAATGTGTTTGATTGCTTACTGCAGAACTTAGCAGATATTTGAGTAAAAGGATGAAGCCTTCAGGAATAATGAACCTAGCAGCTAAGATGTGATATGTACAGTATGTGCGCTGAAAAAAAAAAGATAGAAGTTATTGTAAAAAATCAAAAAACAAAACAAGAAAAAAAACCCAAAAAAAAAAGAAAACCCGTGATGCACAGGCATGGCTTCTTAATGTTTTCTGATGGGAAAAGTCATCAATATTTCCTTGTTTTACTGCACTTACTATTATTTCTTGATTGACTTTGTTCAGTATAAGCTCGTTATTGTGCAAATTTAAATAAATATTTCTCTTACCTTAAATTTCTGTTTGTGTCATCTTTCCTTTTCAAGGACTTAATTTTCATGTATGCTGTTAGTTCTTTGCCAGTATTCCTGGGAATCTGGGCATACAGGTGAAGTATTGCCTGTGTATCTCCTTTCGTGTGGGACCTTATGCCCAGCACAGCCTTATATCTATCATGCCTTATCTTTAAGATACACATAAGTAATTTGTCATTACAGTGGATTAAACAGCAAATTCACATGCCTAAAGATCGGATCCTATGTACCAGCGGAGTGTTGTCACCCAGTAGAGACCATTTGTGTGTGACTTGGATCTGTTCAGATTTACAGGGGATCTTCTCCAAATTCCTCCTCTCTCCAGCTGCCAAGGGTTGGTTTGTCTTCTGTAAGCTCTGCAGCTGTTTTTGTTGTTTGTGTGAAGTATCTTAAAGAGTGGGGATTACTTCAAAATGCAAACCCAATTGTCACTACTGTTCTGTTGGGACAGTAAATAAAGGAGGCTACGTGACCAAAGCTATGTTATTCTCAAAGAGAAATAAAGAATAAAGCAATGCTTACAAATTGCAGGCTGAAAAGGCTGAATTTGTAAAGAATGCATCACAAACAGTGGAGACAAATCAGGAGAGGAGGAAGATGCCCAAGAAGACAGCATTCTTTAGATACTGCTTTAGTACTCCTATTCTTTTCAAAGTGCCTTGCTGCTCTTCACCATCTCCCTTACGAGTCCAGTAGATTGTCATGACACCTGGACAGGCACAACGTCCATTAATGTTGCTCTTGTGTGATATGATGATTCAAGGGAGGTCCATGTATGTGGTTGTACAAAATAGAATTATTTCCTGCCAACAGATGCTACTTCAGTTTCATGTGCTGCAGGAGATCAAAGGAAACTCATGCAACCACATGTATCCAGTAGGCATTCCCTTAAACCCTCAGTGTCAACTGGGGACTGGATGGTTTTGGATTAGGGGATACAAGAGATGCTAGGCCGCCAAATGCTAATAGTCTAAACGAGTCCAAGAAACTAAAAATCAGGGGGAAAAAAGACTCAAATGGATATTTTATATTGAACCAATAAAGTTATGAAGATTTCCAGACCAAATAAAAATTTTCCTCATCTAGTCTATAAATAACAGGTATTGAAAGGTTTTATTTTTCCGTTTTGTCCTATTTCTGGCAAGCTGAAATCACAATTTTTAAAGAAGAGAGTTAGCTCCCCCTCCAAAAAAGGTGCTTTCTCTGCAATATTTTCTTGCCTGCTAGTAATTGTCAGGAGGTCATGTTTTCATCTCAGACTCTGAGGCACATCTCCAGTAGATTTCATGAGCAGCTGCATGCCTGTTTCTGAGAGAAGGTTTAGCAGAAGTTGTGTACCCTCTGACAACTGCACTTCAATTTAATTCAAGAATAGGTATAAGATAGACATAGAAAATGCATGAAGAACAGAGTTCTTTTTTTGAAAAGAATGAACATTTTTCAAGGGCAGAATCCTTGAGCTCTGGCAAAGGCTATACAAAGCTCTGAAGAGAACTGCTGGAGCTGGTAGAGTAGATATCTACAGAACATTGTAAGTAACGTTGTAAGCATTCCTATTTTGTCAGTGAATAGAAAAGTCGCAGGTGAGGCAAGTGTCTCTGTCCTTAATCTGGTTCTGTGCACCCTCTGACTTTGGTTTCAGAGCTATGACAAATATGAGAACTCTAAGGAAAATTATCTCCAAAATATTTTCTCAATCCTTTTTTTAAATAGGGTAATACTGGTGTTTAATACCAGCTTTTAATCAAAACTGAAATGGTGTATATATGAAGAACAAACATCCGTTTTCTTTTTGTCTACCCTGACTTGAGTGTTGGAGGATCTTTCTACTACTGTGGGTTTGTGAAGCACAGTGCCATACACTAATAGGCCAAAAAGCCAAAAATTGAGACATAAGGCAATAGCTAAAACTTGCATCTGATCCTTGGAGAGACACTCAGTGTTACATGCATGTAAAGATCAGAAGTCATAGTACTGAACAAAGCTGAAAGTCTCTACTAAATAAAAAATGAGAATGGGTTCAGTGAATATTGTCTAATCTATCAATGTTTAAGTTTACTAATCAGTTGGGAGTTCTTCTAAAGGTCAGCAAACTCCAAGGAGACATATTGGTGACCCACATTTTCATTCCTTTTCACCCCCTCTTCCCCATCTCCCTCCTGTTCAGCCCAGCTAGTAATTAGTAGCTCGTGTTTTTAATTTTCCTTGAAAAATAGATTTAAATATGATTAAAAATTGATGTCTAATTTCCAAGCCTAAATTATCTGTTAGACAATATAGTTCATAAAAAAACCCCAAAACAATTCTGAATGATGCAGGTACATTGTGCTCTTTTACTGGCCTTTCATTATTGATGCACTGTTTGCAGTACCAAAATTCAATAACTTCCATAAAGGAATTGTCACCTCTCTGCAGAGTAATTGCCCTAAGTTAATAGACCTACAGATATAATGGCAGAGATGTCTTCAGTTACAATGCTGAATTCAGTACTATGGTGAAACAGGTTGACAAAGTGCAGCAGCATTGTAAAACTGTTGAAAAGGGACCTAACTGTGCACATGCAAATTTCTGGTACCCACAAATTTCCTAGGGGCAATACTAGACATTGCATTTTTATAGGATGCCTAAAAGGGGGTGTTTATGCAGGGAAGGTTGTAAAAGTGCCCTCCTTCATTTCCAGCATAGGATCTTGCCATTAGCTCCACTGGCCTACAGCAGGTTCATCCTGGGTCACCTCAGAGAGGTACAATCTCATGAGCCACATTTGAGCTGGCTTCACATGCAGGATGTGTATGCAGTAGGAACTCCTCCTCCACACATTCTCCAAAGTGCAGAAGGCTCCCAGTGCAGCAAATGGCAGTGCTGAGCTCACATGCCCTCTCAACAGGAGGGAACTCCCTTGGTTTCGCAGATAAAAATAGCAGTAGCTTTAAAGTAGGGCTCTGCTAGTTATTTTTTAATAGTGTAACTTACTCACAGGCAAATGCAGTTTAACTTGCCCCCAAAGCAGTTAATAATTTAAGCTAAAAATCGCTAGCTAGCTTTTGCCAACTCTATAAAGAAAATGTTTCAGAGTAATACAAGTAAGAAGGCTAGAGCAGCTCTGGCATCTCCTGAGTGGGTGGCCTCTGTCTCTTTTCAGTGCACTGGTAAAAAGCCCACTGAAGTTGTGTCTTCTACCCAAGTCACAGTCATATTCACTAAGTCACAATCCTGGATGTGGCTCCTGTTGATATTTTAATTTCCAATTAAAAATTAAAAGCTTGTTGATTTAGTACAGTGGCCAAACCACTGTCCTGGGAGAGAAGACAAAGTGTACCACTGGATTTTTGAGTAAGGAGAAACATTTTAGAGAGGGCCAGTAAAGAAAAAGGTGGTGTTAAAAACTGTTTTTCATCTTTCTGTGGCCTGTTTATCAGGCCACTATCATGTCAGTGTATTTCACTTTTTTTCTTTTTGACAGTAAGGTGCTAATGCAAAATGATAAAAATAAAAAATCAACTGTTGAAATCAATTACTCATTTAGGTCTGCAAAAATCAGTATTTTCTTATTGTCAGAATTTATATAGTCTATAAAATACCAAACAGGCATTGTTTACTCTAGCAGGAGATTTGCAACCTTATATCCTACTAATCTGTTCATAGATTATTTCTACAACTTCTACAAACCACAACAATCTATTGATCACATAATTTTCATCTGTAAGATAGCCAAACTCAATAACTATGCTTCATCTCAAAATCTGTTTTTCCAGTAATCTCATGTTACCATTTAAGACTTCAAATGTAACTCTCAGGATGTCATTTATGTATCAGCAGTATTGCTTGGAATTATAAAATAAAATTGTTTAAAGGCTTATTTTAGGACTGAGTCATATATGAAAACCAGAATAACTAGAATTGCATCACTACAGGTAGGGAGCATCCATCTAAATAGAAAACAGAAACAAAGTAGACTCCAGTGCAATTTCATCGTGGGGAAAGAAATTTCGTGGAGGGGAGAGGGGAACAAAACAAAAAACCGCAATCCCACTGATGTTAACTTGGTCCTGTCCCCTTTTAATCACTGCTGGTCTAAGCAAGAAGATGGATGCAGCCTTGTGCATGGTTACCTTAGCTTTTACAAGCTCCTTAGCTGATGCTGCTTTTGAATATTTCATCTGACTGAACCACAGCATTTTCCTATTTATTTTCTTAGTGCCTTTGGTAAAAATGTAAAAAATGCCTAAAAAGGCCAATGCAGGATGGGTCTGGCCCCCTTTGAAGCAGGCACTGTATCACAGCTGGAGCATCCTGCCCAAGGCAGCTGTAGGCACCAGCCAGCCAGGGTGGGGGGAGCACCACCCTACCTAAAGGTGTAATCCTGCTGTTTTTATCAGCTGTATGTAGTTGGGTGCTCCATAAGCTGTGACCAGAGTGACTCAGCTCGGACTGATTCCTCTTGCAACCTTGCAAGGCAAAGCCTCTCCTTTTGGCTGCTGTATGTGGATTTTACAAGTCACGTGGATTGCCAGTGCAAAGAGATGCAGGGGTGGGATTGATGCTGTCCCAAGAAATCCCACATCACCCCAATGTGTGCAACCCACAGCACAGGAAAGGTAGGGTCTGCCTTCAGGTCAGGAAGAAAATGTCCTTAGTGTCTGGCAAGAAGCCAGGTCCTTTAGTTGCTTTCCAAGGCAAAAAGCTTGTGTTTACCTCATGCACGCTGGACAAACTGTGAGTGCTCACAAACACACCTCAAAGTGCAGTCCTCTCACTGCTTTGCTCCTTTGTGATCCTGCAGCTCAGCAGGAGTTACCCCAGTCAACTGAGGGCTAGCCCCAAGCCATGGCCAGCTTCCCCACCACAGGACCTCTTTGGGGAGATGCCTGTGGATGCAGCTTTGCAGCTGGTGCTTGCATGGCCTGGACTGGGCAGCTCTTCTTCTCCTGCCCAGACAGGTCAGGCTGGTGACAAATGGATTTCAAAGTCAGTTAATGAAGAAGGTGTTAAAATTTGGCCTTGCAGACAATGCTGGTGACAAGCTGAGGGGATAATACTGATATTACTTAAATGATCTTTTTAAAATCAGTCTTTTCTTTAATTTTAAATTTCCACTGGGTCATTATTACATTTGATGGGCTCTGATGGTCCTTTGAAGAACACAGCAGGGGAGGAAGAAATTATTCTTTCCTCACTTGGTAAGCTTGAGAGGCTGCTCAGTTGCTGTTGTGTTCAAAGGAAAGAGAAAAGCAACCCGCAGAGCCTGTGACCCCACCACAGCTCAGCAGAAACACACATTGCACACTGACCAGTGCGAGTGACACTGACTGCCTGCTCTGGGCAGCCTCTAGCCCCAGCAGCAAGAGCACTTTCTTTTAACATCCTTGTCACAATAATGAAAATGGTGTGGTGCTGTCCCCACCCTCATCTCCTCTGTGGCCACCAGTATCAGTACCTGGCAGATTACTCTCAGTGTTGGCCTCTCTCTGCATGGCTCCCGTAACAGGTGATTTTATTCTCCCATCTTTTCAAACTTTCTTACATGGAATTTATCACTCCTTGGACTAGAAATCACTCATGTTGGTTTAGAGGTTTTAGCTGGTGTTAACTATCCCTTTAAAAAAACTAAAATATATGGATTCCCACTGTGCATTTTATATGTTCCTAATATACTGTACAATTAAGGTCATTGAATTTGGATAAATATTGGAGTCAAATTCTTATGTTAGTCACGGTTTTCATATTTCAGGTTCATCTGTGTTTTCAATTGCTCTGGAAATTGAACCAAACTGAGTAAGTGATTGCTGAAATTCTAATTAACTTTGTTTTATTTTTGGATAAGGATTAAAGCAAACCAATAATCCACTTCTGGGTTTTTTTAACAGAAGCAGTTTCCAAAATCTGAAGCCCAGAAGGCCAGTTTGCACCCTTACAATCACAGGTCTAATTTCTTGAATTCTCTTATACCATAATTTAAAATGCTTCATCAATTCCCAGAAAGCTATAGATATTCAGACATTTATATGGCCCATTTCAGTGATCTTTTTGTTTCTCATATAGCAAGTTTTTGTCATTTGTGTAGCTTTCAAGTGATTTTTGCATGCTTCATGTATTTGAATTGCTTCTTGTGGGTAATATCCTTTTGCACATAAAGCTTCTCAGCTGTTGAATTTGAATTTTTTTAGCTATTAGAATTTAAGGTTCATATGTGAAATATATTCGTGAAATATATACCCCTAGTCAGCAAAAGAAAATCCTACAGAGGGATTCATTTGGCCCAATACACATAATAATGAAGGCAAAACTGTGTTTGATCTAGTATTTGAAATAGTTTCTGTGTTTTATTGTGTTCTTCAGCTGTGTTCCAGCAGGTTTGCATTAATCTACTTTATAAGTATAAACCTGGATTCTGATCAATCAAGGTCAACTGCAGCCATTGCCTGCCTGGTGTGAATAAAAACTTAAGACACGTGGACATTTGTGAGAAAATAGAGAAGCAGAGATTTCACTGTCTCCAAAATGCTTTTCCTGTTCAAAAATAAATATATGGAATGGTTTCAAGTGAATTAGGTAATAAGTTTTTTGCCAGATTTTGAGAGGAAGATCTAGGAAAAACCTAGAGGTGAAGTTATAGTGTATTTACTGAGTACCGTAATGGTCTACACCAGAAAATCCTGATATGGCACTGACTGAATAGTGCAGATATTGGTCAGTGGTTAAAAGACTTCCTCAGGGTAAAAAAGTGTCTTTGACTGAAAAACTCCTGGTGCTGAGCTTTAGACAGGTTGCACAGGTGATTAAAGGCACCTGAACATGGTCAGGTGATGGTGGAGGAGCAGTCTAGGGATGCTGCTGTCCCCTTCTTTGCTCAGCTACAGCTGACTCCTCTGCAGGCCTTCTTACAGTGGGGCTGGGGCAAGCTCATGACAGCTACACTGCTATGGCTCAAGGTCTTCAGGAGGTGGTCACTGCCTCTGTTTGTGTAGCCACATCCTTTGTACTGGTTTGGGTCAAAAGCACCTAGTTCTGACAGGAACCTCCTGCCATGGTGACCTGGCAGCAGAGTTGGCACAGATGCTGCCAACTGGTAGCTTACTGTCTTGAGGGGCAATGTCCTCTGCCAAGGAGACACCAACAAACATCAGGGACTTGATCCAAGACCCAGAGAAGTCTCTGGAGATTTTCCCTCATATTAGGACCTGTGTTAAGAGCTGATTATTTTGTTTATTAAAGAGATGCCTCTCTAATAAGAGAGGAAGGACCTCCCATCAATATGCCCCCTGAATTAAGGTGCAAACTGACCATATGCTGGTGTCTATAGTAAGGATTTTATTTAATAATAAATGTGAGTCAGAGATAGAAAGAAATAGGAAAAAGGCCAGGGGTGGAGAGAAAGAGAGTGACAGAGAGACAGATTAAGTAGAAAGGTATCATGACTCATGGATCCAGTAGATGTCCTGTTGATGCTCTCTGGTCTTCTGATCTTCTTGGTCGTGGGGGTCCCATGAAACATGGAGTTCAACAGGTTAAAATATGTTCAGGTGTATGGGGGAACATCCAGATACCTCCCCCAGAGTGGGTTAGATTTACACTGTCTTTTGAAACACTGTGGACCATGTGCAGTCATCTGGTGGAAGACATTCAGTCTCTCACCGACCTGGGCCCTGAAATATTTATCACGTGCTAAATGAAAGAGTGCTACCAACCCATTGTTTTTCGTATGGTTGGAGCACTTACACATCATATCTGGCAGAGTGCAGATGTGCTCTTCCATCACCTTCTCCAATAGGATGAAGTTCAAAGAGGCTGTAAATATATATAAACCTGAAAATTATGACAACGAGAAATAAATTTGACCTATTTTGTTCGACTGAGGCAAAAAAGAAAATAAACCAAATGTGTCTTAAATGTATTTTGGTTTCCGAGAGGAAACTTGGGTGGTAATGTCAGGAAGGCCCTGTATGTGTCTTTGAAGTGTCCTAAAGGAAAGGATCCATTTGATGTGGGGCAGCTTTTCAAAGAGTGCACAATTAGGGGCAGCGATGCAAAAAATTATAGACACAAAGAACAAGAAAGACTTTCAGACATGTGACTGAAACACCACGGCTGTGAAAAGCATGGGTCCGGTTGGTCCAGCTGTGTGCCTCTGTGTCCCTAACTGCAGACACAACCTGTTGGTTTATCTTCAATGGCTTAGCAAGAAGATTAATTTCACAGTGGTTCCCTGATAAATGTCTGCTTGCTCGTTAACACAGCTGACATTTCTTAACTCTGCTTGCTTATGCAGCCTCGGTTAATTCACATCCATTTTAGTTCATAGGCCGAAGTTCAAACGGAACAAATTTTTGATCCTATTTGTATGGCTGCGTATACTTTCCCTCCTTTATGGTGAGAATAATAACTTCAAACACAGAAAAGAACCCCAAACCCTGAAACAGCAGAAAGCTCATTTACATTTATTCTCAGGCAAAACCTCTTTTGAACTCTGAATATAATTTCTTCTTCTTAATCACTTGTACCTTTATCTCTACAGTACAGTAGTAGTTCCTCAAATCTATATTGCTTTCCTACTAGGCCTACTAATTATACATATGTGCCCCATTAAAGCAGCAAACATTTTTTCAATGTATTTAAAGAAAATAGATATATAAGCTCACCAGATAATGTGTGTTGTTGGACCTGGCAATGTTTTTGATATGGGACAATGACATAATATGTCAAACCAAAGCCTGTCTTTAAAGAACTCCAGTTATCATGACCTGAATTTGTAAGGTATATATCAGAAAATGTATAGCCTGAAGAAATTCATTCAGCTGGGACTTTCAAACGTCCTTTTGTGAATCCCTCTAATGACACAGCAAGCTGAATACCACAGACCAAGGGCCCAGTGTCAAGAGTTTTTCAGCACTGCCAATGCACACAGATTTAGAGCAAATCAAACAGCAGAACGGCAGCTGATCATGCACTTGCCATTTCATTCATGGACTGTTAAATATTTTTTAAAATACTGTCTTACAAAAAAGTCACAATCTTTTAGTAAATAATTTTTAATTAAAAAAAATTTACAGGGGATATAATCTTAGTGTGATTTAAAACTTACTGAGTAGCTTGTATTCACTGGACTGCACAGTCTTTTGTTAACATCCATGAAACTTCAAAAATGTCATATTAGTCACTGGAGAGCTTTCATTTTATTCCCAACCTACATTAGAGACAAATGCAGAATTACAGGGAAAGCATTAATAAAAAATTGACACTGAAGACTACAAGGACTGTTGCAAAGTGCATTTCCTAGTAAACATCAAGAGCTAACAATATAAAAAATTCTATACAATTCATGCTTAATATAGTGTAGTTTGATTTTTCAAAAAAGAACAATGTATTTTACACTAGGCCTAAAATTGTCTCCATAAATAATAAACCACTGGAAAGCACTAGATCAGTGCAGATGAGCAGAATCAGTGGCATCATGGTGTTTTCTGCTAGAGTCCCTCCCATGTTTAGGTAGTGACAGGTAGGTAAGGAACCTGGTGCTCCCTTTCTGATCACAAGTTATTTACATTGACATGAAAGATTAAAAGCCAGTGAATTAACTCCAGAGGACATGAACTCACAGGCAGCTCAAGTGACCAATAAGGGAGCCAATTCTGAATCATGATTAAAACAGAGGAACCCATTCCCTTCACTTCTATGTGAAGGACTTCTCACATTTCCTTGAGGACATTAGTGGGACAGAAAAACAAACCAATAACTCATCTGGGGCATTTTTCCTCCTCCCTTTTCCTTTCCCTTTTCCCATTTTTCTGTGCTCCTGAGGCTTATCTGCTGAGGTTCCTGGCACTGTGTGCACAATGTTTTCACTCGTTTGTCTTGCACTGCTTTCAGGTTCTCTGACCACTAAAACCAAACCAAACCTAACCAAACAAGCCACTGAGGAATATCTGGAAAAATCAACAGACCCGTTAAAAGAGACTGTACATTGCATAAATGAGAGGCCATTTGGAAGAACAGTCTCATGTCTTCATAAGCAAAAGTGGCTCATTTGCCATGTAGTGGCATGCTTTTGAGCCTCCTTCTTGCCTCCCAATTATATGCTTGTCAAAGATAGAACCAGAAGGTCACAACCACTTTACTCTCCCCACTGTACAAATCAGCCCATAAAAATTTCCACTTCTTAGAGTATTTCAATTATTTATGATACCTAATTTGAACAAATACACTTCCAGGCCTGAATCTGGAAGCTAAAAGGGAAAAAAATGGCATAACAACTCATTCAAACTGGGCAACCCCAGACTGGAAAATAAAGATAGGTACTCCTAGCATGCCTTTGCTGGATAGCAAATCATGGGGAACAAAAAGGATCTGGATTTCTTTTGAATTGTTCATTTGAAACTACACCATCCTGATATACTTAATATTCTATTTGGAAGTACAGATGAGACACATGCAAACACATGCATGTCTCCCAAGCAAATAGGGTGGGTTTAACTTGTCAGGCTAGGTGTGCTAAACAGCTCAGCATCTAGCCCCTGCTGAAACCTCAATGGGAGCCAAAACAAGAATCTTATCAATTATGTCTGACCTGATGCATATACTCGGAAGATACCTGTGAGAATTTCTCAAAAGCAAGGATTGGAGTAAACCATTCCTGTTAGAGAGTGCTGAGCCTGGTGTCCCCAGAGTGGGGAACCTGCCACAGCTCCCTGCCTCCAGACCATGAATCCATGTGCCCCACTCCCAGAGCCATTCCCCTTGGCCCCCAGGCCAGGTGCCTCACTTAACAGCTGTTCTATGTTGGTTCTGGTCAGGGTCAAGCACTGACAACAAACCCTCATTGTTCCCTGTGCTGGTTCACCCCTGGCACCCGGGCATCGTGCTCTTGGGTCGGCGGATATGAGCCTTTCATGGGCCAGCAGCCCCTGTGATATCAGGAGGAGTTGGCCAGGGAGGTACTGATGTTCCCCAAGCTATGGTGTTCTTTGAGAGTGTGTGTGCAGCTGTTGTCATGCAACCCCACACTCCCTGTCCTCCCCTATCCAAGAGCCCATAGATGAATGTTGGCTCAGAGGGACTTCCAGTTGGATCTCACATGGCTATGATCATTATGGCTATAAGCCATATGGGATTCTGGATCAAAATGCTCTCATCAGAAGTCAGTTGTAATGAACTCTGTAATGCCAAAGAATGTGACTGAAAATGAACCAGAGAAGAAATTCTTATGAACCTCTCATTGATACAATGACCTCTTAAAGAAGAATGAACAGGTTTGCATAGAAAGAAGCAAGTGTCAGGTCCTGTGAAACTCTCCAGGACAGAACAGGTTGTAGTTAAACAGTCGTTCTCTACTGAACAGCAAAACAGAGTAGAAGAGCTATTCATCAAAGTAGGGACACAGTGTTTTGGACACAGTATTTCAGATAAAAAATGCAGCAGACCTATTCTCCTGTTCCTGGGAAAGCCCTCACTCCTCCTGGGCTTTGGAAGGACCCACTTACAAAACAGAAAACCCAACTGTACAGTCCAGCTAAGAAGAACCTCATCCCTAATGCCTGTCTGCAAACCACTGATGAGTTGAGTGGACATTCTCAGGGTGACATGGGCACAGGAAGTCCCCACCTGCCTTCATGGAGCTGAGACCCAATTTGAACCTGCAGGAGACCTGCATGGGAAGGCACAGGGTTTGAAGGGTTGATGGACTTTTTGACCTTGTTACGGGGGATGTGCATGCTGTGCCCAGGGAGTACCCACAGCCCCTGGTTAGCCAGCATATGCCCCAGGATGGGGTACAGAGCCCTGAACAAAAATGAAGGGCACAAAGAAGGGAGTTTCACCCACTCCAAGTTCTCAGATTAGTGCTGGTCAGGGTTGGACTCCATCTCTCATGTGTTTTCTTCACATTAGATACATGTACAGATGATGAGGCTTGTTCCCTGACCTTTCATTGTGAGAGTTGTTTATGCAAATTGTTGGACTTGGTTTTTTCATATTTTATCTCCTCCCATATGATTTCGGGGTCAGGATCACTCTGCATTTACGGTTGTTTTTTTGGGGAAGTATTGAGGAATATTCAATTCCCCCTTTTGAACTGGCTTGCTCCAAAACGACTCCCAGAAAGCCGCTGGTCAGGAAGAGCACCGCGCTCTCCACGGCGCTCTGAGCAGAACGGCTCCCTGCCTGCCGCCCGAGGGGATCTGCGCCTTTCACTGGGGCCGTCCTGCTGGGGCTCTGTCCCTCTCACTGGCAACACTTTCAGAAACTGAAAAAGGCCTATTTGTCCCCTTGCTCATTTAAATGCAGACAGGCTAATGCCATGGCTATTCAAAGTGATGGCAGTCAGCAGAACAGATGCTCAGGATGTGAGTGCTGGACTATCATTAAAAAATATGGTCTATGATTAAAAGATGTTTTTCCTATGGGAAACTGCAGCCCTCTGGGACTTTTTGGCTTACTAAGAAAGTTTTGAGCTACCATGTCTCTCTAGCAGAGATAAAATAATGCAAACTTGCTACCGATGCCAGGAGCATGTTGTTCTCATTCCCACTGTTGTTTCTGGATCTTCAGACTATTCTGTTTTGATTCTTGTAGCTAAGTGACTGTGAGTAGAAAGAATGAAGTATCCTATGTTCTCGTATATTGAGATCTTAATTTCTTATAAGTACCTACAGGTACTCTTGACTTTACCCTGTGATTTCATAATATAATACAATGTAAAGTCATGCAATATATAATAAATAATATTTCCACTCTGATTTCCTCTTGTACACTATTTTCTAGATAAGAGATTTTTCTGGGTGCTTAGATTGATAATTTCATGGTTACAGAATGGTGGTGGGTGCACACATTTCCTTGAAATGAGCAGCAACTGTGTTTCTAATCTAATGGAGTGATTCTGATACTTACAGCTTATTTTTAATAAAGGAATTCTTTCCTTCAGGAACAAGTCTTCTGTAGCATGGGAAGCTGCAGCATGTAAGCCAGTTCCTAACTACATCAATTCTCATGAGAAGCAAATCTAGAAGTGTGTTCTACATTTCTTTGGTTAATAATGTGAATCAAGTTTTATTTGGTAAATAAAAAGATATGTGTTTCAAAAGTTTTCCAACATCTCATTAAGAGTGTAATAAACTGAGTGTTGTTTGCTAGCTCCTCTTAGTTTCTGATCGTATGGTATCAGAAAAATCGATATCTCATTTCTCACATCAGCCAGATGGATAGGCCAGGCAAGGGCTTCAGCCAAGCCTTTGTGCCATTCTGACAGGGGAAAAAACATGTTTTCCCTATTTCAAGCTCTACTCTTTACAAGCAGCTATTGACAGCTTTGCAGTACTTTCTCTCAGTAAGATCTATCACAGTAGAACTTTAAAGTCTTGCTGGCTCGGCTGTATTTCTTATACCTCCTCACTTACCAAGTACAGCTATAAATCCTTAAAGTGGTTACTTTTGCATGTGCTCACTAAATGTTGAGATTAGCCATGTAGTAAAGCAAGTCCTCTGAATCTATGGTTAGCCTGACTTATGCTGATCCTTCCAAAAAAAGGTGTCAGGAGATTTTGGCTTACAAAAAACCTGGCAAATACACTGCCCTGCCTGCTGATGAAATTAGTTTCCCTGCATGGCTGTATGGCACAGCTCTTTACATCTGTTGCAAAACAAGTTGGTGGAGAACCAACTGGCAGTAGAAAAGGTTTGTTTTTCTGCTCTGTGGATGTCATGGTACACATTAAAGTAAAGGGTAATTTTTAATACCAAGACTTGGGAGAATACTAATATTCATGTAAGAGTATTTTCAAAATTAGAAGAGAGATGAAAAAAGTTATATTTTGAAATGCGTTAAATTTAAAACATTATTAGTGAAAGCATTGATTTTTTTAGTTTTATGCACATTTTACGCATATTTTACTATTATAGCATAATCTCATCCAAATGAGAGTATTAAAAGACAAACAGACCTTGTCATTGCCAAGTGAATTATGCAATGTATGGGAATATCAAATAAGAATTATCCATTTCACTCTGGTTGGTGGTCCTACTCACAGGGCTTATTACACATTATTTTTTCCACAGAACACTGCTTGTCAAAATAAAAACCCTGAAATTATTTTTTCTCTCTATTAACAGTGCATGAGTGTATGAGAAGTTCTCCACAACAATTTCTTCACAGTTATGTCACTGCATATGAGATGGTTGTAAACCTGGCTTCAAGAAAGCCAGGGCTGGCATTTAGAGAATCTAAAGCACTATCAGTATAGCAATACTAATGGTAATTCCCATGTAATACAAGAAATTTAAAATTGAAATGCAGGTACTCCATTTTCCACATGTCACCCTCAGGAGAGCTATAGAGGCGGCTCAACTCTCAAAGGGAATTTGTGTGCAAATTCAGACCCTTCAGAGACTGGTGGAAAGCAGCAGAATACAAACCAGACAGTGCAATACTTTTATATTAATCCACTTTAAATGCCTACCAGTCTGATTCCTGTGATGAAAATAGAACATCAGTCTGGGTCTTCCCTCTGCTTTGCCACATCCAGTCCCCTTGGACTTGGAGATGTCTGGGGAAGACAGCCCATGTGCAGACCCAGGGTGACAACAGTCCCCCTGGGCTGAGCCTGGTCACTCCAGGGCCTTGTCAATGCAACCCTACATTGTGTGCTTTATTATAGTGCAACTCCGTAAGATCAGGGGCATTACCCTTCATTTCCCATTGAGTTTTTAAGTCCAAATTTTTAAATTGAGACCAGGAAGCTCAAACCCAAAGCAATGTTCCTGTGACTGTCCAAGAATGAAACCAGGAGCAAACAATGCCACAGTCCTCTCTGATGGCTGCACAAAACTGTGAAACATAGTAGGACTTCATAAAGATTCTTAAATGACTGAGAGAAAGTTATGGGATCCAGGTTTAGGTTTGTGGAATTAAATATAATGAGGTATGGATCCATTTTCCTTCCACCTGCAACTTCTGAAGTGCAGCTGGTTCAGAAGAAAGGCTCTGTTTTGTCTGATATCAGTTGAAAGCTCAAAATCAATGACACCATACATCAACACAGGCAAAGATAGAATATAATGTTCCCTACTTACTTTTTGAAGCTTACGTCTGTTAAGCATAAACTATACTGTTCTTCTGGAAATGAAATTTAAAGATCATTTTGTCAAAGACATCACAAATTGCAAAGAAACATCTTTTGCACAAGTCATTTTTAGCTGGTCTAACTTCAAGGCAGAAATCAGAGTTAAGAAAGGAAAACAAACCTTGACATAAAAGCAATGCTTCCTCCTTTTCTGGATGACTGTCTGCTCAGATTGCACTTAAAATTCCCAGGGATGTACAGATTGAAATAAAATATTGGTTTGGTGTAATGGCAGCATGGAGATGATAGCTATAAGCTATTTTTGTAATTCATAAATCGGTGTCTGAGCACTAAACCATGAGAGTCTGGCATTCAATTCATATATTATCACTAATTATAATTTTTTTACTTGACAATGCATCATCACTCATACAAGTAGCTATAAGCTATTTTTTTTCACCCATAACCACACAATTTGTGTACAAGACAACGACTCCTGAAAACTGTCAAGCATAAATAAGAAAAAGGATATTTTTTTTATTGGTAATTCTGTACCCAGTCAAGAAACTGTTTCTTCTCACTACAGCCCAGGGCATTGAACAGTTCTTTTCCCAAAGAGTTTATCTTTCAACAAGGCAAGGCAAGCAGAGATTCTGAGAATGAGACACAACAGCCAAGAATTGAGACTGAGTGACAGTTTGCAGTCAGCATGTTAATTTAGTTCTTTATTTTCTTAAAAGAAGAAACACCTGAAAACATTGTAAGTGAGGATGGGATACAGAGGCTGTGAAAGAGAACCTTGACAGCCTTGTAACAAGTGACTAATTAGTGTGGAGGAGGAAATACTTAAACTTCATTGTGCTTCTTTGACTTGTTTCCCAAACTATTGGCCGTCCTGATCAGTTAATTTTCAGCATTTGTCAGCATGTGCCCTGATCCTCAACCTGCAGCTGAGAACATTGCCTCTGGAATTGGGTTCTGCAGAGCAGGTGTCAGTGCTTTCCCTCTGAACTCACAACTCATCAGTTGCTCACAGGTGTCACCGGGCACCAGCCTTAGACATGATCCTCACTGCAGCTCCCGCTGAAGCTGTCTTTATCCCTGCTCCCTTGGCTGAAGATGTCTTTTTTTAATCTCCTATGCTGCATCCTTTTTCTTCCTTTCCCACATCCATCTGGGCCCAAGCACGGCACACTTATTCTGTGCAGGTCTATCTCAAATCACTCTTACAGTGTTTTGGGGTGGGTTTTTTTGAAGGCATATGTCTTTCCCATTACCATTAGGATCAAGCTGCAGCAGCTCCAGCTAGCTGGAATCACTCTGATATGACAAAGGAGCTCAGGAGACAAAATGGGCTGAGCTTCATCTCAATCCCTTGCCTTTAGCTATGTTCACCAAAGCCTCCTACGTTACAATAAAATCTTGCCAATCATACTGCATTGGGGAGCGAGATCAATACCGCCAGCAGCAGCCTGCCCAGATGATGTGAGCCAACTGTGTGCAGCCAACATGGTGACATCCATGGGCATTGAGGGCTGTGAGGGGGGTTTGTGGGTGTTTTCTCACTGGTAGAGAGTCACGGAGTGGGGCTGCAGAAGATGACCTTTCAATCCAACCTTAGGACCCCAGCAGCAGCAGCAGCTTCCACTCTTCCCTTATGCTGACAGTGAGAGTAACTAACCTGATGCTGTCTGAGATTGAGGAGCATTTGGCTGGCTCCAGCAGAGGCAGCCAGCTGGTTCTGAATCTCATGAGTATCCTGGTGGACTATGTCATGAAGCTGGAGCTGTAGGGAAGAGGTTTACTGAGGTGGCTTGAGGAGGGTAATCCTGAGCTGGACTATGACAAGAGTATGGCGTGCACCAACAAGGCTGTCTACATCTCCAAAGCTAGGAATTTCCACATAGACGGTGAAATGCTGGAATGAGGTGCTGGCTAACTGAACAGCATCTTTGCACTGGACTAGGAGGTGTGAGGTCAGAATTTTTCCATTGTGGAGGAAGTCTTCCCTTGCCAGTCTTCCCATGCTCTGTTTTTGTCCAATTCTCCTTTTCCCATACATCATATGGCAAAACAGGGCTTTGCAATGATCAGTCATGTTGTACAGGAAGCAGTATTTGAGAGTGTGAGTAGTTCCCCACGAGCAGTATCTGTGAAGTGAACATTTGTTGCACAGAAGCCTATAAAAACCCTTCTAGCAGCAGTTAGGAAACTTTCAGTCACAAGCAGATCACTGAAACATTCTTTGATCATCTAAAATGCTTGCCTTTGGTGTTCTGACCAACATCTCAGTAAGTACCCTCCGGGTATATGAGCTTTGTTTTATTTGCAACTATAGTAAAGGCATTATTAGAGTTACTTCTGTATCTGTACTGAGAGACAAGAAAAGTGTGAGACAAACACCGAAAACACGTGTGAAAGTGTGGTAATTTCACTGAATTGCAGAATCACAAAGTGGTTTATGTTGGTTGCAGGTCGTTTATTTTTTATATAAAACCTGTTGCCCAGGACCATATTCAGATGGCTTTTAAATTTCTCAAAGGAAAGAGACTACAACTTTCCTGAGCAACCTGTTACACAGTAAAAAACAGAGGGAACCTACTGTGTTTCAATTTGTTCCTATTGTCTCTAGTCTTGCCTTTGAAAAGAGCCTAATTCTATCATCTTTGCACCTTCCCTTCAGATACTATACAACCCAGCATGCACACACATAAATGCAGAGATAACTATGAAAGTGCACAAATCTAATAAAAAGAGTGAAGTCAGTGGAATGTAACAACCAGTGGGGTGTGAGACAGTGGATTATTCCAGGACATGCTTAAAGCAAATAGAAGCCTCCTAGAAGGTGTACTCTGCTTTCTCAGCTTCTCTTTTTTAGGTTGTGAGAGACTGAAATGTAATGGTTAATGGCTCAAACAATTGCAAACTTGCAAAAGCAGGGGTGCTTTGCTGTCAATATGCAAGGTAAAAGTCTAGGTGCAGAGGGGGTGAGCATCAGAGGATGACCATGACAAATTTTGTCTGGTAAAAAACTGGGTTTTGAACCACATAAGGGAAGAGGCTGATAAGAAGCAGATTCTGCCGGGTGGAATAGTGCTTTTTATTATGTCCTCCCTTACACAACTGGCTCAGGTGTGAAAAGTTCCCTCTAGGGAAGTACCAGGACATTTATACATAGGCCTGAAGGTATTCATCCTTTTTGAGGGGGCTTAACAGGCTAACAACATTGATGTGAGAGGCAGCTGTCATGCCTTAGAAGGTGTCATAAACCATCAAAGCACCTGAAGCACCCACAGACTCATTTCTAGGGGCCTTCCATCAGATCATGATCCTGTCATGATCCACAGTGTTGCATTAGAGAGTATAAAACTCCCCCTGCAGGGGAGGTATGTGGGCATTACCCTGTACCTGAACATATATTAATCTTATACCTGAACATATATTAACCCACTGAACTTTGTATTTCACAGGCTTCCCTCTATCCCCAACCTCTGTTGGACCAAGAGTGCAACCATTGCTTTGACCAAGGGACATCTAAATTTCAACAATCAAGTCTCATCACTGGATCCATGAGTGGTAATATCTTTTTACTCATATCCTTCCTTCCTTCCTTCCTTCCTTCCTTCCTTCCNGACTATGTCATGAAGCTGGAGCTGTAGGGAAGAGGTTTACTGAGGTGGCTTGAGGAGGGTAATCCTGAGCTGGACTATGACAAGAGTATGGCGTGCACCAACAAGGCTGTCTACATCTCCAAAGCTAGGAATTTCCACATAGACGGTGAAATGCTGGAATGAGGTGCTGGCTAACTGAACAGCATCTTTGCACTGGACTAGGAGGTGTGAGGTCAGAATTTTTCCATTGTGGAGGAAGTCTTCCCTTGCCAGTGTCCACATGCTCTGTTTTTGTCCAATTCTCCTTTTCCCATACATCATATGGCAAAACAGGGCTTTGCAATGATCAGTCATGCTGTACAGAAAGCAGTATTTGAGAGTGTGAGTAGTTCCCCACGAGCAGTATCTGTGAAGTGAACATTTGTTGCACAGAAGCCTATAAAAACCCTTCTAGCAGCAGTTAGGAAACTTTCAGTCACAAGCAGATCACTGAAACATTCTTTGATCATCTAAAATGCTTGCCTTTGGTGTTCTGACCAACATCTCAGTAAGTACCCTCCGGGTATATGAGCTTTGTTTTATTTGCAACTATAGTAAAGGCATTATTAGAGTTACTTCTGTATCTGTACTGAGAGACAAGAAAAGTGTGAGACAAACACCGAAAACACGTGTGAAAGTGTGGTAATTTCACTGAATTGCAGAATCACAAAGTGGTTTATGTTGGTTGCAGGTTGTTTATTTTTTATATAAAACCTGTTGCCCAGGACCATATTCAGATGGCTTTTAAATTTCTCAAAGGAAAGAGACTACAACTTTCCTGAGCAACCTGTTACACAGTAAAAAACAGAGGGAACCTACTGTGTTTCAATTTGTTCCTATTGTCTCTAGTCTTGCCTTTGAAAAGAGCCTAATTCTATCATCTTTGCACCTTCCCTTCAGATACTATACAACCCAGCATGCACACACATAAATGCAGAGATAACTATGAAAGTGCACAAATCTAATAAAAAGAGTGAAGTCAGTGGAATGTAACAACCAGTGGGGTGTGAGACAGTGGATTATTCCAGGACATGCTTAAAGCAAATAGAAGCCTCCTAGAAGGTGTACTCTGCTTTCTCAGCTTCTCTTTTTTAGGTTGTGAGAGACTGAAATGTAATGGTTAATGGCTCAAACAATTGCAAACTTGCAAAAGCAGGGGTGCTTTGCTGTCAATATGCAAGGTAAAAGTCTAGGTGCAGAGGGGGTGAGCATCAGAGGATGACCATGACAAATTTTGTCTGGTAAAAAACTGGGTTTTGAACCACATAAGGGAAGAGGCTGATAAGAAGCAGATTCTGCCGGGTGGAATAGTGCTTTTTATTATGTCCTCCCTTACACAACTGGCTCAGGTGTGAAAAGTTCCCTCTAGGGAAGTACCAGGACATTTATACATAGGCCTGAAGGTATTCATCCTTTTTGAGGGGGCTTAACAGGCTAACAACATTGATGTGAGAGGCAGCTGTCATGTCTTAGAAGGTGTCATAAACCATCAAAGCACCTGAAGCACCCACAGACTCATTTCTAGGGGCCTTCCATCAGATCATGATCCTGTCATGATCCACAGTGTTGCATTAGAGAGTATAAAACTCCCCCTGCAGGGGAGGTATGTGGGCATTACCCTGTACCTGAACATATATTAATCTTATACCTGAACATATATTAACCCACTGAACTTTGTATTTCACAGGCTTCCCTCTATCCCCAACCTCTGTTGGACCAAGAGTGCAACCATTGCTTTGACCAAGGGACATCTAAATTTCAACAATCAAGTCTCATCACTGGATCCATGAGTGGTAATATCCTTCTACTCATGTCCTTCCTTCCTTCCTTCCTTCCTTCCTTCCTTCCTTCCTTCCTTCCTTCCTTCCTTCCTTCCTTGCCTTAAAATATTGTAAGACAGACTAAAAAAAGCTCCGGTCAATTCCTTGTTGTGGAAGGTTAAAGCTGGTTAAGTTTAGGTTTGCTGAGTTAAAGTTTGTGAAGTGCCTTACGCAGCCTGGATGCTATTTTAAAATTTGCCAGGTACCTTATTCTACCTTAATAGTCTAAAGTTTGCAAGTAAAAGTTTGTTATTGAGCCTCCTGAGAATTTTGTTGTTTTTCCCACATAGCACCCAGAGTGAATCAAACCACCTTTCCCTGAACCTGTTGAGCAGACTGGGGAATAACATAGGGTTTGTTTGGAATCCTGAAATTTAGTCTACTGGTCATAGGTGGTAACTATCCTAGACTAGTATTGAAGTTAGACTATGCCAATACGTGGAAACTATGCTTTTGAGCTAAAAACTGCAGTGGTCAGACTTTATTTCTTCTCCATCTTGGAAGCTCTACCTCATCCAAAGATCATTTACCCCTTACACATGCATTAGAGTCTTAGCCTTGATGTACTGCAGCATGCTGATGCTTCCTGTAGGCTACTAGATGTCACAGTTCTGACAGAAAAGAGGGAGAAAGCCTGAGAGTTGGGAAAATAATTTTTTTTCATTATAAGAACAGGTACCTGCAAAACACTTCAGTTCACAATCTTTTCAGCTAAAGTTCAAATCTGTATTTTGCCACCTACATATACATTCATGTTCTCAAAAGGGTTGAGCACCCACATCCATCAAGACATGCCAGTACAGTGCACTTTTATAACAGAATTTTACTACTGCAACTCAGTACTTTTCCTCAATTTCCAGCATTGATTACATCTTACTTGCCTGTAGAAGTGCTCTAAAAAGTCCAAGAGAGCCAATTTAAAACATTAAAGGAGTTACAGATCTGACTGTTCTTACCCCAAATACTCTGTGCCCCTAACTACTGTTTGAACAGATTGCTGCTTTAGACACTTTAGACACTCAGCTGCTGATATGCTCTTGGTAGCCTGTTACTGTCTGGTGTTTGATCCTCCTACACTCTCTACTTGTGTCACATCTGATGTCTCTCTAAGAAGGGTATATGCTTGGATCCAGGTGCCTGCTGACATCTTACTTTATAATCCTGGTAAGCCATGACACTGCACAAGAAATTCAGTTTGGTCTGTCTGCGAGATAAGGACTGGTCAAGCAACTGACTCCTGCAAGTCATGGAATATGACTGGTAACCTCTCTAGGTTAATTAGATCCAGGAAAGGAAAAGATGAGTTTCAGTACTACCAGGGATAGCCAACCTCATCACCAGGAGAAACCTCCCAGTTAGAGCAAACCAGAAGTAAGAGCTCACAACACTATGGGCAGTTTGAAACTCTTCAAGCACTGCTGTGCAGCATCAGTGACACCCCAGGAAATCTCTCATGTCCTTCATGGAAAGGTTGTCCCTCAATTCACTCCTACCAGCATCCTCTTTGCACTTTCCCCATGGCTGCAGCCATCTTCTCCCTTGCTGGGATATGCAAGGTGCAACACTTTTTGAATTAGGAAATGCATTCAATTATCTGGAATTGACTTAATTTTTCCAGTGTGACTGAAGTTCCCAGTGCTGCTGAAAACCAAGCGTGTGGTATCCCTGGGTGCTTCCTGGGGGCTGACTCCTGGGAGCATCCTCTAACCCATGCAGCTGCTCAGGAACTTTCTGTGGTGCAATCAATCCCATTGCATGGTTTCAGGGAGTTTGTGAGGACATGCTTCTCTGTAATGGGGCTCACATCCCTCAGGCAAAGGGAGTCAGGTGCAGATACGAATGCACATTTGTATGTAGGGTGAATTCAGGGACATTGCTTAAGTCCACTATCTTCTTGAGTCCAATGGTCTGTGTAGGACGTTAATCATTGATTAGACAGCAGGCAGAATTCAGTGAAGTGATGCAAAACAAGTCAGAGGAAATGTGATCAAGGCTGTACATAGAATGCAATCAGTATCTGCAAATCCTGTTGCACCACAGGATCTACATAAATCTGACTTCTCAGGCCACACCTGTAGCAAGGTCTGAGAAATTTGTTCTTTTCTGTAAATCCCCAGACTGTGCTGGCGATGCAAACCAGACAGTTTTTCTGTCCCACACCAGTCCCAACTGCAGAACGTTCTGGGAGAGGAACATTGATTTCTTTTAAAATTAAATAGTGAATCTGCTCACAGTTCAAAATAATTCCTTCTACAAAAACAAGAACATTGCTGAAATAACTTTGTGCTGCATGATGTAAGCTCCTCAGGTTTTTACAAACTGTCAGAATAGAGAACATGACTTTTTTATATTACAGTTATCTAAGAAGCTGATGCGTTTTAGTTTCCTCCGGTTTAGATTGTTTTAGGCATTTTTTTTCTTCAGAGTTAGAACTCTGAAAATGTTGCTATGCTATCTGGTAGACCTCCCAAGCTGTGAGGAAAAAATATCTAGGCTTTTTCTCAACAAGAATATGCAGTTTATATTATTAAAACTCAAGGCATCTTTGAATTAATCTCCAAAAATATTCAGTCAGCAGGACAAAATTCTAGCAGTCTCACATCCCCCAATATTATTCAAAGTAAAGTTTTGGCTCAAGCAACTAGGAGGAAGAAAATCTTAAGTCTGGATGATAAAGCTGCCAGCAGATACATGTGTTTAAAAGTACTTATGCCACCACCTGCCTTTAACCATTCCCTCCATCTGCACAGATTGACCTTGGTTGGCAAAACACTCCAGCCTTGCTGTGTGCAGGCAGAGATGTTGCACAGTACTTGCCACTTCCTGCTGCTCACGTGTGCTCTCACTGGGTGAATGTGTCCCAAATCTTGTCCCTAATATGATACTGGCAGACTTTCACATCTCAGATGAGACTGTGTATCAGGACTCTAGGTACAGAATCCCAAATTACAAATAGATTGTTGTTTCATAGGTCTTTCTGTTTCATCATTCAAGACAAAATTAATGCATTCACAGTGTACATGACAGGAACATGTTAGCAGAATACTTTTTGTTGCTTGTCTTTTGAACTCCCAGCATTGCTTCTCAGTGACACTTGATAGAGTTGAAGGAAAACAAAATCCAGTAAAAATTTTGAAGTTTCCATCACAAAAACATTGGCAGTCTTTGCTATTATTATGAAAAGGAATTTAACTACTTCCTTTTAGCAAAATATCATTTGCAAAGGAACAATAGGATGTCACCATTTGAGGGGATAAAAGAGTGGCTTTGTAACTCCTTTGCATGTTACTTGCTGTTACTTGAAGCACTGTTGAAGTCTGTTTTCCAGACAACAGGATCTGAAAGCAGACTGGTTTCTTCTGAAGGCAACTCCAAAAGGCAGTTGAGGAAGGAGTGAGGTATTTCCACTTCCAGTGGCAGTTACCCTGAGGCAGTTTCATGGCACGAGACAATGGGGATCTGATGCTAACAAAACTGCCTTCTGATTGCAAAAACTTAATTTCTCCAGCTGAAATTTATCCAAGGGTGAGATACACCTAATCCTGCTCCTGGGATATTTCATGCCATGTCATGTATATGTGCATCACATGGAGCAAAGAAAACATTTGACAGCAACAAACTAGAAAGACTAAAGTCTTAATAAAGTAGGCAAGCAGGGGATACTTGACATATATGATATTGATTTAATGTCTTAGCCTTTTAATTTTTCTCTCTACTTTTGCATTCCTTTGCATTGCAAAGTCTTCAAGCAGTTCCTTTCCAATCTATATAGCTATATTCATCTGAGAGACTTATATGTGACAGTGGTGTCATTACAAGTGCAATAAAATGAGTGGGTAGTTTTAGTAAAATACAGTTTCCAGTGACCACAGAAGATGGGGCAGAGATCTCTAGGATAGGTCTTGTAAACTTCCTGGTTAACTTCTCCAGAAAGTTGGTGGATATTTCTGTGATGTAAAGCTGGAGCCTTTAGAACACCCGCAGGGACATTGGGGCTGTCTGTATTTATTCCTCCATGTGCACTTTGAAAGGCACTGAAGTACATCCAAATAAAGCAGACACCTTTGAAGTCTAGTCAGACCAGTATTACGCTATGTCTTTGTGACACTCCTCAGAGCAACAGGGCTACAGTGCTCAGGAGCAGTGACCTAAAATAGCCATATAGCTCACATAGATCTGAGCTTCTATCTTTGAATGGTCCTAAATGACTTGCAAGAACCTGTTGGTACAGACTGGTTGCTAACTAAGGACCTGTCACTGTGCTCTCGTAGGTGATAGAGGTGTCGCCTGAGCTTGAAAACTGAAAAAAAGCCACTCAATTTTTTAAATGCAACAACACACATTTCCAGGGAGTTTTCATTAAATACTACACTCTAAACCTACCTGTAGCTGACAGGTTCAACAAATAATTATATTGGCCCTTGTAGGCAGACTTGCTATTAAAACTGAGCAGGAGGTTACTGCCAACATCTGTTGCATCTGCTTTAACTGTTTTTATATAAATAAAAAACTCCTTAGACCTTAGAATCAATTTTTTTTTTTTATTTGAATGAATGATGTCTGAAGTCTCTCCAGGACCACCTATGAAAAAATTTGATTGCCGTCCCCTTTGGGATTATTTTTGACGAGTAGGTTTGCTGTGGATCAGCAGGTCAAAACTAATGGAAATGGTGAAAAGGGAATAAGAAGGTTGCACAGATGAAACAAAAATGGCTAGATTGTCTACCCATAATTTAAAATTGCAAAGATTTTGGAAGGCATTCTGGTTTTTTATAGCTTCATGAAGCAAAAATAGAAATTTCTCCAGTAACCACGGAAACATGGAAACAACGATTACTGGAAATTATCTCTACTTGTGCTATCATTGGATGACACTAAAGTTAAGCCACACATGCATCTTCAGCAATGCTACCACAGCCAACAGGGAATGAACCTCGCAAGAGTCCTCAAACATCTGGAGCAGCTGGAGCCACTGCAGTTTTGTAATATTCTAATTCTAGCTGGTTTTGGCTCAAGCTATACCTGCTTTCAGCAAGTGATTATGTGAACAATTAAATACTGAAACTCTAACCATGTCTGAGTATGTGTTTTGTTGACCAAAAAGTCAGTACATGACTGCCTTTATGTGCCCTCAGAGCTCTCAGAGGAAAGGTCAGCAAGGCATGCAGTGTCTCAGAGCAGTCACCATCGATGTTTATCCCTATTGAAAGGGAAGGAGAGAGATAGAGATGGTATGAAATCAATAACAGCAATTATGGGTCTTAGGAGGGTAACTTGCCGTTTAGGTCACTAACAGTAAAAGTTTATTGGAAATAAAAACAGAAGAATAAAATGAAATGGACTTTTATTGGGAAAAATGAGAGAAAAATGAAGAGAAGAAGGAATTTGATATGAAGAGAAGTGTTCCAGATGTCACAAGGAGCATGAGATCTGGGTCTATAACCTTCCTGCAGGAATCAGATAAGCTGCTCTTCTGCACGCCCCAATTGCTACACATTAAGGAAAAGCATGAGATTAGAAGTATCTCTGTGACTGTGCTTCTGATATATTTCTGAAAGGATTTGATTTTGCTACTTCACTCCTCTTTGCAAAGCAGCTGGATTCATGCTTTTCCTTTCTCCAAGAAGGAGTTTGCTGTGGAGAGTACCAGCCTCATGGAGCGTCTCCCTTACAATTTCTTTCTCACTTCATTTTCAGAAAACTACTCAATTCCCCCAAACAGTGAAAAGCTGCTGACATCCCCCATGCAGAGGAAGTGTTGGGAAGGAGTTACAATGGTGTTAAAACCTAGTTACCCAGAAGAGCTACTCACCCAGAAGTCATCTGGAAGCTGGGAACAGTTTGTGAGCATTTGGAGACAGGGACTTGCTGCTTCTGTTTGAATATCTGAAGGGGATGGAAAAGATTTCTAGTAATTTCCTGCCTCTCTATTTGTCCCTTTGTGTTCCTATGAAACAGGACTTCTATTTATATTGATTTGCTTCTGAAATGGTCACATAAGTGACACTCTTCACCTCAAGGCCATAAAACTGACAGACCAGATTCCCCCTTTTGTCTACCCTTGGTTGTCCTTCTTGCAGTTGTATATTAGGCATTGCAATAACATGCCACAGCACACACAGGTATCCCAGACTCCCCATTGGACAGTTTTGAGTGCACAAAAAGAAAGGAACAACTCCTTTGTCATTTGCAAGTTCGAATGGATGGACAGGACAGAGAGTGTGTGGCAGAAGAGCTGGTCTGTCTGGTGCTGGCAGTGGCACCTCTGTTGATAAAGGTACTAAAACTGTTTGGTAATAAATGCAGTTTGAATCTTTGCATGTCATTATCCATAATCCCAAGCACAGGGCCACACAAACATCTGATAAAAGGGTTTTATCTCCATCCTGTGCCAGGAAGCACAAAGTGAATCACCATCATACTCTTACTCATAGTGTGGTCTAATTTTTACGCTTCTTGCAATCTGCTCAAAGTTTAAGTTGGTTACTTTGAAATGCGCCCTAAAAAGTTGAAACACTCTGCTTGCAGGATGTAACTGCTTCAAATTTATAGTCTGAGATAAAAAGTCCTCTCCCACTGAGCCCCTCCTAGAAGGTTGTTAAAATTAGGGCCAATGTATCAAAAATCTGTTACATCTTTTACTAGTGAGTCATAACCTGTACACTTGTGGGAAAATGAGCTTGCCAGTCTACTAAGGAACTGACTTGCTGCCTTCTCAGTCTCTGTGTGGTGTCTGCTCTTTGTTTCCAGGTGGTTGTCATGATGGATGATGTTCAATGCACATAACACATACTGTAATACAGTGCAGTAGCCCAAAGTATGATGATACTAGCTGGAAAGGAAAGAAATCTTTTAAAACAGAAAAGATTTAGTTTCTGCATAAATTTGACAAAGAAATAACTTGGCGACACAGACAGTGCAATTAAATGCTCTTTCTTTGGTCTTATATTTTCTCTGCAAAATAAGTAGAGGCAGAGGAGGTGAAACAACCTGGAATAAGTAACTGATGGAGCAATGTAGCATGAAAAGGGCAGTAGTAAATTGCTTTGTGAAACTCAGCAGTTTTCTCAACAAAATCAACGAATCCCTGGGCTTCTAATGTACATACACATATACGTTTTATATATGTTATTTTTGAAGGTATCTATGCACGAATATATCTATAAGCATGAATATTATATTTAAAGTACTTTCTACAAAAATTCTTACCTTCTATTTCCTTCATGTCATTTCCACCTCAGTAAAGGTAATTGTTGAGAATGCTAAGGCAATTTATGGGCACCTGTGGGCTCATAAAATTTATGTGCTTATCCTAGAGATGTATCTTCTATATATATATTATATCAGGCAGTTTCTATCATCCATCACTGTACAGTGTATCTGTGGTAACAAAAAAAGAGGTATTGTACCAAATCTGATCTTTGACAAAGGAGACACTGGCCAGCCCTGTAGTGATGGCAGCTGCTAGATGGTTCATTATAAAGGGTAGAATGGAGACGTGGAGTTAGTGAAAAAACTGACACTTCCTCAAGTTTCTCCCCTCCTATGGATTTTTCAATGTCCTCAGGAAAAGAAATAGAAGCCTAAAAAATTTGTCCAATAGTTAGGCTTTCAGGAGAAGGTTAAATTTCCATATTAAGGTCCCAGTTATGAGTACTAGACTAGAAAGCAGTTCAGACTGTTTTGAGTTAGCAAAGCATTTCAGAATGTTAAAAGTGAACAACAGTTGACAACAATTAATGTGCTTGGAGGAGGAATATTTCCATTTCAGAAAGAAGACTCAGAATGACTCTGCATTAGCAGCTAAGCTCAGGAGTAAAGTTGTGATTGTGCTCACTTACTCTCCTCCAACTCAGACCTTGTGAGGTCCTCCAGCTCTGCATGTGCCCCAGCCATCATCCTTCATTCACTCTATTAGGACCAAACAAGAGCTAAAATGATGTAAACCCCTGAAATGCACAAACAGTGGGCACTGGGTCCTCAGCACCAACTCAGTTGCACTACTCAGTAATGCAGAGATAAATGACTGAGTTAGATTCATCTTTATGATGTTCAGCTCCCAAGTCTTTGCCTGTTTCAGAAGGTGCTTGAGGCAAGCCTGGCTACCTAACTCAGGCTTCTCAAACTTAACACTGGAAGTGGAGAATGAAAATACTCCTCTCTTCTTCCATCTATGTCTGTGATTACAAATGAGAATCCTACATGACTGAGATGTCCTTTCTCCATTAATTAGCTAGATGAGTTGACCATGGTGAGTGGTTACACTGAATCTTTAAACCTCTTACAAATTCATGATATAAGCAGTCTCTATGCTTGACCATTAATTTAAATACTCATGCAAAATCTAGGATTACTTGATGCTTTTCTCTCTTTTATGAAGGCTTATAATGACCTTAAAAGCATTAACTCAATATGAGGTCAAGGAATTATTTTAGCTGTGAAATCAGTTGCTTAATAACAGTTTCCTCAGAGTCCAGTAATCATGCAGGCTGTAAGGCTCAAGCAATTATTTCATTTTTCTGCCTACATATTAATGTATTTAACTACTACTCTGCACAAACAGAGAAATGAGTTAACGAGAGATTTTCAGTACTTGGGTTTACAGTGTCCAAAACATACAGAGAAGCATGTATCTGCAAAATTAAACAGCTATTTCTGTAACTACTTAAGAAATCAAATGCTGTTTGAATGTCAAACATCAGTATATCACCTCTCATACAGTACAAGCAGGATCTCACACTGTTTTATCATTACTTATTAATGGCTTGTCTTTGATTATATCGTAAGCCAATTAAACAAGTTTATAGGTTGCAGTAGGCAAAAGCGAGTAGATTTGGGTTTAGCCATAAGTTTTAAATGATAAAAATTAGTATGATTATAAAATGAATTTTTTCCTGATAAAATATTAAATATTTCATAAACAAATTATTAGATTTTGATATCACTGTGATGCTGTTTGTCTTTTTTAGTGCCAGACATATTTATCAATTGAAATAGGGCAATGCATGGGTAAAATGTTTTGAAAAATTGCAAAACTGACAGAGTGTGCTCCTGCCTCATAATAAACAATTGTTGAATGATGTTATTAAAATTGGCTCTCAAGTGACAGTTAATAAATGCATAGTTCTATTATGCATGCTAAATTCAGCATTCTGAAAACTTAAAAGCAAATAGATCAAAACCAACAGAGATAAAAAAGTCACAAAGACAAAATACAGCAACACCAGAAAGTGATAGGGAAATAATTCAGTCTTAAAAATGACTTATTATTTGGTAACTTGTAGCAACAATTTTATGGAACTAAATTAGAGGCAAATCAGTCTTTCTCATGTTTTAGATATACAATTTCTCTAGTGCATATGGTTTGATCATACAGCAGAGAAATTCCCATTATGATGTCCCCTTGAAAAAAGCAAAAATCTGTTTCCCTCTCTTTCTGATTCCAACTTATGAATACTCATGGATAACAAATGAAGGACAAAAAAAAAGGTGCAATAAAATTTAATTATTAATTTATTATAATTAAAAACCTTCAACATCTCTTCAGTATTTGGAGAAATTAGACTATAAGAAGTATGTTCCTATGTATGTTTCATGTATACCCAGACCACATCTGCACTGAATTGCAAAAATACTGGATTTAATGGGCTTTGTGTTCTTTACTGTAATCACTCCATTGGCTCTTTGATGTTGCATGGGGATGGTGTGATGATGGAGTCACTTCAACCATGTATTTTCACCTCTGTTTCTAAAAGGTGAAGGGCAAAACTTCAAATCAAGGAGCAGTTTATCTTTAATTAAGAAAAACATAATTAGGCATTATCACATAATTGCTATTACTGATGGAGAAACTCATATTTTCACAACTAGTGACCCATGCTGTATTATGTCTCTGCTGTTTACTGCATGATAAATCTGTATTTGTGCTTGGCAGCTAGCCAGAAAAATTAAAAGGTAATCAACATGCTTCTCTGCAGTCTGGTCATCAAAATCTCTGACTTCACAGATGAATAAATAACAAAGTTGTGATACCCTAACAGAAAACCTTCTTTAGGAATAACAATATTTGTCTCCTCTGTCAAGACATCAAATGGTACTTGAAATAACCATATACAAAAAGCTTTGCAAAATAGGTGAGAATAACTGTGCTATACACCTGGCATTGAGTTAAAAAACAGTTTAATGTCTCAAGGCACCACCACGGTAGAATTTTATACCTGCAAGTAATCACCTAATACACTATTATACCGTTAAGATAATGTGTTAATAAATAGCTTGTGCAATTTTGGGAAGCAATCTATAAAGGAATGTTAGATATACAATAGGCACGTACTATAATACAAATAATAAAACAAAATTCCTAGAAAAAGCATGCTGAGCACCTCTTGGTATAGGTTGAGTTTCTTATTCTAAACACTATGTAAATCTTAACTTACAAAAGGTAAAACTGAAATCTTAGGGTAACTGCTTATTTAAACTGATTTTCCTGGGTATTTTCCTTTATGTCACAGGATTATTGTTAGGGACAGAGGACTCTGGTACTGGCTGTAAAGGGCTGTCTTGTTCATTCAGTTGTGCGTTCAAGTTTTCAGAAGTTAGAAGAGAAGAATTAAAAACTATTTCACTTAAGTCTGATTTTATGGATACCAGATGTGGTTCTTGAAAATTCAAGGGTTCTTCTAACACCTGTGTATTTTCTCGTGTCATTCCCATATCTGATGGTGACTTTCGTTTCATTCTTGTGTATGATTTGTCTAAATTCTCCATGCCTTGGTCAGTTTTCTGAAATCGCCCAAAGAACCAAATGAAGAAGCCAAACAAAGCAAAAGCCAGCAAACTTGGAATAAAAGCCAGGCATTTGACATCAAGGCTAGAGCCCGTGAACCTGCTGTGCAAGAACATGTCCCCTTCGGCATAGGTCCGGTTCGTCAATGGGTTAGTGTTATTGGATCTCCACTCCCAAGATAACTTAGTTCTGTTAAGGTCTTTCAAGCTCTCTGAGTCCTTCACTGTGTAGATCTTCTGTCCAGGACCAATATATTGACCATATTCATGAGGTTTGTAAAATATTTGGTTCTTCCACATATTCAGATCCAGGATTAAAACGAGGAAGATAATTCCATAGTTAAACCATTTGCCTGTTTGGAAAAAGAAAGTTCTGTCATCTGATATATCCATTTTAGATGCAGTACAAATGCCATTATACATAAAAGCTACCCAGAGAAAAAAAAGCTCTTTATTAATCTGAAGCAAAGCTGTAAATAAATTTCCACCACAGTCAGACTTATGCTGAATATCCCTTAGTATTTCACAATTAGGTCTGGACACAAGACAATTGTGATTTTGTAACACAAGCACAGGAGTATATCTATTCAACTGACATTACAATTTGTAAGTGATCAGTTTATTAGATCACTAGGTGATGTGTTATAGATCAATAAACCTAAAAAAGCATTAATTCCTGGGTTTTAAAAATATTCATATGGAAATTTTCCATTAAAAGGCCATATTTGACAGAACCATTTATATACCAGAAATTACTGAAGTGACTGAGGCTTTTGAGGTTGGTAATTATATGAATTTTAAGAGTATATACTTATGTTGTTTGACATACCAACCATGGAGAGCAGATATATTCAGGTACCGGCAATCAGACAAACTGTGATTTATAGAATCACAGTGAGATTATTGAGAAATAGCAAGGGCTGATTGTAGACTTCAGAGTCTAGCCAGCTTAGCTTTTTTTATAATCTGTGTCTATGAATATATATAATGAATTATACTATTTTCACAGTCAAAGCATATCTTACATTCTACTTGGACATATGTTAAGATCTCCCCTGTGCAGTGATGACTGCCATCACCCAAGAACCTGGCAAATCTACATGTCAGCATCAAGTGAAAATACATACATGGAGGAATGTTCCTGCTGGTGATGAATGATCTTGGTCTTTGCTGGAATCATATTTAAGTATGTTTCAAGTGGAAAAGAGAATGTATCATAGGATCTATCAAATTACTTAGGCTAGTGACTTGCAAAGAATTAATGGATTCCAGTTCCTGAAAGTATGTGTGTTCAAACTGTATAATTCTTCAGGAGGGTAAGGAGACCAACTTCTTGTATTCAGGAATATTTAATTTTGTTTAATTATGTTTAACAGTTCTCTTCAGTTTAGAGTAAAAGATATTGAAAATAAACAAGAATATTTATTCTCTTCTGTTACTGTCACTGTCCAGAAACAAAACTGAACTGAAAATACCTTGCAGATAATCCTATAATTCCTGAATAACTCCTCTATCAAAGTCAAGCTGGATGGGGCTTTGAGCAAACTAGTGTAGGGGAAGGTATCCCTGCTCACATCAGAAGGGCTGGAACCAAACGACCCTTAGGGTCCCCTCCAACTGAAACCATTCTGTGATTTCTCCCTGGGATTTTGTCAATTTTATAATTGACATGTTAAAGAAAATGATCTTTTCAGACTATTAACACCACATTTAATGACATTTAAGTTTCTTAACACCAAGAGACTGAAGGTGATGCTAAAGTATGAAATAATATAACAAACAATACAATGTAACTCGATGTTTCCTGTGGATTTTGCCATGTATTTCATGTTTCTGTTTTTCCCATCACATTTGTCTTTCAACAGAAAGGCACAGGATTCACTGATCAATAGCTGCTGTCAAGCAGAATATAATAGCTGACTTCTTGTTTTTTCCACAGCTGGGCACTTAGATGACTCTTCTTTACCGTACAACCATTTCTTAGGGCACAGTGATAATATCATTCTTTTTCATATTCTCACTGTCTGAAAATGTTTTGAAAATGGCCATGGGTTCAGAAGTTATTTGATGCTGAGTTTTTGATAGAGTGCAACAAACCCACACATAGAACAAAACCACATAATTCTCATTTCCTTAGGAAAAGTAGGCTAAACACAAATTACAATGAAAATTTAAAAATGCTCCACCCCTGTCACATTAAGAATTTAAGCACTCGCCTGATCTAAGAAAGATACCCTGTTCCTGTTTCATGGAAAGTCAGAGCTAGGCAGGTAGAAACAAAGCCCTGTGCTCAGCTGCTGCGACTGCCGGGTCCATGTGGGCTATACAAACCACTTAGGTCCATCATCCCATTTACTCAGCTGCCACCTGTATGTCTAAATGGCAGCTAGCTAGCTGAGAACAGCTGCTGTTCTACAGTGGATTTTCTCTAAATTCCTTAAATTTCTCATTTCTAGACAGTTTTTTCCTCCTCTGCATCACTGTTGTGCTTGATGAGCTCTATGACTTTTCCTTTTCTTTTGAATACAGTTGTCACCAGAACCAAAGGCTGTGTATGAGTAACAGTCTCACTATAACTATATATGAACACAATGACATCTTTCTGCTCCTACTCAGTAATCCCTTTAGCCAAGGGCTGCATAAATCTCCTTAGACACAAAATGATGGAGTTAGTGCTGTCTTGGGTACTTACAGAAAGTATTTACCTCTTTCTAGAATACCGTGTCCTCTGACATCTATCCCTCTCCAAGACAGGTACTTCACTGCTGTACTAGCAGGCATGACAGCCAAATAAACCAGCCAAGCAATCCTTCTAGATCCATGATGTTTTGGACCACAAAGATGTCATTGTGCTCATATGTGGTTATACAGAGATTTAATAAATTGACCAGCCTTTAACATCATAACTTAAATGTTTATAATCTATGTATATGGAATGATTGTCTATTGCAACTTAATTTTAGCATAATCATTTTTGTAGCAAACTCTAAGTCATGTATCAAGCTTATATAGGAAATAAGCTGGGTAAATTAAAAGTCAATCACAGCCTTTGATCTTGCGCATGAACAAGTTCAAGTTTGTAAGTTTGAAAAGTATCATAATAAATATATTATGAAGGTATAGATATTAATTCAATTTAAAACTATATCAAGTTTAATTCCACATGAAAAGTGACAGGGGAAAATGGAGCCCCACACTATGAAGCCATTTAACTTCTCTCTTACCTGGTTTCTGTAGGATTAGTATCACTGCTGCGTTAGGGTTGGCTCTACTTCAATGAAATTTGTGTGGCCAAGAATACTGGCATATACCTGACCCCACTTAGCCCTTCTTGGATGGAAAGTGGTTAGACAAAATTTGAAAGGGAAGGATGTAGTAGGATCAACTCTCAAGACTGGAAGGCTAGTCAATCATTTTGGCAAACTGAAAAGAGTTTTATCCAGTCTTCAATGAAGTTAATAATGAAGAAAGTCATGTGGGAAAATAGATTGTGTCATTCAGCCATGCACTATCTAAAAAGAGACCTGGTTAATAAATTTATAACTTAATAACTTACACAGCACTGACATTTTACATGCTACACATAATATTTGGAGAGTTAGGAATGTGATTTGGTGTATTTGGAAATGTGGTACAATACTTCAATTTGATGCAACAAAGATCCTCCAAAAGAAAAATTTGACCCAAGAGTGTTAGTGTCCTTGTCAGGCTGTGATGCAAAACATGAAGAAGGCATTTCTATAGGCATTGTAGACTACAACCAGTATTTGGGTATGAAAATTCATTCCTGTTTTCTGAGAAAGCATTTCTGCTGAAGAGAATTGTATCCTCCTGGCTAGAACACTCACCAGAAGGGAAACCTTGACTCTACAATAGCCTCCACTTGTGGGAGCCTGGACCCACATCATAGGACCATGTTATGAACACCAGCCTGTAGAGACCTATGCTTAGAAACAGTTTCCCCTCCTTGCTGAAGCTCAAAAACTGTGCACTGCACACAAATGCCAGGGTTCTTCTCATTTTGAAAGAAGTATGGATTTTTATTTTTCCCTTTTCCAGAAATTCACAAGTTTTCACCATCAAACAAGATTTTTGGGCAATCCCACACACAAAAGTTGGAATATATGCCAATATTCCAAACCAGCTGCTGATTCTGCAGCAGTTTTATTTTTGTATGCCCACTGTGGAACAGACCATTCATTTCCCAACAAAAGGATCTCACATAGAAGCCAGTCCCCAGCAACCTTACTGAGGTCAGGAGGTAATGTGAAAATTCCACTTAATAAGGCTAGACGCAAGCAGCCTCATGCTGTGCAACCACAGCCAGAGGCTAGTGCAGGAAATGTTGACTTTAGGCTTCTATCTCAACTGCAATTTGTGTCTAAAACTGCTCAGACACTGCTGTAAAACATTTGAAATGTTCTTCCTATCTTCTGTCACATTAGTGTTATTAGCTAGATACATGCATACAGACAGACCACTCACAGCTGATCTAAGATGTTAATCCTCTGAGGTTTTTTCATGTCTGTGTGCACAGACAGCTTTGTTTTTACCTCTAACCTTTCTATTTTTGCCCATGGACTCCCTCAGGCTACTCTGTGTAAGCTTGGGCTGAATCTAGACACGCTGTTGGTTTGACTCCACAAGCCAGCCATGCTGGGAACTCCCCAGCTATGAAGGTGATGTACTTGGGTCAGATCAGCCCTCAGAAACATGTTATAAACAGCCAGAGAAATCTCCCATCTCTTTTGATACCTAAACTGTAACATTTTCAGTTTGAAAATTATCTGCACACTTGACAGTAGATGCTCTTGGATTTCCAGTGCTGCCATTAAAGGGTATGAGGCAGGCCCCCCCAGTGCCTTTTAAACATGAAAGAATTTGAAGTAACAAAATTTACTTTTAAGTTTTACAAATTTCCCTGGGTATTATAGAAACTAGGATAGACTATGTATTTTCATAAACATCAGCCTAAAAAGGAAAACACACACTTTGCAATGAACCATCTGTCAAGGGAAATCCAGATGAACTAAGCAGATGCAGGAATTCAAGTTATTTTTGATGTTCATAAAAAAGTGGCTATCAAAACAGAATGAAAATATTTAATACTCAATAGATGCTTGCAAGGAGTTCCTAGATGCAAAGAAATGAGAATAAAATGAGGTACTCCATTACCAGTAAAAATAAGATAATATTTTCATAGTAAATTTAAAATTTCACTGAAGCATATCATCTAGAGTCAGGAGGTGTTAATTCAGTATTACTGCCAACAACATTCAGAAATCACAAGTCAGGCCCAAGAAAGCATGTTATTATTTTAAAGTAGCATGGGTTAAAATAATATACTTTGTAGTGTTGTATTTATCTGCCTTTTAGACATTGAATTATGAAGAAACAAACTTTAATTTTTTTTCTCTGCAGTCATGATCTTTATTTTATGAAAGCTGAAATTCTCATTTAGTCACAATATTCAGGAGATAAATCTTAAAGACAAAATAATAAAAAAAGAAAAAGCAAAAGAGCAATTTTCTTAAGACTTGTGACAAAATCAGGAGAACTGGAAACACAGAGCACGTAACTGAAATTCTTCATCTGTACAGAACTTGCTCAAAGCCATCAAGGACAAACCAACAGAATGGTGGCTTGAAATCCTTGACTCCTTAGAGCTGCTCCTTTATGGGACCATTGCTTATTTGAAAAACAACATTGAATAGGGCTTCTTTTATTTATATCAATTAACAGTGACTTAAACAGACTGTGTAAGAACTAATGAAGAATAAACATTGCCAGGAAAAGTATGGCAATGTTATTTCAGTCATGCTTTCTTTCTCCTTGCTACTTGGGAGAAAATGGTTTTCAGTTTCTAAAAATTAGAGCACAGGTCATAGATTTACAGCCTGGATTTATCTATATAGCTAGTACTAAAAGAAATGTTTTTCAGGCCTCAGTGTTCGTTTTTTGCTTGTTACTTAAAAGGAGTCCTACGGTTAAATTTAGCATTCTGGATTCTGTGTATTAAACAGGGCTTAAATAGAGCTGGCTCCCTGTCATTATCATTGTCCTACCCCCATGTCACCCGCTGCAGTTGCATCCAGGTGCATCATTTTAGATTTGATTATATTAATCTTGATTTTATATATATATGTGTGTGTGTGTGTGTGTGTGCATGTATATATAAAATATTTTTTTTCTTTTATTAGCACCTTGATTTGAGTAGAATATTCCAGTATCTGCACATCCAGACAGTCACTAAAGCTTGAAAATTATCCAACATGATTCCCTAACCTAAGACAAGAACTGATGGCAAGGACAGATGGTTCAAGCAAAACTTACCCAAAGGGAGGTTCTTGTGCCATGTGTTATGGCTGTTTATTAGATCTCCTAAAGGGTGGTGTAGCACTGAGATAAAACAGGCACTCAGTAGACAGGATACGTGATGTGCAGCCAAATGGATTGATTTGTCTAGCGAATCTAATAAATGGATCTTGTTAATGCTGAGCGGGGAAAAATTTTCCTCAGCCTTCATTCATTAGCTCATCCTCATTAAAAGAATGCCTTCTCACTGCAAAATCAGAAAGGACTCTAGTCCTCTCTGCAGAAGACTACAATGCATAAATATTGGTTTTATTTGGTTGGCCTGTTTTCAAACAGCAGCACTGCTAGCGGTTGCATTTCTGATCACTAATTTATGTTCCTTGCTCTTGTTTATTCTTTGATTATCTCTGATTATCATCAATGTCCCTGTCTCTCCTACAATGCAAAACTGTTCTTTGCTCTTCAATTCCTTTTCTATCACCCATTAATTATGTGCCAAGTTTCTGTATCTGGTGACACAGCCCAACCTACTATGCCTCAGTCATTTTTCCTGCTCCTCTGTACATCCATTCCACTACTTTTCCTCATACAATGGAATAACAGTATGGCATCTTGGAACCTTGTGGAACTGAACCCCTCCAAATTAATTCTCTCATTCTGAGAAAAAAGGAAAAAAATCTCTTTTGCTATCCCTGAATTCCATACCTGTAATTCACATAAAATATTTGATGCTTAAATTCTTTTTCTTTTCCTCTGCTCCTTTTTCTTTTTGCTCACTTGGGAGACAAAAATGTGTTCATCATGTACACATAACATCTCCTTTCACCCTACACCTTCTAGTCACTGACTGGGCCATCATTTACTTTATCTTGTTCCATAAACCACTAATGGCTTAAATGGTCTCCCTCAGATATATACCAGCTCTTCTTTTTCCTTGTTGGCTGGCTGTTCTCTGTCAGCATTCCAGCAGGCCACCTACCTTCAATTTTGAAAAACTTTCCATCCCTCCATCTGTAATTCCTGCTGGCCCATTTGCCTTCCCTCCGTCAATAGCCAACAGGTAACTTCTGCACTATTTTTATCTTCTTTTCTGTTTTTTAATCTCATTTCTGCATTCTCTTCTGAAAACACCTTTTCTGAGGCCTCATTCAGTCTGCCTCAACTCAGTGCTGGTGTCATTCTTTCCTTGACACATTTTTATCCCTTGGCTTCAGCTGTCTGCTGAGCTTGTGACTCATCTGCTAACTCTTGGCCTTATCTTTGTATCATCTCTGAACGCTCCTTTTGTCCCTGGTCTGCAGGAGTTTCTTTTGGCTTGTCCTTAGTTGCTCTCATCTCTCTTATTTCTGTGTGGCGTCATGTGCTGCGACTTTTTATATTAGCAGATAAAGACCCCTGCCAATTCACACCTGCATTCTTCTGTTATCCATTATTATCCATCTCTTCGCAATGTCGAGAGAGGAGCTATACTCCTTTTGTATAGCTTGAAGGTAAAACCAAAATATTTATCCCCATTTAACCTTCTTCTCTTTTTCATTCCCTACTGTTATTAAAATACTGACTCACAGTATGCAAGGATCAGGTACATTTTATCTGTATGTATCATCCATTTGAATAACTGCAATTCTGTTTTATTTGAGTTTATTTAACTGTCTGCTTCTCGTTAGATGACTGATGGAAGTATGGTTATGAGTGGCCTTTGCCAGATGAGAATGACCGAATTTATGAAAAGATATTAGCATAAATCATAGCAAAGGCATCTGAAAGCATAAGAGATTTGAAGATGAAATAAGCTGCTAATTTCCCTGAGAGAGCAATTTGAGATAAAAGATGTATGAAGTTACATTATGCATTACTTATTGTCACAAGAAGTTGCTGAAATCCATGAAAAACAGCAGGCCTTTCTGATTTGTAAGATAGGGGTCCCTCATTTCCTTGAGATGGTTATATATAAAGAATATGGATATGGACAGATAAAGAGATGGAAAAAATTCTGAGATACAAACACAAAAATACACGTTTAAGACAGTGGTAGCATACATTTATTACACAGGAGCAGTTCACTGTGTGGCTGTGTCACAATCTGTAAGATTACCTACCTGTTATATGTATGTGATATTCCTCTTTCAGGATCTTTTGGAAATAAGGTACTTTGAATTGCATGTGTGCTGAGGGCAAGCCTGGAAGATTCACTTCAACATCACCCATAAAATGTGGAAACTCCCAGTCCTGTTAAAATAGAAAAATAAGAGCCTAAAAGTAAGCTTTCATGGTATATTTTTGCCTTTAAAATGGCTTAAATTAATAAACCAGAAATATTCTATATTTAAGCCTCCATTATTGGATTTTCTTACTTTAAATTTGACTGACCCACTTAATTGGAATACCTTATTTATATTCGATATTACCATATAATTTTTACCTCAGGTCCATGTAATTATGTGTATAAAAGTTCACTTCAGAATGACAGTACTGAACCCACCTTATCAGCTGATAGTAAAAAACAGAATAAGGACAAGAACACTTATTTAAAATCTGGCAATACTAAGAATACCTATAAAAAACCTTGCTATGCTACTTACTCTTAATAACTTGTAATTTGGCAAACAGTTTCCAAGTATGAAATTGGCAAAGAAGCCCTGAGCCTTTCAAACACCACATATATCTGTATTCTACTTATTCAGCTTATAGGGTGTTTTCTGTATTTTGCCTTCATACATTTAAATAAGCAATCACTGCAAGTGCAGGCCTTTCAGCATAACCTGCCTAAATCAACCCAAGCACAGTTTTCTCCACTGCCATATTTCAGCTGACAAGATAATGTTGGAAATGTGGAAGCTCTTACCTAGCATTATTAATAATAATATAGTATTATTATATTTTGCTAGTGTGTGGTACCCCAGCTGAGGAAGGGCTGCATTTAAGGGAATTTTTCACTTGATTATCTGTACCCACCATCAGTCACTTGAAAATGGGTATGATAGCATGGCTTATTAGAGCCCAAACTGAAAGCAATAGTGTTAGAATCAGGATGATTACTGCCAGTGTCATTGCAATGTGCACTGCAGATTGTTGATGATCTCCTGTTACAAACATACTGGCCCTGTTCCCATGCACACTCCTGGATTTGTATCTAACAAGCTAGTGCCACAAGCACCTGATTTACTAAAAATAAAATAAAGGAATCCAAAATGTGAAGAGCTCTGTGAGTGACTTGTGACTTTTTCCTTCACATGAAAACCATTCCAGCACAGTCATCTTCCCATGAGAACCAATTTCATTATTTAATTTTCTGTTTTGTAAGGATAGAAAGGTTCCTTAAAGATTAATACAAAAAAATAAATATTCAAAACTAAGAATCATCTACTAAATTGGGAGAAGCTGTTGACTCCCTCAAAGGCAGAAAGGTCCTGCAGAGAGACTTTGGCAAATCAGAGGGCTGGGCAACCACCAACTGTATGAAGTTTTACAAAGACAAGTGCCAAATTCTGCACCTGGGATAGGGCAACCCTGGATGTACAGACTGGGGAGTGCAATACTGGAAAGCAGCACTGCAGAAAGGGACCTGGGGGTCCTGGTCAATAGGAAGTTGAATGTGAGTCAGCAGTGCCCTGGCAGCCAGGAGGGCCACCTGTGTCCTGGGGGGCATCAGGCCCAGCATCACCAGCCAGGCAAGGGAGGGGATTGTCCTGCTCTGCTCTGCACTGGGGCGGCCTCACCTCGAGTGCTGGGGGCAGTTCTGGGTGCCACAATATAAGAAAGATATAAAGCTATGAGAGAGTGTCCAAAGGAGGGCAACCAAGATGGGGGAGGACCTTGAGGGGAAGCCATGTGAGGAGTGACTGTGGTCATTTGGTCTGTTCAGCCTGGAGAAGAGGAGACTGAGGGTGTAGGCACTGCTCCCTGCTCTCTGGTGACCAGTGACAGGACCCGAGGGAATGACCTGAAACTGTGTCAGGGGACATTTATGTTAAATATCTCAAAAGGTTTCTCACCCAGAGGGTGGTTGAGCACTGGAACAGGCTCCCCAGGGAAGTGGTCACAGCACCAGCATGACAGAGTTGAAGTGTTTGGACAATGCTATCGGGTACATGGTGTTGTCCAATGCAGAGCCAGAAGTAGTCCTTCTGGGTCCCTTTCAACTGAGGATATTCTATTATTGTAGGACTTCTGAAAGATTAATCACTATATATAACTTAACTTCCAAGGCTTGCTAAGCTCTCCAACATTTTCTACAATGGAGGGGAAAGGGAAGGGTTTTATGATCTGGGAATAGCACAGCCTGATCACTAACAGCTGATTTATGCTAATTATTTGTGATACTAAGTTAAGTGCAAGCAAGTGAGTGCAAGCAAGGAGAAAATCTGACACCCTCTACCTAGTTCTTAATGTTCACAGAAATGCAGAAAGTGCCAATTTACAGATGTAGAAGATAAGAAAAATAAGGATGCTCTCCTTTTGCCTTATCACTAATGAAACACATGCACTCCTGGTAATACCTGCCCAGCTGCACAGTCCCTTACCCTGTATCTGTCGATATCCCCTGGCAGGGGGTAGGCATTCAAAAAATGCCCAGAGATAAAAATTTTATGCGTGCACACTTTCAGTTCACATTTTCTAATATACATGTCTGGACTGGTGTCTCTTGTTAACTCATGCGTACTCTCACCCAGGAATAAATAGGAAGAAATACATTAAATATTCCTGAAAATAAATGAATGGAGAACTGTGAACTATACATTAGTTATAAGTAAACATAGGTCTATAAATCTGGCCTCCTGTTCCTGCCTTGCCCCAAGGCTCCTACTGTGCCTTTTGCTGATTTACAGATGAAATTCCACCATGCAGAATTTTGCACTGGTCTGTGTCCCTGCATCTGAGTTTTTTATTATAAAGAGTTTTTTCTCATCTGGATGAGTATTCCCTGATAATAACATCTTCTACATATATGCCCCATACTGTAGGAAGCACGTCTGAATTGTATCATGACCCTTATTACACTGAAGCACTGTAGTATGGCGTGGCCATAACTAGAGAGATGGGCACAGGCTGGTGCTGCAGACCTCACAGCTATGAACAACTCACTGGCATTCAGCTAAAGAAATGCAGATCTGGGCTGGGCAAAACTTTTAGGGGTAACAAGGAGAACAAAGAAGTATCTCACATAAGACACTATCTGTAAAATCTATCTGTAATGTGGAGCTTCAGATCAAGGAGGAAACAGCAAGGTCTATCAAATATAAAAACAGCCCCAAGCAGCTTCTAGCATAAGAAAAAAATAAACCATCATGATGAAGATCATATCCTTCCCAGCAAAGGACTCCAGATGCCAATGACATGCCATAATGCTCCCACTGAACCCCATCAGACTGAAACTGCCCATTTCAAGAACTGCAGGAACAGAGGGAGGGTGGACAAAACATCAGGAAAAGCAGTAGAAACTAAGTGTGTGTATAAAAATTTGGACATTATTATTATTATTATTACTACTACTACTACTACTGAAACTTCTTTCTGCACAAAAGTATTATTTTCTGTAATGATTAGATCTCAACTAATAATCATTTTTGGATTACACTGTTTAAATTTAACACTAATAATAAAACCTTGGCTTTATATATAAAGGTATAAATAACACCCATAAATAACATTTTGAATGTAACACCTTTATCAGAATGTTTATACAGTCTGTTCATTAAGAACAGTCCCATGAAAGTACAGAAATAAAATAATTTTAAAAGCCACCAACAAATAATAAAATGTATTCGAAAGCAATTTTAAGATAAGGAAACTAAAATAATGAGTTAAACTTACTGACTTCCATGGAAGTCACTACAGATGCAGCAGTTAGGAAAATGAAGCTTTAAGTTAGAGATTAAATAGCCTTTGGAGCTTCATTTGTCTCACAGCTTTGGTAAGTGTGAGTGTCAACTGTCCACAGAGAGACATTATCACCTGCAGAAACATAGCTGTAGTATTATTACTCTGCCAAAGAAAAGTAGATTATTATTACATTTTCAGGCTAATGCCAATATCAGGCTGTCAAATCCAAACCCAACGAAGTGACCATTTTACTATCTAGATTCTAAGAAAATGTTGTCCAAAATCTTTTGAATCTGATTTTTTTTTTCCCTTACTGACAGTCAAAAGAAAACTTAATTTCAGCAATATCTAGAAAACCATTTTCCTAAGAAATTCAAGATGCCTTGTAGATATATTTCACCTCACTTGTTAACAGCTACATGAATAGACCAAATGTTCCAGCACATAAATCCAAACACTTCCCACTCTGGAACATAGCTCAGGCCTACATCATGTTTCCCTACAGTGTTTTCTCTCTGTGGCCTCTGATACCAGTCTGTGTTCACCATTGCAACATGAGTGCCATGTTTTATATTCTTAAACTTTTCAGCTCATAATTATGCAAAGTTCACTTGATCAGCTTTAGTCCTTTTTGCTGAGGTGCCTGTACTCTGCCATGTTTGGGATCTCATTAGGAACTGGGCCCATATTTAGAATGCATTGCAGAATTTGAAAGATAAAGCCATACAAACATACTCCTGTTAGCTCATATACATACCTTTCATACTGCATGAACAGATTGTTTCTCCTTTAAATCCACCAGCACCAGACTTCTAATATTCACCTACTGCAGTGGTTCCCAGCCCAGGGGGGAAGGGACTCAGGCATACATCTACCCAGTGTGTGGAGACGGAGCCAACCCAGAAGCAGCAGGCTTAAATCACCTGCACAGAGGTCTCCAACCTCAGCAGAAAGTTTTGTGGCATGTGCAAATCAAATAAGGTTATTGCCTCATTTCACTCTAGTCATTGAGGAAAGGGCAGCCAGATGATGAATTTAAGATCACTGAGGGCCTCATCCTGATGTTGCAATGCACAGAGAGCACCTCTGATTTCCATCAGCTACCTCATTAAAGGCAGAAGCACAGAAAAAACCTGAGGAGATCATGGTATTTTGATTCTCTTCCCTTTGGTTCTAGCTACCCAGGTCAAACGAATGCACATACTGCAATGCCAGGTGTTAGTTTAAGACCCTACAGTGCAGCTGGCAGCATCAGTTTGGTACCTCTTTGAGTAAAGATATTTTTAGCAATAGTAACTGAGCATCAAAGCCAGAGTTTCTGATGTGATCAGGCCATTTTCTGCCATCATCTGAGGAAAAGAGAAGGCGTTTCCCAGGCAGCCCTGTCCTGACCTCAAGCCAGGGCACACAGCTGCCCAGGAGCATATTGGCAATGCCCAGTGTCCTGGTGTGGTGCAGGACTGGTCCTTGGTGTTTTTTGTTGCAGGTTCTGGGCCATGTCTCCAGAGCTCAGAGGATGAGGAGCAGGTGCTGGCAGGATCAAGTCAGGATCATTAGCTGTCTGGGAGTGGGATGCTAGCCCTCAGCAAACCACATTCCATGCATCATGCACACACAATCCCACATGCCTCAGCCACAAGCCTCTTCCCACCCAGAGAAAAATGTCACAGAGAAGGTGGGACCATGATTAGAAAATACAAACAACTAGTGGTGAACAAATGTGCCACGGTTTTATCTCTCTTCCTGTTTGAATGTAGCTCTTGGTGTGTTCAGTAAATATGACACTAGAACTAAATATGACACTAAAATACTAAGAATAATATAAACACTGTTCAGATATAATAGGGAAAGAGGAATAATGCACACTGAATATTTCTGCTTTAAGAAATGATGACATGCTACATTTAATGCAATGAACATTTGTACTTTAAATGTCTCAAAACAATAAATAAAAACGGCAGGAACTGAGAAAATGCATATGTGAATGTGTTTCAGAAACTGCCTATAGCATTTTTTATTTATTTATTAAAAACTTTTTGTGGTGAAGACTGTTTTCAGATATCTCTGCATCTTAGAACATGACGGACACAGACATCGTGAGGAAATTTCAGGAGATTCAGGGTTTGTATTTTTGCAAGTGTTTGAAGTAAGAAATGAGCAGGCAGAATTCAGAGACAAAAGCCCAACTCCTCTGTGGTTATGTCTAACTTCATTGCAGTGCTGCAACTTGCAGTGATGTCTACAGCTGAGATCTCTGTGAGCTGCTAAAATGCAAACATATTTATAATGTTTCATTCAAACATGGGTAAGAAAGGAAGTCAGCAGCCGTGACTAGAACTCACTTTCATGCTTGTGAGATCAAACTTACTGCTCAGCTTCTGACCTTCTGTTCTTTGACTAATAGAGGAAGAAAGTTTGAGAGGCAGTGCTGGTTTTAGCCCTTGTCAAACAAAAAATTACATCTACTCTTAACGTTACCACCTGTATACCTGAATGGCTTCAGAGGGGCTACTTAGCTCCCACAGTGAAAGATGACGTGCTGTTCTTCAGAAGACCTCCTCGTTCATGTTGGTACTATCAGTGCTAATCTCCTCATAGTTTTTAAACCCAGAAAATTTTATTTGATCTGGTCATCTGTTTTTGCGTCACCTGTCTGGATTGTTACTGACAATAATGATAACAAAACCCCATCAGGAACTGTGGCACCGAGTCCCTTATTGAAGATGCTGCTTCACCTTTTATCACTCAGTGTTGATTTAAAGAATTTAAAATATGGAAAAGGTACTGCTGTGGTGGAGTAACTGCTTCAGTTGAGATCCAAGCTGCAGAGACAGAAGACTGAAGACAGCTCCCAGGACCAGACACAGGTATAGAAAGGCTATCCCTGCCCCTTATGGCAATGTAAGGCATTAGCATATACACAACCATGCTGTTGATCTCCATCATTTTTGTGCTCTTCCCTCCTCAGTCTTCACTTAACTTCTTCAAGCTCATTGCCTTTCTCTAGGAAGACCACGGCAAATCTTGTTCTTTTTCTCTCATTTGAGAAAATGATAATAAGACAGCAATAACTCCCTCTATGAGGGAGCAGCAATACATGCTTGGCCTTGAACAACCTCTTCCATTAAAAAATCATTACAGAATCCTTTGGTCTATTATCTATTTCTGCTTATTTAAAGGCAACAAATCCCAGGCCACATGGGACCCAAACATACCCTTTGCATTCTGCACTCTGCACTCTCTGCACTTTGAATCTACACATTAATGCAATTTGAGCATTATCAAAGCTGTGCATGCACATGTCCTCAAAACAGTACCATTTGTTACTGAACTGTCTGAATTGGTATTTAGCCTTTCCACGGGAAGCTCAAAGTAATCTCAGTATTTCAGTCTACCTAAAATAAGGAATCCTTGCATTTCACTGAAACTCCCATATCTACACCTGATTCATGACAGATGGCACCTTCCTCTCTTCCCCCTGTGCCTATGGCTTGGGTATCATCATCTATTCACCCTTCAGAACCTTGTAGTGCCTTGATACTGCAGATCTGTTTTGCATAACATGTCACAGATACGAAAATTCCTACCAAACCCCACAGCTAAAATGTTTATCAAGGCTCCCATCATCTGCGGTTCAGTTACACTGGCACCTTTCCCTCTGGCCTTCATGGGTGCTGTTCTCCACTGATACAGAAATGCTGCTGCAAAGACCATTCTCCTAATCTATTTTTTTGGCCATGATGTTCTTCTCTTTCATACAATAAAGCACAGGCCACTTCCTTTCATTCAAATTCTTTTAGCTCTTTCATAACCTATGTACCGACTGTCTACATGACAGCTGCTCCTTCAATCAGTCCATAAGTTCAGGCCATAACTTTTTTTCTATTTAGAGATTTTTTTTCTCCTGAGCAGTTCTCTATCAGCTGAAGAGCTTTATCCTGTCTCATTCTTCTTTATAATTCTCTTTTGCATGACAAAACATTAGAATGTAATGAATTAGGTATCCTGGATTACCTGTTATCCTGACCAATAAAGTTGTTATTGCTTGTACCCACCTGTCTAACCAGTTAAAACTCTGGGATTTTCTTTAGCAATGAAATTCTCCAGGACTGGAGTTGTATTCTGGTTGTCTTTAAGCATCAGCTAGCACAACACTGCTCTAGTCCTTAGCGACCATTGCTAGTTTCGTGATAGGACAAATATTGCTAGTAGTGTGAAGAGTGAATGGCTATCCATCCATTTTCTTACATTAGGAACAAATTGTGTTTGAAAACAAGCCAGTGCACAAGAAAGAACAGACACTCAAAGGTCTCAAATCATGAGATGTGTAGTGACCAGGAACAGCAGTGGTCACCATTTCCTGCTGAGGGCAAGGACTGTTCTATCCTATAGCTACCCTTTAGTTTTTAAGTACTTATTAGTGTCAAACAGGATCAAGCTGAAACCTCTTTATCCATTCCCAAGGAGTGGCAGGCACCATAAAGCACAGCCTCTGCGCACTTACTCCCAGGATGTCCTAGGAGCAAGTCCACCAGTTTTTCCATCAGGCAAATGTGAGGTCTCATACATCCAAGATGACACTCTGAGGTTCCTCTTCGTTGTAAATCACTTTCACCTGTTGAATAGCTATTCACAACTGTGGACAATGCTGATTAAAAAAAATATACTCAAAAGTAAATGTTCTTTGATTTTCTTTCAGTCTCTCCATTTTCTGTAAGCTTTTACTCTTTTACTGTCTCACTCATGTCTGACCTCAGTTGAGGTTATAAGCTATCAGATAATCCATCTGGATGAGAAACATCAGTGAAAACTTTTCCAGTTAATTCTTGAGTCTCTTAAGCTGCTAAACAAAGTGTTAATGTCACAATATTGTGTATCTATAAAAGACAAAGAAATCAGCTCCAGTAAAGCAATTGTGTCTTGTTCTCTACTTGAAACTTCCCTAAACCACCAACCAGTTGTAATGGTTTTTCTAACTACCTCAGTGACACACTTTATGAAAGCCATTTCTGCAGTGAATAGGACAAATGAACATTCACTAATAATACACAATACTTATATTTACACATTTACTGAGACTACATCCTACTGTCAAAGGAAATCATGACAGAAGAGTCAATCTTTCTGGTACCCTAGAAAACCAAATATCTGACTATGATGTGGAGAATAAAAATGAATTTTAAATATATTGCTGTATAATCATCTTCAACAATATCAGAACATTGCAGAAGTACATGCAATGAAACACATACCACTGCATTGCAGGAAATATACGCACACTGCAGCTAAACAGTAAAATGGTATCTGGGGCATTTCAGGATTTGTAAACACTTCTAATGCCATTTGTACCTGTTTGAGAACAACAAGCTCTATTTAGGGTTCTAAAGTAATTCTACATTAAGACAACTGTCTCCAGCTAACTTCAGCTGTATTAAAATATATATTGTTCCTTCTCTTTCCAAATATCCACATACATGAATTTCCTTGTTGCCTGATATTTAAATTTTAATGGTGATTTTTAGTATTATCTAAATCTGAGAAGAGACATTTGCTGTAAAATACCTGAGCAGGTATTTCCTCTCTATAAGCTTTGCAACACAATAAAAATGGTGTTAAAAATATAAAGAGTATCTGAAGCAAGGGGATTACTGTGCGTTGTTCACTGTAGGTGGAAAGTAAATCAGCTGCATCAATGTTAGAAATGGTTGACTGAGAAGACACTCCGTTCTGGAGAAAATTCCATCAGAGTATTATATGTGCACTGAAGAATTTTATCATCACCTGTTCTGAGTCCCTAAAATTTGTGTCTGGTTCCAAAGAAAACTATAAATTGCCCTTGGCTGATCTGAAGTGGCAGATTTGGACCAATGGTCTCAGTTTGAAACTTTCATCCAGCTTATTTTGGTTTAGCTGTAAGTAAACAAAATAGCATGCACAGGGTTCAGCTTGCTGCAATTAATGTACTGAAAGAGTAATATTAATTTCCATGTAAAAAAAAAGTATTATAGGCCGCATTTGACTGATATTGAAAAAATAATAGAGCTGAAGGTGAAATAAAGTAAAAACAATGCATATGGAACACAGAGAGAAGTGTCTCATGAATTTAAATGTGGGGTTTGCAAACAAGTAAGTGTGAATTCCCTTTTCCTTAAAAAAATGGTAATAACTCTTTCCAAAATTATTTTCCTCTTCATAACTTGTGCTAATTAATATATCAGTTCTAATATATAAGGAAAGATAAAGGAAACTGTGTGCAAATGTAAGAAGAAAGGCTGACTGCAAAACATGGATGTCTGTGCTTAATTTTTGTTTCAGGGATAAGAGTAATATGGAATATACTTGGTCTTCCCAGCTCCCTCTGTTTTTTTAAACTGAAGTTTAAATATCTTCTGTATCCTGAGTTTTAGCCTGCTAGTAGGATCCGTAGTAGCAGCATAGTGTTTGCAAAGGGACTTCATTTCCTGAAGGCAACTATCCCATACCTCTACCTCCAGTTTTATCCTCAAAAGCTGTGGTGTGGCCATTAGGCACATTTGTTCCAGGAGCTGAGAAAAATAAGAAAACAATAAGTCTCCCTATGTAAGTACAGGTCTACTGGTTTTATTATTTTGGTAAATAAGAGGCTACACAAAACTAGTGTGCTGGTGGGATTACTATTCTGTATCTTCCATTGAGTGCACAGCATTACATTAGTCATTCACTGCAGTTCAGTAACATGACATATCCTCTTATTAGAGAGAGTGTATGTCATTTAATAGTTGCAGAATTATTTGCTTAAGCTCTCTCTTTCCTATCCACCCTCCTCTCTCCAAAAATCCATTCATTTTCTTATCCGTTGAGGAAGCGATGCTAGTGTTCTATGTTATACATACATAAATTACATCCCTTAGAGAGTGAACAATATCATAACCCAAAAGGATAGTCTTCAAAGTGAATAAAAATTAGGGAAGGTAACTTTTCTACAGCCTCCTCTGACACCCGATGCAAAACTCACTTCCTGAGAGTGAGAGAGAAAAATGCAATTTCAGCTTTTTATACTAGCGCAATATATCTGCCTTTGCCAAGCACATGCAGAAAACATGAACTTCATCCTAAAAGGTTTTCAGTGTTTAGAAACCTCCTGGGAGAGCTTGTCAAAAACACAGTGAACCAAGTTCTAATTGCACAAACTCACCCTGGTCTTGGCAAACACAACTGTTTGGTCTGAATTTCAAAACTGTTCCCATCAAAATCCTTGGGAGCAGAGAGAAGGTTACAAAGGTGCCTTTTTGAATCTCAAAGACAAAATCAAAGGCTGGTGGTATGCAATGAATTGAAGTATTCTCCTAGTGAGACTTGAATCTAAATATAGCAACTATGTTGACCATAAGGTAAGGCTGAATTAATATTAAAAAAAATGGATGAGACAGGGTGAGACAGGGTGAGACAGGGTGGACAAGCTTAAAAGATTTGGAAATTCAGTGTAGATAAGAAACCATATATACAGCTCTTGGCAGAAGCTTATCCAAGCTTACAGATTCTTCTGAAGGATGTCCTCCTGCAACCCTTTTTTTTAGTCTTTACTTTTGATCTGCAAGAAATTCCTTTCCCCTCTTGCCTCTGATGCTACTTTTGGAAGACAACTTGCTAATTTCCACTCAGAGAGAATTTTCTTTGAGGAAAATCATAGGTGCCCCATGAGCTACTCTTTTTGGAGGGGAAGATGGTCTCCTACACCATCTCTTGCTACAGAAATTTTGCTCTTTCATCTACCCACATAACCCTATAACTCTCTAATCTTTGCCACAAACAACACTTAAATTCTTTTCCCTTTTTTGTGTTTTCTCCCTCAACTTCCTTCTTAACATCTACAAGTGATAGACTTAGTTCATAAATACATATTAATTTTAGGAACTTTCCTCACAAAAATTTTGGGAAATGACACATTTCTTGTTCTCAGAGACACTGTTATGAGGGCAGTAAACAGACACAGGATCTTGCCTGCAGATAAGTGCATGGCTTCCAAACTTTCAAACTCCAAAACTTTTAATTTCTGCCATCAATGAATCAGGGGAACTACATTTCAGCAGCTGAGTGATTACTCTGTCAGTCTGATTAATAGACTGGGTGGAGTTTTAAAGCAAGGTTCTGCACGTGTATATGCATGCAGACAAGAGGTAGATGTGTGTGTTTTTTGGGGGGAGTTCTAGTTTAACTAGTCAAAACCATACAGTGGACGCTGTTACTGAAACTTTCTGAACAGGAAAGTATAGAATTCAAGCATTATTTTCAATAGTTTAAAGAAATGCTAAATCAATTTTCTCATCAGAGGAGCTGTTTTAGAACAATTCACCAAGTCAAGATAATGAATGAGCTGTTCTTTCACAGCATTCCTCAAGGAGGAATTATCCCAAATGATATGGTTACTTAATACGAACATTTATAAAGGGACAGTCATTATGCGAATTATGTATTTTACATAATTTATTTCAACTTTCAGTTTATAGCAGCACTTTTATCTTTCTTTCATTCAGTGATAAAAAAGGCATCAATTATAATTCTCCTAACATGTCTACAGAACAAATGTCTGCTACTGAAGTTGCTGTGCTCATTCAAACAAATAATTATTCATCAGAGGGTCCCAGGCAATCTACATTTACCAAAATAATGAATAGATAGAAACTGCACACTTAAATGGAGCAGTTTAGTACACAAGAAATGCACTACAAAACATATTTAGGGATTTGCTGGTCTGTAGCAGTGCTACCCGCTATGTGTTGACTTGGCTGGGTACTTCTGCTGTTAATTATGTAAATGCAATTAGAGCCCAGGGAACAATAGGCTTGCTGCCATGTTTTTAAAAGAAAACAGAGACCATTGCTTTGATGTCTTCTCATTTTTCCTGACGTTTATCCAGTTTGCATGTAGAAAGCATGGCTTCCAGATATGCAAGTATGAAAGAAATATGAGCAAACCAGATTACAACAAGTATTACTGCAATTTCAAAGAGTCTATAATCAGAGCTGGAGAGTTACAATGCAGGGAAAAAATTTAGAATCACGCGACAAGTTATTATTACAGGAATGTACTATTTAGAAGTTAAAGACTACTGGGCTATTGGTCTGCATCAGCGTGCCTGACAGCAGAGGTTGGCCAAATGCTCTGATCTGCCTAAAATGCAATTTCACTGGATTCTGCAAGCAAAAATTCAAAAGCTGGGTTACTAATAAAATAACATTTCTCAGGTACTATAGTGAAGACCCTGTTAGATCTTGCAGATGCTGAAAAGAGCTGAAAGCTCTAGCCCATAGTCTTTCTACTTCAAATATTCACAAACGACCGACTTCCCTGATCCAGACTACAAAAACCATGGACGAGAAAATAATTTTTTTTAAAGTTTTTGATCAAGTGAGCCATAAAAGATTAGAAGCTCCTGTAAGAACATAGCACAGGGGGATACACAATACTCAAGGACACAAAATTCATATCAACATTTCCCTGTCTTATATTCTTGACCAATATAAAGATTGATCAAAGTATTGACTACAGTCAATACAGACTTAACAGTCACTTAGAATGACCAAGCCTCTTGTTAGAAACTCAGAATAAGAACTACTATTAGTATTTAAATGCTCCTTCCTAAAATATTAATGAATTTTTTGCCTCTCATTCCCAATTATCTTCTGCGTTTTCCTGTAGTCAGCTGACGAACTTTTTGCTTTTAATGCTGAGTCAAAATTCAAGGAAAATATCTCTCATTTAACTCTTGAAGCGACCATTTAAGAATCAAGCAGCACTATTTCCTTCTGATAAACATACTATTCAAGTCTACATTGCCTCATGCCTCATTCTAAATACCTAATTGTTTCCTATGAACTCATACTAGATACATGGAAATCCTTTTGCTAATGAAGAGTGAAGCCCCATGAAACAGATTCTTTGACAGGAAAGAGAGTTATTAGAGGCTTGCTACCTAATTAGAACTAATGTCAACATTCTACTTCCCTGAAAAAGCACTGAAAGTGTTAACTGATTTCCATGCTATAAGGCCAATTACTAATCATATAACTGATGTCTACATTTCCCTTTTCATGAGTGTGATTCTGCACAATGATTTCTACCAGAATGTGCTACCTTTTTGAAACTAAATCACTAAGGAGAACTAAGTGCATGTTCTCATTCTAACTTTAATGTTACAGAAATCTATGATTTAGCCACAAAACACAGTAATAAGTCCATTTAATTTTCTCATACAACCTGAAGGCCCATCTAGTGTGGTTCTATGTGTGGCTATACAGACAGAGTTATTCTATCCCCAATGGAATTTGTAGTTTAGCTATAGTTTTTAGAGATTCTCACCACTTTTCTGAATTTCCAGTAGCAATCTGTGTCTTATAAACAAAGGATACCATTAATTAATATAGTAGATAAAATGTGTTTGCTGGATAATACTGTCCTGATAGATTGCCTCTCACTGTCCCAGTGAGCAGCACTCTCTTAAGTGCTCTTTGCAGAAGAAACATCACAACTATATATATTTGCATTGGGACACAATGTAGAAATTTATTTACCAGATCTGTATGGGGAATAAAAGCTTAATTTTACATTTTTTTGACAGTTCAACATTGCTTATACCTACAAGCACTATTTAAAGGAAAAGTGAGATTTCTATGGCCAGAAAAATGAATACAAAAATTAGGTTGAGAAAGGTTGAGTGGAAGTGGCTACATAACAACTCTGCTTGGACTCTGAGCATCACCAATATGAACTAGGCTTTTTGTCTGCAAATCAACACAGTTGTGTCAAGTTGGAGCCACCATCTCAGTGAAGGCTAAAAATGGAGCCAGGATGCCAGAACACAGTCCTGTAGAGCTGGGAAAAATCTCACCTCTGCTGATCTGAAATTCAGCAGGTCAAGGGAGTGGAGGTGGTTCTTCCTTCCAGACCCCTCCCACAGAGAAACAGAGTAAGAAAACTCAGTCCTTAGTGTATTTTTATAAAAGCAGCTGAAAGAAATGCAGGAGATTCCTTGCAGTATGAAAAGAGAGTGTTTTGGCATTCATTTTGCTGCAAAAAATGGGACTAGAGGAATTCATACACAAGGGCATCCAGCTACCACCGTGGCAGGTGCCACATAGAACAGGCAGAAATCACAGTTCTGCTGCTTATCATGCAAGTGGGCTTGTGCACATACTGATCTGATTTGCTTATAACTTTTCCAAATATAACTGCTTGGGCTGAACACAGCCCATGCCTGGTGTGTGCCTCAGGCTGATTTTTTTTTTTTTTTCCTATTTGGTTCTATGTTTCTGGTTTAAGGTTTTGACATTTTCAACTAGCACCATTTAATCACTTCTGAGAGTGAGACCAAACAGAAAATAAGCTGCTTTGCTCTGTAGAGATATCTCAAGTGGAGATATAGAGTTTAGCAAGGGAGTAACTTTGTGTCAGAGATGTGCCTCTTGCTTCCCTGTAAATACCTGCCCCAAACTGAAAAAATTTAAGGTACCTTTGAAAAGTCAGTAATTTTCATACAAGAATCTAGCTAAAAGTTCAGAAGCAAGCATCTTCCCAAACTGTGCATCACTCAACATGCCAAAGAGTCCCTCAGCTCCTAGAGCATCAGGCTCTAGTGAAACTGCAAATCTGAGAAGAGAGACAGATCATCCTCCATTTCCCCTTTGTCTACACCCCAGTTTTGCTGCTGCTGCTGGCAAGACTCTGAGCTGCTCTCAAACAGGGACTGAGCTGGCCCTGCACAGCAGCCAAGGGACAGAGAGCCAGCTTTCCTCTAATTACTAAACCCAAGTACTCTGTGTGCAGCTGGAGCTAGTCAAGTACAGCTTTAGCTAGCCATCTGGACCTGAGGGAAGATGGAGGCAGAAGGGTACTTGGCTGTGGGTCTGAGACTGAGCCTAGCAGGGACTATTTTTTAAAATTAATTTTAATTTTTTGGTATTTTTCCTTTTATTTTGCACGTTGTCATAGCAGTTTGCTGAATCAAAGTAAAATTATTTGGTTCTTTTTCAAGCTGTACATAGCCAGAGCAAAACTTTGTATTATATGCACTGGAACAGGCTGCCCAGGGAAGTGATTAAGTCCCCATCCCTGGAGGTATGTAAAAGACAATTAGATGCGATGTTTAGGGACAAGGTTTAGTGGTGGACTTGTGTTAGATTAATAACTTGATCTTAAGGGTCTTATTCTACCTAAATTATTCTGTGATAAACCCTGTCCTCATCCCTCCCCACCAGCCCTCTCTAAGAGGCTGAGCAGAAGGCTTGGCATATCCATGTGCAGCCACACAGCCTGGGCCATGCTGTGAAAGGAAATGACCACAGAGACACAAGGGTTTGATAGCAAAATTGGAATAGACTACACAAAAGGACTGCGAATAGGGGAGACACTTGAATCAGGGCAAGAGGGTAGGGATGAGAACAGGAGGTTGGGACTGGCTGGTTAAGGAAAAAGGGACCAAACTAGGGAGAGGGGGAAGGGAGACAAGGAGTGATTCTGGTTTGAACAGCAGCTGCAGGGTAGATGAGTAGGATTGAGGATGATATATATGGAGCCTAGAAATGAGAGACATGAAGACTGAAAGCTGGAATTGGATATAAATAATGGGATATGGCACAGAACCAGATGTGAGGAGGACCCAGGATGGAGGCAAAAAAGGAGACACAGATGATTTGGAAGTGACAGGGAGGAAAAAGCCACGCTTGGGGATATGATCAGAAAGTGTCAGTACCTCATTGGCTCTGGGGTTTGGACTGGTCACTATGCCTCTACTTATCACCACTCTCTGCTGTTAACAAGAAGACGTGAAGTCCAGAGACAAAGTATGTTTCTCTTCTTTCCTATGAACTGTCTCGTTGGAAGAAAAAGCACACACTGCTGTTAGCAGTTGCTCACATGGCAAACATCCCTACAGGGGAGGTAAGAGTTCCAGTACCCTGAAAAGAAACATTGGATTCATATGGCAGGCTTTTGATTTTGAGATTGGTATCTTTGTGTAAAAAAAAATCAGATTTATGCACACAGAATGTCCTGCATTAAGGCATCTGCCAGAATATTTCAATGGTGAAGACTCAAGAACTAGATGTCAGACTAAGGTTATTTGTACCTTGTGGGTAGGCATGGTGCAATCCTTTCTTAGTTACTGGATCACACAGAGTTTGTTCCAGAAGAAACAACCTTTTTTCATTAAAGAGTATTTAACTTACGATTGTGAGGTGGAAATATATAGTGACAGAGACCCCTGTAGTTCTCCTGCACTCTGCATCTGCTGCACAAGCTGGAAAGTGTGTGGGAAGAGGGGTGTAAATGCAAGAGACAGCAGCAGATGTGAAAACATTTGCCTCCTGTTACAGAAGTCTTTGCTGCTAGGAGAAACTGAATTTGACCAGCTCTGCTATGACACATCTCTCAACCAACTCTGCTATGAGACATCTAAGAGACACTAAGTGAATTTCTAGAACCAAACTAATTTTTTTTCCCTGTGGGATTGCCTCCCCACCCTACCTACTCTTAGATATGTACAAGTGACAAGTGCCTATTGCTGGTATTGAAGCTAATGAGAGCTGGACCTGAATATATCACTACTGGGAAGAGGAAGAGTTGACACAATATTCGTGGGGAGACCAAAAACTCCTGTAGTGCATGGCACTATCCAGATAGGACTGCATTGTACTCCTTTAGGATCAGCATAAAAAAGTAACCAGACTTTTTATGGAGGTAGATATATGACACAGTTATAGGCGTCATTCAAAGCAAGCAAAGAAACTGCTTTTAAAATTGTTTGAATGCTACAAGAGAAATAGGGCTGTCAGTATAATAATATATAAGATTACATCAAGTAAATATGTGGCTCTGTCTGTTACTAATGAAATAATATGCTAGACCCTCCTCCCTCAATTAGGTAACTGCTCAGATAAGAGATGGGTAATAATATGAATTTTCATAATAATGTCCTCAGACTTCTCAAATTAGGGGCCCTTTGACTTTAATTTCTTTGTGCCTTGGTATAAAATGTGAACAATAATGGACAATAATACTCCTGTTGTGAAGGCTATTGTGAAGATAAAAATATTAATACTTGAGAAGCCCTTAGGAAATACAGCAATGAGTGTGACAAAAGGAGTCCACAAGGAAATGAATGATTTCATCTTCATATCAAGGTTCTAGTCATGTGCAGTAAGGCCTGGGGCCACAGGCTGCACAGAAAAGGTAAACCAAAATATCAAACAGCTTCTCATTAAGTGAACACTATTCATCCAGTGCAGCAAGTGAGACAGAGATCCTGTGGAAAAATGGAATGTGAATAGATAATTAAAGATTTTATCACAATGCATGGACAAAATAGGGGTGAAAAGTTTATACTGGTGACTTAATTCTGACATCTCCTAATTCCTGAATGCATGATTCTGCAGCTTCAGTGGTGTTGTCACATTTTTAACACCATTTTTTCATGTCACTGTATTCGTGTTGCTTAAATTATCATCTGCTCATTTCTGATATTAGGCTTGTTTGTGTGATGCTTTTCTTTCTCTAATCCCCTGTATTTAGAACACATTGTCCAGATATGAAAATCTTTGCAGCCTGACCTTGAGGAACAGTAAGAGTTTGTGTAATTTAGATAAGTACAGTAATTGTTTGGCCCAGATGCCAGAAACATCCCCAAGGGTATTTAACATTCATTCAGAAGATGTAGCTGTTGCTTTTCAACTTCAGGTCAGGATGAAAGCACAACTTACAGCCAAAAGAGCATGCTGCAGCTCTTGTCTGGGAGGTGGCAGTTGCAGGTGGCTGGGGCACCACCAAGCAGCTGCCTTCAGAAATGTCACCCAGCTCAGTTTGGGAAGTCTGGGCAGCTTTCTCCAACCCACAGTCTGCAAAAACCAGGCCAAATCAAGACCATACAAATGTACACTTGCACTCCTGACATGGAACAACAATCTTTTTGGCTTCCACTAGCTCTAGCTGTCTGATAAAGCAGATCACTTAATCACTTCTTTTCTGCCACCTACTCCTTAATAGATTGTGTGTTATACATGGGATCAGTGCTGCTGTTGAGAATTATTTGTTTCTCCACTTTCAGCACAGAGTTCTGAAGTGGAATGAAATTTCATTATAGACCAAATGCATGCTGCACATTGTATATAGTCAAGCCCAAAAACCACCTGAGCGAAACTAAAAGTAAAGAGCCATCCAAGATGGATTATAGGATTATATCCTTAAATCCATAGTGAGATACATTAGAAAGTGATGTACACTGTTTTCTCATTTTCATCTACAGGCAATAGAATGGATTACCTAGCCACGAATTTCCATCATTTAATTCCTTGTGTGGTACGTGATGCGGGAAACAACATCACAGCAAAGCTCAGTGAGAACTGATGGAGAGTGAAATCAAAGCTGGGTTTATATGAAAGGAAGAGCTTCAATGTCTCTCCTGAAAGATGAAATAAAATCACAGACAAAATGACCATTACCAGCCAGAACCACTACAGCGCAGTCTTCTGACTTATTGTATCACTAAATTAATGCTGGCAGGGGTGCAAGCCATGAATTCACTGAGAAGTGAAGTGCTCCAGAGGCTTCTATGATTGTTGAAAAAGAGATGGAAACAGAGTTGGCCAGGACAGAGTAAAAGCTTCTTGAAGGCAATGGCCAGATTTGGCTGGCCACAGCAGAAAAGCAGCCCTGCCAGGGCTGGGTCACTGAAACCATGAGTACTTCCCCAGGAGTGGGGCACCACCACCAGCAACTGCCTTTGGTCTGTGCCTCCCCCTGTGCCTCTGGTGCACCGTACAGTGCTGTTGGATGGAGGGAGACAATTTCAGGGGATTAAGCCAATTTCAAATCTTTCTCTCTGCTGACATGCTACCCTGCACAGCAGGACTATCCTGCTACCACCATGATCTTAATGCAGAGACAGGGAAATGCTTGGGAATGTCTGCTATGAGCTGGAGGTGGCCAGCCTTGGAGTTGCAGCCATGACTGCTGGGCCTGGGCTTCTTTCTCCCTTACGGCCCCCCTCATAAGTGCTTCAAACCACTCCCAGCATCGGGCTGCCTTAGGACACACACTGCCTTCCCCAGAGCCAGTCCTGAAAGCAGCTCTTTAATTCAGCTATTTTCATCCAGGGAGAAATGGATTCCATGCCTTCTGTGACTGATTTCAGCGGCTCTGACAGCTCCACCTTGCATTGGTTGCTAATGGATAGACCCCTCCATGCCTGTGGCTGCTCTCTCTGCTAATGAAGTGGGAGATGAAAGCACATGGCACCATCACACACTACCTGAGGCTGTGTCATTCTGGCATTGGAGGTATCAAGACAAGTTCAGCATTACTGGCTACTGCAGCAATCAAAAAGGTGTTGGGGAAAGTGAAAACTACAGCTCTTTCCCAGTTTGATCAGCATCACCTTTGTATCTGCTCGTACCATTTCAACAAGAGTGATGACATGTTGATATGCCTACAGCACCCATTGGCTCAGGCAGGGCTCTAAGGAATCTTAATGAATAATTATATTGCAAATACTCTCTGGGTACTGGGAAGAGATAAAGATGAGGTTAATTGTTTGGGGACCAGCAGAGGCATAGTATAGTTCAAAGTCAGCTGCAGGACACTACTGAGACTATTTGGGAGACTCTATAGGCATGTGGATTTTGTTGTTTTGCTGCTCCAGTGGGAAGCACAGAAATTACACTATGTTGTGTAGTGCTGGTGCCCAATCTATCTGTCAGACCTGGTGTTATTCTGGGGAATCTCCTTTCCCTAAAAAGCTTTACATGACAGAGAAGCAAGCATGGTCACATTCCAGAAGAAGGAAACTTTTTAGCTTCTGACCTGTAGGAAACCAGATACCTGGTTGACTGAAGGGCACACTTACACAACACTTATGACCCACAGGGACGTGATGCCAAACACAGTATAGCTGAGTAATTAAATGGTAGTTGAAACTCAGAAACCATCACAATCTATAATTTCGAATAACTAAAGTCACTAGTGAATACCTCCCCTCCTCTATACATATGAAAACAAATTATTTATTGATGGGCTTAGTAAAGTCTGGATTCTAACAGATGCAAAAATATCTAATGTATTAGGTATCTCAAGACACTCAATGATTAAATATGTCTGTTTTGTTATACAAATAAAAGCAGCAGCTTTATAGCATGTTAGAAGAAGTCAAACCAATAAAAGTAATTCAGTCTTTTTGTTAATGTTTCATATTACAGGCTTCAAACTTTTCGAGGAAGTATAAAAGTCTGCCATTCAATCAGCTTTGCAGAAATAACTCAGCTAGACTAACAATATCAAGCATATTCTTGTTTCTTTTCCCCTCTAAGGTTTGATTAAGAGCAACCAAGCTGGTTTTGCTCCCTCTTCTTACTTAAACCCAGTATTATTGATAGGTGGATCTGTATGCTCTGTACAACCTCTCCATAAGTTTTGTATGTTCAATATGCAATGCAGCTAAATGTAAGGTATGGATGGGCATAAAACTTGTTGCCAAGGGAGTGCTCTGTCTAATGATGGCAAACTGAGATTTATCTTTCTCTTTTTAATTCACTGCTTGCATTTAAAAATTGCAAGCAATTCTATCACTTAGAAAGCAGCTGAACCTCTTCAGCCTCATCTCAGATTTTTAATTTTCAGATAAAAACCTGTGTAACACTCATAACAAAGCAGATTTCTACAGTCAAATAATACATTCCAGAGCATTGCTGTGGAGAGTTGAAATCATCTGAATGTCACCATTACTGTTATATCAACATAAATCACTCCAATATACTCTTAAGCAATGCAACATTTCTTAAACATACACCCAGCAATAACAAAGCCTATCACACACTGATTACAGCAAAATCTATGAAAAGGCTCTCCTTGCTATTAAAGATGAAAATAGCCCCATGAAAGACTTGCAAACAATTCCCAGATATTCTTGTTCCTATAAGTGCATGTTTTTCTGTGAATTTGGGCTGGAAATGTTGGTTTCCAGGGGCAGTATGTGAAAATGCTGGGTCTACTTTTAGACAACTGCTTTGTTATTTCAGGCAAATACCTACACTGCCAAAGAGGTGCCTCAGTGTCACACGTATGGCATGTACCCACTGTCAGGGTAAAAGGGAATGACTGTGACAAATGAGAAGCTTTTTCAGCTAATTCATTTTGTGTGTAGTCATCTCAGAGCCATGAGGCTCCAGACTGGTGCCTGATTACACTAGAAGCTGTACCAAGTCAGACAGCCTCCTTCACTGAGCACCTTGGGGACTTAAGCAGACAATCACACGACTAGTGAAAGAAAAGAACCACAGTTGTTCCTCTTCTGCAAATGAGGAACTAAGTGACAGAGCTAAAAAAAGGGCTCAGCCCTCAGCCAGTACAAATTGGCACAAGAGGATTCAGGTCAGCACAAATACACCAAGTTACAGCAGCTAAAGAAAACACTGGAGTTGGATTTATAATTTCTGAGATAAATATAATGCATCCGAGCAAGATTTAAGCATTTGCAATCAGTATAAAGGATGAAATATACTTTAAAATACTGTACTTCACATGTCTTGTTTAATAAAATCCACAGCATAAAATGATGGTGCCAGTTATCAAACTAGACAAGCACAGAAGGATAACACTGTAAGAAAAACCAGACAGCTCATTAAAATGGTAAGGTATATAATGTGCAATAAGGGACAAAATACACCCACCTTTTCTCAGCAGAAAATTATTTTGCTTATAATTTTCTTGGTCCCAAAGTAGCTGCAAGACTTGAAAAAATAAACTGCACCTTATAGTGGGGTCTGACAAGTAGGAAAAAGAATGTTTCAAGGATTTTTAGAAGGAATTTATATATCCCACTAGATCTTGAAAATATTTCAACAGAAACTTCTGGGTTTTAATTACACATATCAGTGCTTCTTGCCCCTCATCACCCTTTTACATAAACACTACCTACACTTTCATTAAGGTCTAAGTGTTTTCCTTTAAAATAAAACAATTGGATTACCAATGCATTATTTCATTCTCTGACCTGTAAGTGTAATACATTTCCATTCTCTTTGCCTTGTCCTCAGAGAACAACAAAGTGAAGGAGGTGTGGAGGCTCCATGCCCTGGTTACTCAGAACCTCATTTCCCTGCCAGGAGATGGACAGGGATATTTCAGTCTGTAGGACACTCCACTTCTATGTGCTTGTTCCTGAGCTGGCCATTTCTGGGATCACACTAACTTGTCCCTCTTAGTACACAATAACTCACTCCCTTGCTACCAGTCACAGAGAGATGATACAGGAAAATTAAGAGAAAACAGATGCCTGATGGATGAAAGTGGAGCTCAATAGAACTACTGTTCTGTGTTCAAAATTGAAAGGAGAGAGACTTGGTATCATTCAAAACAGTGACTCTCAGGGAAAAAACCCAGCACTTTGGGACTGAGGAATTCAATGCACCTATAAATCCATAAGTAGCAGCTGTAGAGGCAGATTCAAGAAAATAAGTCTAGGATAGGCAAGAAAGATCCACATCTGAGCCACTACAAAGAAATGCCATGGTGTCAATAACAGCATGAGAAATATTATAATTTTTTTGGTTAAATGGTATTTAGGAATATAGTCAAGTATGTCACTTGAATTTCATAGTAAGTACAAATAAAGTGAAGCTGTAGGTCAAGATTGTTCCTTTGCAGTCCTTTAATTCACTTTTATTTTCAGGATTGTTTTTGAATGTTTTACATCAGCACTGATAAGGAACACTTCCACAATCCATAGATAGATGAAGATGTAGAAATGACAAAAGAAGAGGGGGAAGTCTTTACTGTGTGAGAGACTGCAGGAAGAAAAATCTGTTACTTGCTACAGAAAGGTTTCTCCCAAAGTCACCCCACTTGAACCTGTCCCTTCTACTTCAGAGATCTACATGCCACGGGAGATATACTACAACAGAGCCAGCCCTCACAGCAGGATTCTTTGGCAAACATTGCACAATTAGCTGATACAAGTGTGTCTTCAAAATGGTTATCCATTTCTGTAATGCTGTTTGACAGGTGTGTCTAAAATCTGCTAGGAAGAGCAATATACTTTGAGTGGAATGAAACACTCCACATAATTCTGACAAAAGTAGTCCAGGGTACATGGCTCCTCCCTGTGAAACCTGCCCCAGTAATGGAGCTGGATCTGTCATCAGTTTTATTAAAGGCAAATTTCCATCTACCCTGACTCATCTGAAAAACCTGTCACTGGTCACCTGTCCTTATTGCTAAGTTCACATCTAAGAGATGACCTTATCAATCTCTGTCAGCATATGAAGAGAAGGTGTCAAAATGATGGAGCCAGGCTCTTCTTGGTGGTTCTAAGCAATAGGACAAGAAGCAACAGGCAGAAACTGATGCACAGGAATTTCCACCTGAATATGAGGAAGAACTTCTTTACTGTGCAGGTGACCATGCTCTAAAACAGATTGCGAAGAGAGGTTGTTGAGTCTCCCATGCTGGAGATATTCAAAAACTGTCTGGATACAGCCCTGTGCAATGTGCTCTAGGATGACTCTGCTTTAGCAGGGAGGTTGGACCAGATATCCCACTCTGGTGCCTTACAACCTTGCCCATTTTTAAATTCTATGTGATTTTATACTTTGCTTTCTCAACATGAGATTATTGAAGTAGCAATGCTAGAACTACATTGTAAATAAAACATGGCAACATATTTTCACAGTCCAAATAAATAACTTCAAGTAAATAAATAACTCCATCACACAAATATCACTTAGAAATGCAATTAAAAAGAGCCTCTTGCTTTGTGTTATAAAAATATGAAAGAGTGCTCAGAACAAGCTGTTTCACATAAGATTTTTCTCTATATTCAGCAACTCCAATTTCAAAATACTGGAATTTCATTTTTCAAAGCCAAAAGGATGGTTTAATAGTTATTTTATATGAAGACAGCTCTGTTTTTCTACCCTGCATGCAATATCAAATTCAGTATAGCTTGATACATCCTGCATTTTCATTCATACTTTCATTACAGCTCTGTAAAGAACAATCATTCATTATACACTCTCTTGAATCTTTTTGAAACATCAAACAAAATGTAAAATTCAAAGGTAGAGAAAACAAAGCACCAGAAATCTTACGAGAAAAGCAGTATTATAAGAAAAACAGGATTTCCTTCCTTATCCTCCCAGTTCTGACCATGAACCACAGTGAGCACTGAACAGTGGTGGACATTGGAAAACAAAACTGAACTGTAGAACTCTATGCACCTTTCAAGTCCTACTACAGCAGTGATAAAATCTGAGTGCCACCAGTGTCACCTCTATGATAATTACTCAAGTAATAGCTTTTTAAAGAGAACTGAGTGTCTCAGAAACGCTCTCTGCTGGCAGAGTTAATAATATATGGAGAGGGTGGACCCATTGGTTCTTCTCATATTATTTGCTGACATTCAGTTCAACAGTCTAATATATTGAGGACTAAGAGCAAAGTTATGGGCCTTCAATGCTCCTCTTCCTTGCCTCAACCCAAATGACATAATTTTTCACAGAGCTTTGGGGGAATTATTCACACGAGGCTCAAACCACATACAGATGAAAAGGGGAGAGCACAGCTTCACATGAAGAAGGTTTTTGGTCCCATACTTGTGACCCAGATTCCTTTCTTAGCAGCTAGATTCAAAGGAGCAAACATCAGGCAGATTACAATGAATCATCTCCCCAGTTAAGTTTTCAGGCAGAAGTCATTACACTACAAGGACCTGTCATCAAGTAACAAAATTTTCACATGGAAGTGGAAAGCTGAATCTTAATAGCAAATACTAATTTTCCTCTATTAAAGTATCTTAGTGTGTGTATACCTAATATCGTAAATGCTTGAAATATGGAAGTATTTCTTTCTTGCTTATCTGAATTTATCTCATCTTCCTAAGAGAAAATTTGAATTTAAAAAACAACCAGCTTCTGTTTCTTTTCCTGATGTACTTTTTGCAGAAAACACTTTCTAATTTGGAAAGTCATGCAGTTCTTACCTAGCACTCTAAGAAGAGAAATCAGCAATATTTTCATAATAAAAGGCCAGAGGCCTTTTTTGTGAAGTTACTGAGAAAGATGTTATTAAATGCCCTTACTAATAGTGATTGCAAACTAAACATTTATTTACATTTTCATAGCCTTAGCTAAACACCCTTTGCTCTAGAGGAAACAGAGTGACTAGGCAGCCTCAACAGCCTGAGTGGAACATAAGGAGAGTATACCTGCATGACAATAAGAAGGTCAAACACCAAGATGAAAGAAGCCAAGAAGGCTCTTGAGACCTCATCACTTGGCAGAAATCCACGATTCAGCTTGTCCCAGCTGATCCAGTCAGTAGTGATGACAAGCACAACTACAGAGGTCAGAGTAAACAGAACCGTCCTAGAAGGAAGAAGAAAAAATAGTTCAGAGAGAATACGATAGTAATGAAGATGCATCATTCTATTTTATCTGTCTTCTAATGGTCAAATAGTATTTTATCAGTACTTTTCCACTGAAGAAAACAGACTGAAAAAAACAGTCTAAAGAAAATTAAATGCATAAGCAAATCTTTTAATTTATGAAAGAAAGCAGTCAGCTGTATACTTAGTGAAAATAAATTTAGTAGCTAGTACTAAGCATGTTGGAAAATTAGCTGGAGTATATCGCTCTGGTTCTTCATTCTGTAGTTTTCACTGAAGATGAAAACCAGTTAAGTAAAATAAGAGAGAAGTAAAATGTACCAAGGCCTGCATGATCTAGGTTGAAACCAAATAATTCTCATAATTGAGAGAACATTGTCTAAGGCACCAAAGACATTAGAACCTTTGAAAATCTTTTTTAACCTGTAGGAGCTATAAGACACTAACTTTGAAGTCTAATTTTTATACAGAAACATGTCTCCATTAACAAAAAATTTCAAGGCATAAAATAATTTTTACTAGATTCTGGAGACTGTAGAAAGATTTTGCTTTGTGTTTTCTAAGATGTCCTTTGTTAAAGTTTTCAACAATTTTTTTACTTTTCTGAGAAGTTGGTGAAGAGTGAACCACAAAGGTATTAAAGCCTCTGTATAAATGCTTCAAGAATTCCAGAAGATACATTTGATTAATTCATACAATTCTGAAACACAGTATTTAAGAAAATATCTTTCTAAGCTATCCCTGCAAAATACCTCTGCATCATTTCCAGCAGCACTTCGGTAATATCTTACAGAGTTGGCAGCAGTGACTGATTGAATTTCTGGTTCCTTGGAAGCTGAAAAACTTAGCTGGTAATTTAAGGGTGAGGAAGGCTTCTTCCAGTAGCCATAGCTGTCAGCAAATCTGTGCTATAATAACAGCATATCAAAATCTGAATGCATACTCATGGCTAAATAATTGTGGCACGATTTTTTTCTACAGCAATAATATCTCATTTTCTCCAGCTACCAAGGATTGTAAAATAAAGTGAAGAACATTTCCCATGACACTTCCAAGCAGGACCAATACTCAGCAGAGGGAAAAAAAAAATCTGTACACCAGTAGTCACAGGCTACTTGTCTGTATGCATTTCTTTTTATACAGCAGCCTTGTCTGTATCTGTGAGGATGGGAAAACAAATATGCACATAGGCAATGGTATAATTCATTTGGACCCCGAAACATCATTCTTCTGTGACATGACAGGCTGCACTTCTTCAAAATGTAATGAGACACAAAATTACTTGATTGCTACCACCTTTCCCTTGGAACATCTATTTTTGTTCTTAATAAATTAACTCAGTTAACATGCAACACTATGGTGTTGCACTCTAACAATTTCCCTGGAAAGAATTATGAGCACCTAGGCAAGAAAAAAACAATACATGAGGCACATTAGATGTAATTAGACCTAAACAATAGTCAAGCCTTCTTATCCCAAAACATTTGCTTACCTACCATCTCAACTGTCAGTACCTGAACCTGACTGACTTTTCTACAAACCCCACTTTGGCACATACACAGAACAGTTTACTTTGGAAAGACAATTCTCTCTCCTGCATATATTCTCTTGAGACACACAAAGGTGTTTTTTCCTACTTATTTCACCTTCATATCTGAAATTCTCACGGTTAATGTTCTTTGCCTGAAAGGTTCTCCAGAAAGAAAGCAATCCTCAGCATTCATCTGCTGGCCAAGGCAGACTCCTCCAGCCACTAGGCACCCTGATTTTCCTTGATGTCTTTCTGTAGAACCACCTCTCCTGGGGCAGAGGAAGTTTAAAACCATCATTCAAATCTGAGTATTTTGCTATAGGAAGCATATACCCAGAAGTTATGCTCAAGACTGTTCTGCCTCAGTCCTCTTGAATTATGCATTTGCATTTTGGAGCAAGAGTTCAAAGCATGGAAGGTCAGACTTTGGCATGTAGGCAAGCAAAGGCAGGCATATTTTTATTCATGCTTTGTTGGCATGCATGCAAAGACCAATGTGTGTGCTCAAGTCCTGATTTCCTTGAGGAAATGCATACGCACTTAGAAAACTGCTTTGTTATTCATTCTGAAATGTCAAATAGGGAGGGAAGGGAGCAGAAAATGGGCTGCTAATAGAATAAGAAAATGTGATACCAACAAAGAAGGTTAGAAATAGACTTTCAAAATGGTTGCATTAAACAGCATAATTAGTAATCAGTTGTATTTTTGACCTATGATACTGGAAAACAGCAAGATATTCAATACATGCTTTTGGAGTTATTATAAACTGAGTTTGGGTTAGAGTTCAGTTCACTTCTTGTGAAAGTACAGTGTCCTGGTGATTAAGAAAAAAAGATGAGGTTTTCGTTTAACTTCACATAACTTGTATTGGATGAACCAATGTGAGCTGCCCTGCAATATCTAGCCCAGTATAGTTTGCCCTTTAGTCTGCAATGCACATTACTGAGAAAGAGCTACACCGTCAATCTATTCACCACATTGCTGGCAGGACCTCTCCTCATTACAGACGGGGAAAGGCTACAAGGTGAAGGGCAAGAGAGGACTGACTCTTCTCTGTACCAGGCATTAAGAAATGCAATTTCTGTCTCTTGTTCACGAAGGAAATACACTTTTAATATTTCACTTCTAATTCTAGGTTGCTGTATTGAATGATTATATGCCCTGGACACCTATTCAGCTGCAATAACACACATTTTACAACCTACTGCATACTCCTTAAGAGTGCAAATAAACACTGTCCAGGCCAATAGCATACTGAATAGTTAAAATTATTAGGTAGGACAAAAGTCACTACTGTGCTTATCACCTCCGGTGAATATTTAAAATCCCCAGTGCTACACTGAACTGGGGGNGGCTGAAAGAGAAGAACTTTTACTGCCAGAAACCTCTCAAAAAATAACACAACTTAAACCTTGTAGAGAGAAAAACAAATAACTGCTGTGATCTTATGTCCTGGATGCTTTGAGACACTGTCTTCTGATATTTAGCATGTCCTACCTCCCTCATCAGTAACTCCTAAGCAGAGCCCATGAGGCCACAACTCAATCTCTTGCAGCCCCAAGGCAGTACCACAAAACCATTCATAGTGCATCCCCTCCAAACCTACACCAGAAGTATCTTTGACTCCATACAGCTACACCTTCAGGAATCAGTCTGTTACTTGTCTGTACTGAGTGAAAAACTGAACAATCCAGAATTTGTCCCTGGAAAGATAAAAGACAAGCTAATAAATGTATACATGTTCACAAAACATTTAATGTTGGAAACGAACTGTTTCCAATCTGAGTCTAATGATTCTTCATGTCTAAATTGGCAAGGCAAAGTATTTAAAAAATGGCTTCTGGTCTGTGATGGAACTTCATTTCTCAAACTGTAACATAAAGAAAATGAAACTTTTCATTCAAAGGTTAAACAGAATTCTTTGCACAACACTGCCTTCCCTTACTTGTGACATTGAGCTGCTCATTTTTAGAGATATTGAGAAGTTTCTTCTTTTACATGACCCTCTGCTAAATCTTTAGCAATGCTACAGCTTTGATGATGAGATAGTAAGGGTTCTGTTAAGACCAACTGAAGAGATGAAAGACAAACTTTAGTTATTTTCCTCATTTTCATTTTCTTTTTCAAGAGACAAAAAAAAACCATTACCTTGCCCTTTGACTACACCTTTTCCAGAAAAAAAACTACCTGTGCTTAGTCAAAAGTAGCTCAGATTTGCATGACTCAGCATTTTGAGAACTTTTCATCTCAATTTCACACATAATTTTCACTAAGCTAGGTCATTTGTAAATCATTAAACATTGTTAACAAGGATTCCAAGTATTGCTTAATACAATGTTCAGTTGAGATGGAACACATTAGACTGGACCAAGAAACTGGTCAGTCATGCTCCTTGGGGCTGCCCTTTGTGGGAGTGGGGTGTCTGCCATTACTGCTGTCCCACCCACATCATTCTGCCAGTTCCTGGCCTGTCTCTGCACTTCCCTGAGGTTTCCACAACTCAGAAACCACCCCCCATATGTCACAATCCCTCACTCTGCTGTGGAATGCACCTGCACTGGCTCTGATTGCCTTGGCAGCTCCTTAAGAATGCACCCAAATAGTTGAAAATATCCTGAGAAAACAGATACAGAAAGGGAACAAGAAATTTTACTGCTCTTTAGATTTAAAAAGGCTTTCCAGTCTTCAGGAAAGAAAGATCATCCATCGAGTCAAATATTCTACATAATTTTTAATCTCAGAATCAGCACTGGCCAAATATACAGTCGCACAGTGTACAATAACTATAAAGAACAACGCTACTGCAGATGTTCACATACAAATGCCAACACTTTTTATTTCACGTTTTAATTAAGAAGGGCTCTGTTATTTAATCTGTCAAAAATAGCAAGTCTAAACCCATTCAAAATAAAATATTTAGTCTGCCTGTTGCTTGGTGTCAGAACCACGTCTACAATTAAGCAAATATAGGGGACAGATGCTCTGGTGGTGAAAAGCATCTGTGTTCTCTGGAGCAGCATAACTTCAATCCTCCAGCTGGTCACTGCTCTTCTGCCCCCATGGGACAGTTCTCTGAAATAAGAAAGAGCAGGGACTCAAGATTTCTCTGTTTATCAGCAGATAGTGCAGTGCCACAGAGTGACACAGTTGGTGCTGAGGATCCCATATTCACAGTGTTTGTGTACTGTGGACTGAGCATGCATCCATAACTCCAGCACACCAGGTGAGGTCCCAAAAAGCTGTGTCCACTTCAGATGTATCCAGAAGATATCCCACTTTTGCACCCCATTAACTAAAGGGCAGGTGGAGAGAAAACTGGCAGGTCCGCCCCAGAAATGTGCTACTGAAGTGAATTGGTAATACATACAGACCCTAGAAATCTAGGAATATTTGGAGAGTTACTTACACTAGACCTCTTTTGTTAAAATAAGGTGTTTGATCCTGATGGAGACAAGTATGTGGCAGAGATATGGAGCAATATTATCATCACATTTCAGAGCACCACACTCCCCATGGCATGCTATGCAGGCATGAATAAGTGGGAGAAATTACATTAATGCAGATTACCATCAATGAGACTTAATTATCTGAAGTTAAATATCAATTAGAAGAAAATGGTTTATAATTCAAATGTTGAATCACATTATTTTTTAAAGTCCTTGTCACAACCATAGTGTATGCCTGACTTCTGTCCTGTTGAAAGTAATGTGTAAATAATTCAGCATTTGCCAGTAACTATCAGTTCTGAAATAACTGTTCTGAAACACTCCCTGTGTTGTGTATGGCTCATAACTACTTATCAATAGCAGATACTGCACGTTTTGAGAACAATATGTTCCCAGTTAAGTCTTCTAAAGAATGCTTCTTGTCATTCTGACTGGGAAGCTGAAGAAATTGGACACCACAGAGTATAAAGGATGCTCTGAGATGGCAAAGTTGGAATTGTTTTCTGCTTTTATATATATTCACTTACTAACACTATGGGTTTTCCAGATCAGAAATATGTAGGAGCAGCAAGGCTGGGGCCTTGCCGAGATCGACTCGGCATGCCTTTTCCAGCCAGAGTATCCCTAGAGCTCAAGGCTATTTGAATCTCTTAACCTTAACCCTAAGTATAACCCTAATCCTAACCCTAACCCCAGCTTTGGCTCTAAACCGAACAAAATCCTTTGGGTTTTCCAGACCAGAAAAATGGAGGACCAGCAAGGCTGGGGCCTTGCAGGGATCACGTAGGCATGCCTTTTCCAGCCCCAGTGTTCCTGGAGCTCTAGGTTCTTTGACTCTCTCAAACCTAACCTTAAGGCTGACACTAACCCTAAGCCTAACCCTAACCCCAGCACTAGGCTAGCCCTAACCCTATACTATGGGTTTCAAGTTCAGAAAGATGTAGGAGCAGAAAGGTTGGGGCCTTGCAGGGATCACGTAGGCATGCCTTTTCCAGCCCCAGTGTTCCTGGAGCTCTAGGCTCTTTCACTCTCTCAACCCTAACCCTAAGCTGAAGACTAAACCCTAACTCCAACCCCAGTTTAAGCCCTAACAGTAAGCAAATCCTATGGGTTTTCCAGATGAGAAAAGTGGAGGAGCAACAAGGCTGGGGCCTTGCCAGGATCGCCTTGTCTTGCCTTTTCCAGACCCAGATGTTCCTGGAGCTAACCTTACCCCAACAACCTTTCCCACAAACCTTGTTTTACATCTATCTTTTGTCTGTAACAATTTTGATTTTATTAGAGTCTATCAATATGATTCCAGAGCTATTTGATTTTTGGGAGCTATTTGGGATATTTGCACAAAGATTTGTATAAAGCCTGAAATGACATTTATGTTAATATATAAAGGAAACATTTTGCTATGTTTCATGTAATAAAATTAATAAGGTTAGGTAATGTAATCACATGGTGCAATATCAGAATTCTAGAGAGCATCATTTTTTTATTACAGGTAGAAGCATCTTTGAGTTTCCTTTTGCCACACCATTAATTTACTAAAATGAAAGTGTTATCTATTTCAAACAGCAGCTCATTTAAATTAAACTCATCACCATAAGCTTTACGTTTCAAATGCCATTTCCTATCTGTGACACAGAAAAGCAAAAACATTTTATGAAAGTTCATGGTCTTACTTGTAAAAAACATTTTCAATCACCACGTACCATATGCAAGGTAGTATAAAACTCACATGAATCATATGCAAGGAACACTGCTTCATGTTCAACTTCCAAAGTTAGAAGTGAATTGCTTAACTCCAGTAGAAAGCATTTGGAAAAAAACCTGAACCAAACCAGAAAAGCAAGCACAATTCTATATAAGGTAAAGATAAGCCATTTTTCTGTTTTACTTTCAGATGGATACATCACTTATTTGATCAATGGAATGCGGAGTGCAAAGCAGCTGCTCAAAAAACAACACAAAAAAGATTTAAAAAAATTTCAGAGCATCAAATATGCCTTAGGATAGACCTGCCTGGCAATTTTTCAGCAAAAATGGTTTATATTCAGACAAAGGCAGTTCATCAATATGCAAAATTTACCTGAGAAGTGGATGATTTCTGTAATGTGAGGGAAGCTGTGTCAGAACCGGGCACAATTCCTGCACCTCATTGTGGTTGAGGAGCTAGGGCAGCATCTCGGTTACACAAGATGATGCAAAGAGTGCAGAGGCCATTACCTGTTCTAAGTCAGACCAGCTATTTGAATATTAGTGTTAATGAGACCAGCTGGATCCAATAACAAGAAGATCTTCACATGCTACAGGGTGCTATTTGTTCAGACTCTCTAGCTGGAGCTGGTCTACTTAGTATACATGAGCCAACATTAGTCGTGACATGACATTAGTCATGACATCAGTCAACAATTGCCTGGACACAGATTTCCTACACCCGTGTGTCTTAGTGCTAGTTATTCCCAGTCCCTGTTAAGAGTGAAGTAAAGGCTGTTCATCATGGGATATATGCCAAAACATACAGAACAGGGACTTTGGCTTTCACGTTTCCAGCATCCTCAGCAACTGCTAGAAACTGGTTATGAGAAGAAAATATTATTGGCCTCCATTTCTAAGTTATCATGAAATACTCAGTAAAGTCTTAAATTCATTGCATGTAGAACAGGAAAAAACTTTTGAAATGGAAAAGATAAATGTTTTAACATTTAGAAGGAAAAACCTATTTCAAATGCATTTAGATGGTAATTGAAATTCTACTCTAAAAGCCTGAAATTAAGCTTTTCAGACCTATAGCAGGAGCTAGAAGTATGTCTCAACACCTCCTTGATTTTCCTGAGTTGACACATTATTATATTCTAGTTTCAGAAACAAGCAAGAGTGTAAGTGTGGATTTAACACCTCATTTTCAATCCCATCTATGATCTGCATTATTTGTATTTCTAGATGATTGATTTAAGACAAACTGATTGATTTTCAGAAGACACAATTGAAAGTAAGAAAAGTGGTAAAAATGAATTAATTAATTGATAAACCAAGTAATTCATTAATAAATAATTATTTATCAGTTGCTGAATTTACTAGCATTGTTTGTGTTCACTGTTTATTTCATCATTAATGGAACTTTAAACCTGATCAACCTTTCATTATATAAACAACATTCTGAACGTTTCCTTCAGGATATTCTAGACACATATTTATTTTCTGCATTTAAGTTATTCAAATTTTTCCAAGATCACAGTGAGGTCTGATACATTTTGTCTAGAGCCAAGCAAAAAACTGACCACTATTCTTCTTAAAAGAGATTATTTTTACATATGGGTTAGTTTAGTGCAATTAGAACATTCTATAAGGAATTCAGAATCAGCCAGAAACTTAACCATAGATTTGTTTTTTTTTTTTTTTTTCAGAAGTCTACATGTGAATTAACATATCTAATCTCTCATTAAAGTCAACGGAGATGTAGTGTGAGATTAGGTTGCCTAAACCAAATTTAGTTTAGTATGATTTGGGCCGCTGTGGAATACATTAGTTGGTCTTCAAACCTTGCAACAGAAGATCCACTCTGAGTCCTGTGTCATGTCCACCAGGGCTGGGCACTGTTTCAATGCACCAAAGCATTTCAAATTGTAGTCAATGCCTATGTTTAGGGACCTGAATCCCACCTTTATTCAAATGATGGAGTCTGGAAAATTGTGCAGGTAACTACTTGTGGCAAGCTAAACAACCATCATCTGCATTGACCAGAGCTCCACTGGCTGTAGTAGGAGCTGTCATGTTGATAGCCATGATCAACACATAAACACCAGACACCTGTACCCAGAGCTGGATCTCAAAACTGAAGTCATTTCTTGATGTTTTCATTTCTTTAAAGAAAACAATGAAAAGCCTTTGAATTTTTTAATTGAAAAACAAATATGTTTTACGTAGGAATTAACAACGCTCATATTTGAATAAAATAATGGAAAATTTGTATTTAGAAACCGTCAAATGAAAGCAGTCACTAAAAAGTTGGGGTTTACTTGCTTTTTAAAGCATATTTTAGAAAACGTATTATTAAGTTAAATAATTATATTATTTCATATATAATTTTGAGTGGCAGTCATAAAATTATCCTCACAAGTTTTTGGGAAAAAAAAGAAAAAAGAAGAGACCCCATAAAATTTCCCACAGTATGTGTGAAAATAAAAGTATCACTTGGTCACCAATCAAGCAGCTCCAGAGCCAGCACAATTCCCTCTGCCTGTCTGAGCACAGTAACTTTAGGGACAGAGACAGTGGTGACAAGTCCCTCTCTGGTGCAGCAGACCTGTCTCCTCTGTGAGTGCCCCACCTCCCCAGGTGTAACAGGTGTGAGCCCCTGCAGGTGAACCCAACAGTGACAAGGACAATGGTTCATCCAGCATGGAGGTGCCACCAGGGTTAAGTCAGCCTATGCCCTGCATCAATACCACTTTGATGATCTTAAAGGTCTTTTTCAACACAAATATTTCTATGATTCTAAGAGTTACAAAGAATGAGGGTTAAAACAAAACTTACTTCATCTAAGCAGAACATATGGAACATGTTGTCCTTGCCCTGATATTGTCATGCTGCTACTCTTAGAGAACATTTATGATAAGTGGGTAGGAGAGCTGTACTGTATACACTTATATTCTCAAGGCTTCTCAGACAACATATTACATCCAAAACTAAAATTTAAAATACAGTTCAAATTTAGAATAAACTAAACATAACAGTTTAATCACTTTGTATATTCTAGATTAGATAAGCTGTATAATTTATCTATACAGTACTTTCATGGAATAAGAAATTTCTCATTATTTTAGGCTTCATACACCATTGTATCTATGGGATATAGTTTCTCATTCATCAAGATGTTGTGCTTTTTACAATTATATCTGTGCAAGCCCTATCACAGGAAAATATAATTACAATTGTTTTGAACTGCTCTTCAGGTTTTTTACCCCAAAGTATTTGAAATAAATACAGAGTCTTTCACCTAACAACTTGATTATATTTTGATTAAATGTATTTCCAAAACAACTGCAACATAAAAAAAAACAACCAAACAAACAAAACTTTTATCTTGCTTCCTGAACAACACATTTTTATGCCAAAAATCTTTCAAATCTTTCAAATAATATCAATTTTACCTCAGTGAGAAAAGGGAATTAGTAGCTAGCAAGCTGAGTGCATGCCAGGCATGTCTGCTGGCAGTAAAGAAGTTCTAACAGTGTCCAGGGCTGCAATAACAGAGGCACAACCAGTAGATTGAGGGACATTACTTTGCTCATATCCCAAATATCACATCCAGTTTTTGGCCAAGAATACATAAAAAGCACCAATAAACTAAAGTGGTGTTTTTTCAAGTGGAGTATTTTAAAGCTTTACTGGTTAAGGGCTGAAGCACTTGTCCCATGAAGAGAGTCTGGGGAAGGGGAGAAACTAACAGCTGCCCCCCACCAAATGCCTCTGGGGAGGTGAGCAAGAAGATGGAGACAACTGCTTCCAAGAAAGTGAATGACAGGATGACAAGAGAATTGATACCAACTCCAAAGTTGTCTAGAAAATAAAAGTTCATATGCCTTATTTTTCACAAGTTGAGCCAGTTCCAGTATAAGGCTGACACATGTCTTCTTAAAAAACGAAGAAAAATCACACGCAAGTTACTGTGATTTTGAATTCCTGGAAAATTAACCTATCTAACAGTAGAACAGGACTAGAAATAAGATTGAACAAAAAGAAGTTAATAACGAGACTCACCAAAATACATCCTGATAGCCAGTGCTGTTCCAATAATTATATGCTCAGCTCTGTGACAATATGAATATCGTCACTTTTTCAGTGGAAGATAAACATTAGAAATTTCCAAGAAGGTGCACAAGGGAACTTGGGAATTGTTATGGCTAAATTCACTAAGATGCCCAGATATGTACTGGGTAAACTGAGTTTTCCAGGAAATAGTTATCCCCCTCAAACAGAAACTTTTAAGTATTTCTGAAAAAGTCCTGTGTTCTATCCTGAGACTAATCTGCACTCTTTTCCAAATTGTTCCAGTAAATAGAAACCAGACTAATCCTGGAAGTAATATCAATATTCAGGAAACTCAGCAAAGATGCAGTAAAACCCAAGCTGAGGTTTGTCCCACACCTGCCCTGCAAAGAGAAGTGCAGATCAGCAAGCATCCATGTCGAGTGGATCATCATGCTACTGGCTCCTCTGAGGAGACTGGGGTCTTACTAATTCTGATCAGAAATTCCTTCCCATGGAGGAGAAACATTTATCAATGAAAGTTTAACAAATAATGATGCTTATTTGAATGTTTTTGTTTTCTTAAAAAAACAGCAATGAAAAGTTTTATTGCAGGATTCCCAACAAAATGTAAGCAAAAATCCCTTTCCTCCAGAAATAATTTGTCATCCTTTACCTTCCAGCCTTGGTCTCTTCAACTCCTAACATCCTAAAAGCAAGACTTAATGTTAAGATGCTCAGAATTCACCATCTCAGTCACATAATTCTATGTTGAAAAAGAAACCACTTGCTTTTAGCTGACATTCAGTCCTGGTAGCTAGTACTCTTTCAATTTTAAACCCGTTTCTTCCTCCTTAGCTGTCCACTTGACCTGACTTAATTCTGAATGGATTTCCATGTGGTTTGTAACTTGTAATAGAACCTCTCTGGCCCTAAGATTTGACAGTTTTTTGTTGATCTGGGACAAATGCAAAGGACTAAGAACACCTCATCAGGATTTAAGGCAGTTGAGTACTGGACTGCTGAATGACACTGCAGAGTTCAGGCAGCAGGGATTGACAGGGAGTGCTAAAAGCCATCAGTTTTCTTTTTTTTTCTGGGGTATAATCAGAGACATTCATTTCTTCTCCCACAGTTTTCTCTCGTGGATCTCCTTTAGGGTTATAATAATCTCTTAGAAAGACTTAAAGAGCTAGTGATCAATATCACACCTCTTATGCCTATCCAAGAAGGTAATTCAGTCACCAGACCCAGGCTACAAGCTGGGGACAGGCCTTTTATCTTGCCCAAGGAATAGACGAGCTGTCTGGACAAGGGGCCACATCTAGGTGAGGTTAGGTATCCACCCAGTTTATCTCCAGAGACCCAAACTGTACATCAGACTTTGCTTTGCTTGCATGATTATACTGCGCTCAAAATAGTTTAGGTGCTGCTAAAGAGACCCGAAGTTTAATAGAGATTGTGCTGACTAAATTTTGTTAAACATATATTCCACATTTAATATTCTCTTAAACACTTTTTTACTCCTCACTGATTGTGTCCCCTCTAGTTTTACAGCTCCATGATCCTTTTATTCCTGTAAAATACTTCAACACGTGTGTTTGACAAGCATAAATGCCTACAAGCCACCACCCCACCACTTATATGATTGCTCAATCAATCTCCAACAAGCACCTACAGTGAGAAGCTAGAGGAATACTTTGGGAAGGGCTATATTTTGCAGAGTCTCACTTTCTCTCTAAACAGGGAACCTTTATCTTGTTGATGAGACTTTGAAACAAATCAGAATTTGGAATAAATGGATGCACTTGGCTTCTTTGATCAACCACTGGAGAGACTAGAATCAGCCACATTTTTAGAGTTTTGTATTGCAAATAACTGCATTCATTTCACAAAGGTTCTAAGAGGGAAGACAGCTTTGGGGACTAGATATAGCATCTCAGAAAGCTTCGTTTAGTCATTTGGATTAACTTTGTTAGTATTATCTTCAGTTTTCTCCTAAATATTCAGTCATTGTACAGAGTTGATATTAAATTAATTTGACCAGTTCTTCAATGAAGTTTTTGGCTTTATATTCTTCCTGGGAGCTCTGAAAATAACTGTCATCTCTAGCTAAGAGGCCGTGAAAGATGAATGTGACTTACAATCATCCCTGGGCCTTTCCATCCATTACTGGCAATCTATCACAGGCGTTTCTGAGTTGATAACCCCATCAATGTCTACTAAAAAAAAAAAAAGAAATCTAGTTCATCTGAGGCAGTGGCCTCCTTCGCTAAGTTAAAGCAGGTTTTCAGTACACAATGGGAGTATTCTGATATTTATTTGGGGAGGAATAGATTTATATTTAAAACTCCCCAAATATTGTTAAATGTTTTACTAGATCAGCTGGGTTTTTGAAAAGTGATCAGTTTGAAAAGTGACCATAAGTGCTATAACCAATGATTGCTAACATAGGCATTTCATTCTGCATTTAAAGGTGGCTTCAGATATGAGTTATACTGGACTGGGGTGACCACCAGTTGTCTTATGAGCAGTAATTGCAGAATGCCACAACATCTTCTCTGAAGCCACCTAGCTGCTAAGCAAGATGCCCTTAATTTCATTCAGAATATTCTAGAGCCCATAAATTCTTGAGAACAGGCTGCTAGAATAAATTTTAACAATGCTTCCAGACACTAATGTTGTTACCAATTTCTCTGTCAATCAAACGATACTTTCCTTGAATTTGCATACATCTAAATGCTGGGAAAACACATATTTAATTCTGTTTAGATTTCTGTAATTGCATTTGCATCAAATTTGTTTAAAGGATAGGATATGTGTAATGAATGACACTAGCAAACCTCTATTGCTTTACTTGAATGGGAATAACTGAACATATGAAGGGTTTTAGTTCAAGGCATAATTCAAAGAGAGTGTATAGATCACCTCTTTCTTGAAGAAAAAAACCAAATACAACCAAACAAACCAAAAAAGACATTTTCATAATTCAGTCTGAAGAATAAAGACTATTTCCTAGCTGGACTGACCATGTGGGAAAAAGTCTTCAAACCTCTTTCAGAAAGATGTAAACAAAACAGCTCACAAAGTCAAAAAGTTTGGAACAAACTAGTACCTTAAGACCTGTGAATGCTGATTAAAATATTAGCTCCTGCTTAACATACTATGCTGGTGGTGTGTGTGCCTGCTGTGTTGACACCTTGGACCTTGCCATCGATTTCATTCCAAATAAGTCTGACCTAGGTGCTCTTTAAAAATAAATTGTTTAAAAACACCTCCAAGAGCTTTCTACTTACATTATTACACTTTGCAGTGATTTTTAAAGCCCATTCTTTTTGCAACCCAAGGCCTGCTAGTGATTGTTTAGTTTTCTTTCATATATACTGAAAAGCTTAATATTACATAGCAAATTGAAATGCTTCTATAATTTTGGATTTAGAACATAGTTACACCTGCTGCCAATTAGAGTCTTATTAATGCTCATTCAGTTTTTTCATGTTGCAAAGAAAATGATAAAACTGATCCCTAATTGCCAGTGTCCTAATGAGCACAGCTGTGTCACAAGGCCAAAGGTTCCTGAAACAATCCAAAGCCCAGACCTTAGATGGCAAAATGGGATGATAATATTTTTTTTCCTCTTTCTGCTTATGCAGGGAGAGACATGAAAGTTGAATCCTTCCTCTCCCAGTTCAAGGAGCTCTGGTTTTGTCCTTGTACTGAGAATTACCTCAGTCACAGAAAGTCACATCACTGCAGATATCCATATAGCATGAATGATCTAAAAAACAGAAATGATAAAAATGAGGAGGTAAAATAAATAATGACATTACAAAGTAGTGATTCCTCTCTCCTAAATTTTTTTAACCTGTTTCTATTTCCAAACTGATCAGAAAACACAAAAAATGAGCATAATAAGATGGCTTGACAATATGGATGGATAGTTAAAATTTTCACAAGGTCCGTAGGAAGACCTTATGATAAAACTTTAGTTTGTGGTTGAAGGATTCTAGATCCATAACCAGGGAATTATATTTAAATGGTCTGATTCTCTGGAGTACCACAAGTGCCACAAATATGATGTAGGTCAAATTCAAGATAATTCTTTATATATTTGGATGCTTAAAATAATATTTTAGGATAGTAAATTCAGATGGTTAAGGTATGAATATTTTTGTTATGACTGATTTTCCCAGAAGGGTAAAGCATTTTTCCTATGCATCACTTTCTGACTACATACACCTAGATACTAATGTCAGCTTTCTTTATCAGTCTGTTCTTCCATTGAGAGGCAAAACCTGCTGTCACAAGACACATTAAAGTTTAGAATGCTGTATTACACAAGGTAAGTAAGTAACTTCTGGCACTGATAAAGCCAGATTATTTGCCCACATATCACAATCAATAACACAATCAGGTTTCAGATACAGCAATCATAAATATATACATGTTAAGAGTATTGTTATTACTCAAAATCAGAAAATAGGTCTGCAAGAAGAAAACAAACCAATAGCAAAACTCAATAAATGAACATAAAAAGGAGCCTGATTTGGTGGAAACAAAAGAAAAAAAAAAAAACAACGAAACGTGCACCAAGCATCAGAATTTTGCTTATTGAATAATAAGAAGATATGAACCAACACTGTGAAGAAAGAAATATATAAGTTCTAAGAGGTAAGTATTATCAAAGTTGAGAAAAGAGTTTAAGACTAAACAAATCAAACAGGACAGCTATCACTGTATGCTTCAGTAATCTATTTTTATGGATGTCATGGAGCTTATGAATCTCTTCAAGGAAAAACATACCCTACACCTAACTGGAAAAAGTATTTCTCAGTATCTAAAAGAGGATTAAAGTTTCATTGACGACTACTGGGCTTTTGTCATTGATTTTCAAAAAAAGGTCAGGTGCTTATTTAAACACAGGTGAATGTACTTTTTCACTAAGAAAAGTCGATCATCTTGATGGTTAAAGTCAATATCAAAAGCCATTGACAACAACTGCTCAGAAGCACAAAGGTTTTCTTAATTTTGCAACTTCAAGATTGCTTATTCCGTGTATGAATTGAAGGTCCTAAATGAATTCTGCTTCTTTATAAAATTAAATTATATGACACACTGCTGATATCTCTGGTATATTAGGGGTCATATTAACAGCATATTTCTTCCATTAAAATTATTGATGTTATTAGCAGTTATAGATTGACTATAGAATAAAAACATTTTCCTCTAGACCTAAAGAAAATCTACTAGAGGTTCTGAGGCCTCAAAACCACATTGCACTTAATAAAATAATGCCAGTGTCACTAGAAAGTATTTGCTTCAATAACAGCCTTGAAACTATATAAAGAAACAAAAGCACATATCTGGCTTTATTTCAGTGTTTACTTCACACAAATGCCTTTGCCTCACTGTGCCATTATCCACCAGCAGAGTATGCCATTACTGGAACACAAGCTCTCATTCCACTAATGGTATTGCTTAAAGAACATATTAAGATGCTGGTGTTTTCATTCGGGAGATATCCATACATCTTCCACAAGTAATTACATTACCAGTAATCCTTTTAAAAGGCTCTCTTTGCTCAGTTGCTTTGCCAATAGCTCTAAGCTTGGTTACATGACAGTCCCACTTACTCATAGTGCATGAATTGATAACATATGAACCAGCTAATTCACTGGTGCTCTCTGATCAGTCACAAATCATAGAACTTGGACCCATCAAAGGAAACAAACATGCTTTACAAAGCCCCAGATAGTCTGGTTTTATTTATGGCTGAAAACAGCAGAGAAAGCTGAAAATAGCACATGTCCTTTCACACATTTTGCAAACAACAATTACCAGGAAATAGAGCCACTAACTTTTTAAGGAATGCTGGCATTCACAATGATATTTAAAAAAAGCAGTCTCTAATTGCAGGACAAGCCTTTCTTTAATGAAGGATAAAAACAGTGATATGAAGATATGAAATACAAGGCATATCATGAAATACTCAAATAACACCAACAGATTCAGACTATGAAGTTTTGCTAAATATTCAAACACTGCCTGAATTAAATCTGAAGACTATTTTCCATACTGTGAATTATGTCGAATTCATTAATGAATAAAAACGGTTAACCTCAATGCTAACCCTGCAGTTTTCTGCTGTAGAGTCTACTCCTTGTTCCTGAGATAGTGATTAAAAATAGCAAATGTCACCATATCTGTCAGTCAGTGTGTACATAGATGATGCAGGAGGCAGTGTGCAGAAGTGTTTTTGAATCATCAAGCAGCAGTACACAGAAAGGCAGAGAATAAATTAAACTAAAAAATAAGCCTCAGGCTGATGTGTTTGAACCTCACTGCAAACATTCTTCATACATATTTAATTGCTCCATTGAGACTGTGACTATTCTGGAGATGTTCCAGGCATTATTTCCATTCCATTAGTACACTTGCAGTATGTGTACTCCTTAACCCAAAATGATTGATTCTATAAATGTCTTCCCACTTACTGACCTGAACACTAATTGAGGTTGTGTATAGATTAAAAGACGGTGTATGCTTTTTGAAAGCAGCCAACATATATTGTAGTCACTGAAAGATCTTGTAGCACAAGAAAGTGGTGCTCCTAACTGAAGACATCGGTATGTGGTTTCACAGAAATATTTCAGGTATGAAGAGGTGGAAATCATACAATAGATTGACAAACTTTGCTAAACAACACCTTAAACAGCAGCTTAATTCTAAGTCCCACCTTCCTGAAACATAAAACTATCATTCTTTGAAATACAATTATCACATACCAGATGTTTTTGGCTGTGCTTGCACATTGTAAATTAATTTGCTTTGGGAGAAAGTATAAATTTTTTACATTCCATAAAATGAAACTTTAGGATTCAGATAATTTTATCCGTTCAGGTACACACAAGAGGAAAAGTTGAATGTTTTTAAAACATCTTAATTAAAACTAAGACAATGTTGTATCCTGCAAATTTTTCTACTATGAACTAGAACTTTTCCTGTTCAAATTATTAAAGGTAAGTATAATTACAGTATATCAGCTAAAATTTTGAGTTAGCCACCCTGAGGAAACAATCCTTAAGATCTCCACAAGCACTGCCCTGATTCCGGATTAACCTTGGGGTGCTGGAGCATGCATATTCAAAGAAGTGCAACGAAACCTATGAAGGGTCTGGAGCACAAGTCTATCACAGGTATATGGAATGGCTGAGGGAGCTGTGGTTGTTTGGCTGGAGAAAAGGAGGCTCAGGGGAGACCTTACTGCTCCCTACAACTGCCTGACAGGAGGCTGAGGGCAGGTGGGGTCGGTCTCTTGTAACCAGCAACGAGTGACAGAAGATGAAAGAACGTCAAGTTGTGCCAGGAGAGGTTTAGATTGGCTATTAGGATAAATTTCTTCCCTGAAATGGTTGTCAAGCACTGGAATCAGCTGCCCAGGGAAGTGCTTGGAGGTATTTAAAAGACATGTAGATGTGGCACTTGGGGACAAGGTGTAGCGGTGAACATGGTAGTGCTGGGTTAACAGTTGGTCTTAAAGGTAATTTCCAATCTAAATGACTCTCTGATCAATCTGAAAGCTACAGGCAGTCTTAAATCCTTAGTATTTAAGACATTAAAATCAGTTGTACCACAACTTTTAAAAGAAAAAAATGCCTTAGAATAGAGGTATGCTCATGCAGCTTGGTCAAGCTTGTACCAGACATGAAAGAATACTTGGGAAACACTAACATTCATATTATACTTCATTTATAATGTTTACAAACATGAGTATGTTAGACTTCATGTGACAGAATATTGGAGAGAAGCTTAGACAAGAAATCTGGACCCATCTTTGAGAGAAGTTTCATCCTGAGAACTAATGCATTAAAAATTACATTGCCAGTGCTGTCTTCCTCCAGACCCTCCAGATCAAATTTATTCAATTTAAAACAGATTGTTTCCCACTTAAATTCCATCTCTTTCAACTCAGTATATAATTTAAAAGTCAAATAAGATATTTCCAACTTGCTTACTGTCATTGAAAACATGCATCACTCTATTTCCTTCCCAAGACGTATACTTCCATGCTATGCTAATTGGCCTTGAATATTTCAATAGATGAGGTCAGGTCAAAGCATGCAAATAACTGGAAGCTGAGCATGTGTTGAGGTCCATTCTTTTTCCTGGCACACCAATTCTGTGAGCGGCAAATATATGTTTATTGACGAGGGATTTAGCACATTTCTGTGCCATGTTTCTTTTTAAAATTAGAATTCCAGACAGTAACCTCCCAGAGTTCACTTCTCCTGGGCTGTGCAATGCTGGCACAATGGAGGTCCCATGTAGGAGCATTTATATTAGCAGTTTGTCATCAAACCATGGTCACAGGTGTTTGTTTATACAAAATTAATTTTCTAAAACTTATAAAATTATTGTTTCAGTTTATCGTAGAGATCACAGAATCAGGATGGTTTGTGTTGAAAGGGAATTTAAAGATCATCTTTTTCTAACTCCCCTGCCAGGACCTTTCACTATACCAGCTTGCTCAGAGCACTGTCCAACCTGGCCTTGAACACTTCCAGGGCTAAGACATCCACAAGAGCTCTGGACAACCAGTTCCAATGCCCCACCACCGTCACAGGAAAGAATTTCTTCCATACATCTGGTCTAAACCTACCCTCTTTCTGTTTAAAGCCATTCGCCCTTACACTATATTGACACCTCTTTGTAAAAAGTCCCTCTCCGTCTTTCTTGCCAGCCCCTTTAGTCACTGCAAAGCTGCTATAAGGTCTCCCTGGAACTCTCTCATCTTCAAGCTGAACAACTCCAGCTCTCTCAGCCTGACTTCACAGAAGAGGTACTTTGAATAAAAATTCAAACCAACCCATCTAAATGAAAAGTACCATGTACAAAAAAGGAGCTTGCACTGGAGCAAACAAAGGCACACAATCTCAAAGAGGCTTGTTCAGAACTGGGACAAAGCTGTATCTAGTATTTTTAAAATAAGAAATATCTTCCTTTTTTAAATTATTATAAGCATAGCATTGAATAAATTAAAACTGCCATAGCAAGTCACAAAACTGAAATGAAAACCTCCTTCATTTTAATGTAATAATTTGGTAATTTCTTGGCCCTTGCCCTTTACTTTCTTGATTGTAAGATAGTCTTTAATACATGAAATAAAATTCGATTTTTTCTATAGCAGAACTAACAGAATGTGGTAGGATGTGTAAAAAGGGAATGGGGAAGCAGCAAAAAGTATAACAGTAAAAAGCAGGAAAAACACTTTGAAAAATATAAACTTATCTCAAGGCTGAATAAGTTGTTTTCCAATTGTTTTCACTGGCTTTGCTTTACCCCTCAGCCATAACAAACAAGGGCTGATGCCCTTTCCACTGAAATCCAGAAAGATTTACTCTTTGTCTGCATGAGAAGCAGCACTGTGCTGACCAGTGCAACAACACAATCAGTAATACAAAGCAAACAGCAGTAAACTGGAGTCAAGGTGGTTTTGATTGAAGGAGTAGATCAAACATTTCAGTACATAAAGAATCTGAAAAGATGGAAAATGTCAAGCACTGTATTAAAAGTATTGTTATTACACAGTTTACTAAAGCTCTTTGATTAGTCAATATCACAAAATCACTCTGTTCATCAGGATAATTTCCTGCTAGACAAAGCATGCTCAAATATGCATGGTCTGAAATTTAACTGGCAGGTGGTTTTGTAAGGGCTTAACTGCTAACATGATTTTTTTTGTGTTAAAAGAAGAAAAATCTAGCAAAGATGCTAAAGTATCAAAACATACCTTATGAAACCAAGAGCCCTGCAGGGCACCTTTTGTTAACAACCTTTTGTTGTGATTTCACTGAAAATTTAATCTACTTTTTGTTTTAGGCCTTGCTTTTTCCACAGTCACAATTGCAGCCAGACAACATGCAATTATCTGAAATAAAAATATAGCCACAATATTCTCATTATGGTACCCAGCCTAAAAAAGATATGAAGCTGAATGCCTTGATTAAGATAGCTGTCAACAGATGCATTTAATTTTACAGCCATACCAATTTTTTCAAAGTAGAAAAGCAAGTAAGAAACAAAAGAAAGGCTCCTTACATCTAAATTGAGGTTTTATACATGGACTAAATAAGCTTATATACATTCATATTTATAACTGTTTTAAGCACATAAAAAAAATAGTTTTAATTAATTTTTCTTTTGTATTGAAAGGGATTCATTCTGACAGTGGTCATGGGGTATAAGAATCTGAGTGGGGACAGAATGGGATAGAGGATGAAGTCTGGCAGCACTCAAATAATAACTTCTTGCTCCAACTTTAAGTCTAGTCTTTGCAAAAGACAGAGTACTATAATTCTTCTCTTAGGCCTAAATAACTGATTTTGGATACACCAAGCTATTTTTTCTTTCTTTTAAAGCATCTCAAGTTAGAATTTACAACCACATTCTAGTCATGTGCAGCACTTTGAATCTCAAGGTGTGATTCCACTGGAACCATTATTACTCTGTGGCTGTTAGCCCGTTTGCATCAGAAAACAGGTGGATACGGTGGAGAGTTTCACTAATTGTATTTGAAAAATTGATGCCCAAAACACAGCAGAAGTCACATCATGAAGAACTATCAGGAAATCAAGAGGAATAAAACTTATTGAATCAGACACTCAATGGATGACAACTGCCATATCCTTCTGAAAACTGCAGAAGACTAATAATCTCATCCAGAGTGTCCCCAGGGAGACTGATTTCAGTTCCCACTTTTAAAAAATCCCATTAATGTTGGTGGAACAGTTTCACTGTGTTAGTGCTTCCAGTTACACATGAAATCCACAGGTCTTAAAAACATAGTTTCTAAGTTGACCTTCACTGGGCACAAATCAGTTTCAGAATTGCTTCTTCAGATGGATCTGAAAGCCATACAACATTTAACATAATAATGTGTAAATACTCATTACTTACAGAAAACACAGGAATAATAATTTTTCTTCATTAAGGGAAGATTGGTGCCTGACAGTTTCAGTGGTCTACTATGATGGCATTACAGCATTGGTGGATAAGGAAAGAGCAACTGGCATCATGTACCTGGAACTGTGCAAAGCATTTAGCATTGTACTGCATGACAGCCTTCTTTTAAGCTGGAGAGATGTGGATTTGATGGATGGACTACTGAGTGGACAAGGCATTGGCTGGACAGCCCTCAAAGAGTTGTGATCAGTCACTTGTGATGGGTCATGTTTCCAGGGGCTAGAACTGGGACCGGCGCTGTGTCACATCTGTGTTGGTGACATGGACAGCAGCATCAAGTGCACCTCGGCAAAGCTGCCAACACCAAGCTGTGTGGTAGAATCGACGTGCTGGAGGGAAGGGACAACACCCAGAGGGACCCTCACAGGATTGAGGGGTGGGTCTGTGCAAACCTCATGAAGTTCCACAATGCCAAGTGCAAGGTCCTGCACCTGGGCCAGTGTAATCCCAAGCACAAGTACAGGATGGGCAGAGAATGGATTCGATTAATGTCTCCCCTTGGCAGAGGAGCCCTGGGGAGAAAGACTGGCAGGTGTTAATGGACAAGAAGCTTAACGTGACCTGGGAATGGGCACTCTCAGCCCAGAAAGCCAAATGTGCCCTGAGCTTCAGCAAAAGCAGCGTGGGCAGCAGGGTGAGGGAGGGGATTCTGCCCCTCTATTGCACTCTCATTAGACCCCACTTGTAGTGCTGCATCCGATGCTGGGGCCCCCAAAAGAAGGACATGGACCTGTTAGAGGGGAGTCCAAAGGAGGAACACAAAGGTGATCAGAGGGCTGGAGCACCTCTCCTATGAAGACAGGCTGAGAGAGTTTGGGTAGTTCAAAATAGGGAAGAGAAGGCTCCAGGGAGAATTATTGCAGCCTTCCAGAACCTGAAGGGGGCTACAGGAGAGGTGGAGAGGGACTTGTCCCAAGGGCATGTAGTGATAGCACAAGGAGGAATGGCTTTAAACTGAAAGAGGGCGGGTTTAGATTACATGTAGGGAAGAAATTCCCTGTAAGACTGGTGAGGCATTGGAACTGGTTGTCCAGAGCAGTTGTGGATGCCCCAACCCTGGAAGTGTTCAAGATCAGTTTGAATGGGGCTTTGAGAAACCTGGTGTAGTGAAAGGCGTTGGCAGAGGGGTTGGAAAGAGATGATCTTTAAATTCCCTTCCAACCTATGCCATTCTACAATTCTATGAGAAAGATGAGACAGAAGTTAAGCTAAGTACATCAGCAAATTCTAAGGCATAAATTTCAACATGCCATTAGGGAGAAATACAATTTTTAAAAAATACTCCAGCATTCCAGGAAGGCAAATAATTTCATTACTCTAATCATCACATTTATTTTAGAAAACTCTATTGATTTTTGGAATCCAGCCATGACAAAGTCTATGAACTCTGGCTGTGAGCATGAGCAGCTGAAACACTCACTTTCTGATCTCTGCTGAACTCTGTGGGCTTTCAGAGTTCACATCTTGCACAAAACCACTGGCTGAGGCTGCAGCTTCTGTACGTACCAGGTCTTTGGTGTGATGGGTTCTTGACAGCTTTCCCAAAGAAATGCGTTTCAGTTGAACTGACCATGTTTTTGGGCTATGATTTCGCCAGGCTTCTGCACACAGAAGCAAGGATGTAAGACTGCATTTCTACATTGATAGTCTCAAAATTTTCCTTCTGTTGTAAGAATAATAGTCCACAATGTCCATGCTGATGTAATTGCAATACTTAGAACTTCTGTCTTGGGGTGGCTATCTCAATTATCTAACTATATATTTTTATTTTTATAAATTTATTTATCTTTTATTTTTAATATATTTATTTATCTTTTAGCACTTTTTTTTCTGAATATATGATCACATAATGCATATTACATGAAAGCTACACTCATCCTGATTTTAGAGTGACCTAGAATGAGGCCTAGGCTAGCTGTAAATGCTAAAGACAGAAAAAAATTTCTAATAACAAACAAAGGAAGAAAGGTAAAGCACTCAAACAGAAAGAGGGCAATGATATAACAACAACAACAAGAAGTACATCACTGATTCTCCTCTTCTGGAAAATCTTCCAGTGCCTGAGTGGGGGAAGAGGTGTCTCCTGCTCAGCAAGAATTCTGCAGAAAGTGGAGAGAAGGTGCTAAAAAAGAACTTGCTCCAACTCTGGTTGAACCAAGAACTGCAACTGCCCATTCAGAGAAAAGAACTTTTTGTAATTTCCCAAGGAAAAATTTTATCTAAGAATTAGAGCTTTTCAGGTTTTGGCATAGAATGTGATTTTTGAAACTATTGTCATTTGGCAGTACTGTTATTACTGAAACACTGGAGACACTGCACTTTAAGAAGTTTTATTAAAGCTGTACATTGGTAATTGTTCATGATATACCTCTTTCTCAGTAATAGAGATGGAATAAAGAGTACTTTTAGAAAGAGGTGAACATGGATTGCCACATCCATCCAATTATGAAGGCTATACTTAGGAAACTAGCAATTACGTAGGAATAAAAACAGGGTTTTTTTCCTAGCAGGCTATCAACTACTGAATTGCAAGTATCTACCAAATATAACTCAAAAAGCTTAAACAGGATGAGAGACTGAAAAGATTTGGTATAAAATACATATGTACTAGAGTGGTTCAGAGATTTTAAATCCAAATTAAAGGTGAAATTTATGTCTATGGGCCCAGTCCAAAATCCCATTGTAGCAAATGGATGATGCTTTTCTCTCTTCAGTATAATTATCTTTCAGCCACATTGGTCTGTGAATATTTTTTTTAAAACCCCAGACATTAAATATTTCCACACTAGAGCTTACCAGGGGAATGGTATAAGTGCAGGGGTGTTTGGAGCTCCCTTCCTCCCCTCTGTTGCTCTCTCAAGTGTGTGGTTGTGTGTGTGGATGTAGATGAACGTGTGTGTTCTACGTCATGTGAGAGGAAAGCTGCCACACTATACTCGATCTCCTTCTCTGCCAACCCTTCTCTTATTCATGCAAGAACAAATAAGAAGAAATATATGTTTTTGTTTGATTTTTAGGAGTCTCCATCAGAAAAAAATAGGATGAGACCACTTTATGTAGATTGAACAAGACAAATAAAGAACTTAATCTTCAAGCTAAAGTGATCTCACAATTTTAGTTTGTTGCTTTGGTTTTAAAGTACTTTTTTTGAATCTCAGAGTTCAGAGCTCCCTAAACTTAATTATATCTCCCTCAAAAGGTTTGCCTTGAGAAGAAAAGAGAGATGAAAAGCGATTTGTCTCACTATTCTTCCTACCACGACTAGGATGTGGGGGAATGCATGACACAGCCTTTCCAAATAGAGACTGGCACAGGCAAGCTACAGATTTCTTCCTTGATAGTTGAGACAGATGGGAGACTTCCACCTGCATGCCCTCCCATATGCATACCTTTTCTCTGCTCCTATATAAATAATGTCATGCAGAGCATCCACCCCTCATGCAGTGCATTAGTAGCGTAGGCAGAACATGCTCCATGTGGCCACATGGGAGGCCTGTGGAGTGATTGCAGTCCCTAAGATGCTCCCAGAAGAGCCAGGGAAAGGTTGAGACAGACCACAATGTTAGATCAGCACATGCAATGTTGGAAGCCACCGTCCCCACAGCTGACCTAGGGGCCCAGATCATCCTTACCCCTTCCCTTTTGCTTCTGCAAACACTGCAGCATTTTGGGCTGTTGCTGTGCTGGAGGAAGATAGGAAGGGAAGAAGGGAAGGAGAAGGGCAGACGTTCTAGGTGGGACTGAGTAACACTTCCAGCTGAAAGCAGCACCCACTGAGGAGAGCAGATTGGTGGGAGATCCCTGAACTGCTGACACTATAGTTTTCATGCACTGAGGAGTGGGGACATCTGAGAACAAGGTCCAAAAATGTATCTGACTCATGTGGTTGCCAGCTCAACCATTCTGGTGAGTTTTGACCACCTTTAATTTTCCATACTAGAGCTGTAAAAGCACTTCGGTATCCAAGTGGAAGAGTGTTCCTTGGGATGTGAACCAAAGAATTTATAAAGGACCAAACACAGATTTGAAGAAAAACTTTCCTGCAAATATTTTTAATAATAAAATATTTTCATATTTATTCGATCTTTTCAAATATTCAAAATAATAATGAAAACTAAAAATAGGAGAAACATTAACAACTCTCATCTACACGAAAGAAAGTTCAGGACTCTGTATTATGATGAATTATTTTCAATATTTTTTCATGTTAACAAATTGTCATTTCACAGAATAGTTTACCAATAATACCCAGAAATTAAATAAATGCTCTCAAAAATATTTTAGTCATTTCTTGAAAAATTATAATCTTATGTCTTCATGGCCAGACTAAATGTAACAATCACTATTCATGGACAGTTTTATCCTGACAGAATATATTTTACAATGCTGGACCAGATTAGTAGTCAGATCACTCAATATAAATCATCTATGGAGGACCTTAGTGAATATTTTGTATTGAGACCAAAAGGAAATCATAAGAAACTTATGTATTGTCTTGCTGATCCAAACTGATATTATTCACTTGGGTTATAGTACAAGTTATACTGTGAGCAATATTATTGGAAAGTATTTGTATATTCTTTTATACTATTTATGCAATTTACCGGGAAATCTGCCTTACCTTTTAGATGATTCCAGGCTTCTGTTCAGTAGTCAGTACCTTATCCCACGATAAATTACTTACATATGAAAGAATTAATAGATAAACTTAAAAACCTCCAAACCAGGGAGAGAATACTGTATGTGTATCTAAATGTACATATATTATAGGTATAATTATTTCATTATTTCTTGCAGTTTTATTTGTTGGAATGTATCCCAAAAACTTTTATTCAAACTTAATGAAAAGGGTTTTTTTGTTTCAGTTAGTACACAACTTAAATTGACCAAGCTATAATGTGTAGTTAGTTTTTCTCAATGCAGCCTATAGTGAGAAGAATGAATTTTTTTAGAAGCCGTCTTTTGAACATTCATATATGTGAAAAGAACATAATTTTCCAGTATAAACTTATCATCTTGATTGCGAAAACATGGAATATGGAAATACAATTTATCAAACCAAATGTTCAAATAGGTGCATAATAGAAAGTCTCCTTTAGAAACTGCTTTTATGTCTTTGTAGGAGATGTGGCTATCTATCTCATAAGGAAGCTTTCTCTACTTCCAGGGTACCAAATATTGTCCAGTTAAGAATACTAACCTATGTTTGACATAATCCAGTATAAATATATGTACATAAATTAGAACTCTGTAGCAATTCTGCGCAATTATTTTGAATAAAAGCTTCTAAACCTATATTACTAGGTTGATTTGCTGAATTAAAATACTGTGATTCCTAACACACATTTCTGACCATGTGTAGTTGTATTTTTTATTGAAGAAAGCTAGCAGGAGCTTATGGAAATACATACTAATAGAAGAATATTTAGTTTGTGAAGTCAAACAGCAAACATAGAGAATCAAAAATTTACAATTATCTGTATTAGTTTATTTCTTTTCCATGTTGGTATCTGTTTTGCATTATTTCAGACAAGAATCCTGTGTCAAAGGACAATTGTCTTTATTGCACCAATAAAGACTGATCACTGTGTACACATACAATGAATGTCTAGCCAGGGACACCACGGAAATGGATTCCAGCCTGGAACTTGCATATTCAAAGGTTCAGCTTGTATTTATTGTTCTGTCACCCTGTCTGCAATCAAGATTCAGCTTCACAATCCACCGTTATCACTACAGTCTCCCATTTTGATAATCTACCTTTGAATACCAATTTTCTGTTACCTGCTTACACAGATCTTAGCAGCTCTTTTCCTCTATTACCATAAACCGGTTTCTTTCTGACTGTGCTCTGTTTTGTCACTATGGCTAAAAGTTCATATTCTTTATGCCTTGTTCATTATAAACCCTCCATACTCTGTTAGGAAAATTTTGAGGGCAATTAATATTGGAGCAGCTTGTCAAAAGAGAGTATCCAGGTCTTGCCTCCATTGAGCAAACTGTGCACACAGCCCAGAGACATCTTTATGATTTTATTCCAACTACTGCACTCAGTTCTCCACAGGATGTGGCAGGTCACTGCAGAAGACACTGTAAGGAGGAGACAGTGATTTCAGGCACAAAGTAGGCAGAGGTAACCCCAGGCCTTGGTGGCAGAGAGCTGTATGTTACCATGGGCAATGACTGTACAGCCTGAGCACATACTGGGGCATTGGTGCGGGCTGCCTCTGACATCACCTGCCTGTACTTCTGGGGGCAGCTCGCTCCTCTGCAGATGTGTAGGGGACACCTTTAGTGTAGGTTGGACTTATTAAATGTTTGCAGGAAAATGAAAAAATTATTTCCAAAACAATCAGTCTTCTCAAATTCTACTTCTGCCCCTGCTTCATCTAATATAAAACATCAAAATTAAGTATGGTTCTATATTGTCTCATTTATCTTACCACTAGCTACAGCTGTTAACTTGTCATCAGTCTTGTCCAAGATCTTTATTTGACTTTATTCAACGAACTTCTTTTCTTTTTGTTTCTTTCAAATGCCAGTCCTCTCATGTCACGTATAATTTGTCTCTCCTAAATCAGCCAAATTATCAACATATCCAAAAAAATCAGCCTGTTTCAAGTCATGCTCATGGTGATGACAGAGCACTGGAGACAGTGGTCTGCAAGGAGACTCATCTGACTGCAGGTGGTGGAGATCTTTAACTCCTCGTGTGTATCTTTCTTTTGCGACCCACAAACATGTCTGCATATCTTAGTAATGCCATCAGGGTTCAAGATGCTTCATTGCTACCTAGAAGTCCCCTTGACAACACACTCTCTTAAATCCATGAGAAAGTGTGTTTGTATTTGCATCGTATCACTTAGCAATATAACAGCGTTACGCAAAGCTGCCTCAGAATGCTGGAATCAGCCATGACCAGAGCTGGAAATTACCAATATTGAGATGTTTTTTTATGAAAAAAAAAGACAACCTCTGACTTCTATAGAAGTCAAAGGCACTTCAAAGTACTCCTTAGTGATGGACTAGACAAAGGCAAATAGCAACTGATCATTCTTTAGCTAGATGAGCTGTTTGTGGAAGAATTATATTGTGAAGAAATTCATAAGTTAGCCAGAATCCTCAGGAGCAACCAACAAGCAGTTCTAGACAATGTTTCCAGAGAATGATTTAAAACAGGAGATGATAAGATAAATCAAAACCTTTGTGAATTAGTTGCATTGGAGAGCTGAAAATATTTCCAAATGAGAAACAAAGCTGCCACAAATTAACTATCATAAATAAGTGGATGGTGCCTTCACCACCTTTACAATCCATCCATCTTTGGTACATTCACCGACGTTTTCTAATTTTGCAAAGTAAACACAAAAAATAAAAAAGACATTAGCAGAAAAACAGGACTAGTTTGTATCTAAGGTTTTCCTTTCATCAAACACTTTAGACTGTGTATCACATATCTATACTAGGAATAATAAAAATACAGTGCACAGTATTGCACTAGCTCTACTAAACAGGTGTGCTACTAGAAAATGTCCTGAATAAATGGATTTTGACCTACCAGTGTCTGTGTAGGACACACTGTTGAGGATGCTTCATTTAGGACATTTCAGAAATGAGGCTATACACATCACACTGCTTAAGCAACAATAAAGTAAATACAAATACCCCATGTTACCATGTTTAACATCATCACTCCTTTATATTTCCTACCTAGTGGAGAAAAAAAAATCTACTTTTACAAATTTCTAACTTGAACTATATAAATAATGTCTACAGAACATAGACTGTCATCCAGGCTATTTTTTTTCACCACTTAAAGCTAAAAATAAAAGCATTTATGTCACCCTATAGGTTTTGAGCATACCCTTTAGTATGAGACTCTTGCATGAAAACCTGTTTTTTTTACTTATTTCCGTATTGAACTTTTGGTGGGATTTTTTAGTGTGAATGTTATTTGAAATAAAATACATGTTTTTAACATTTCAGAGTGGAAAAAAAATTGGTTTTGACAAGATTTAAGTAATTTTAATACTGTTTTATTGGTCTCTCCATCTGGCATACAAATTTGAAAACTATCATGTCACCTTGCTTTTAATCCTTTTTTCCCATTTTTCTAGTCTTTTTGTGTAATTAAGTTTCTTCTTAAATCTTAACTAATCTCCTCTTAAGTCCTTCAGACAAAGCTATTCTTCAGACAAGGGTGAAAAAAATCAATGATGTTTTATACTGAGCTTTTTGCTCTGATGACGTTGTAATCATTGGTAGCCCACTTGGCACCCATCTGTGAATTTTTTTGATACATCCACTTTACCTTTTTGCCCATCCCTGCATGCTGAGACAGAATCTTCCTCTGCACATCCTGCAATGATGACAAGGAGCTGCCTGAATCTCCCACCCCCATCCGTAACTCAAGTATTCAGTCACATTATTTTTTTCACCTAGTTTTCTAAGATCTCTCTTTCATGCATTTTTCAAATTTTTAACTTAACCCTTAAATTCTGTCAGGTCACTAATATTTATGATGTCTATAAATAATAAATACTACTTCAAACATTATTATTATTATTATTATTTTAATAAATTATTTTATTCATAACCTTCACTGCACATCGCTGAGATGATTTCAAAATGTTGGCACACTTAGTCGTACTAGTTTTCTTAATTGCATTCAGCAAAGAACTTTGTCAAGACCCTTGGGAAAGTCCAAATAAATTATATCAAGTATTTCTGCCTCATCTATTACTATGGTGACATGTGCAAAGGGTTCTAACAGATCAGAGAAGGTTTTCTTTCAGCAAAGATTCCCCAGCTTCCTTTAGAAGAAATTAATCTAGAGCTTTGCTTGTAATTCCATTATTGATATATAATGATATATAATATATAAGCATATAATATATTCAATCCATTTAGCTAAAACTGAACTCATACTTACAGGCCAGTAGGATAATACTAGTTTGCTGGAAAAAAAAGGCAGAAAAAGCAAAACAATATCCAAATTTTAATATTCAATTTTTCAATAGGCTATTAAGTGCTAATAAAACTTGCATCAGCTCAACCCCCTCAGTTCCTTATGAGCTTTGTGTGTAGCCAATCAGCCATCTGATTCTGCTTTCTTTTTAAATTTCTCTTATTATTTCCTTTATTGCCTCAACTTAATATAATAGCTTGTCTTTACTCCTTTAAAGGGCAAGATACTTCATTGAATTTTCTGTAGGAGACTCCATACAAATAAATCTTTCAACTTCTCTGTAAGAGTTCTTTTGAGATCTGTTCTTTTAAAACAGCAGGTCTGATGATATTTTCATGAGTTTTTTCTATTTCTGATATAATTGAAAAAATCTTTGCTATTTCTTAAAACTTCAGCTATAAGGCCTTCAGACTGCTTCTCAGAATATATATTCTCTGTCTTCCATTTTTCCTGTCATAATTTGTGTTCTGTTTTAATAGTTACATTTGTCTGGAATTTATCTGGAAGAGGCTACATTTGAGGGGAGACAAACTCTTAACCCTCACAACTTTTTGCATTGATTTTTAATATTTTTCTTAATCATCTGAGACTGATGTGACATTTTAAATCCTATTCATGTGGTAATTCAAAGAATTACTATAATTAATTTCATGGCCACAAAAGGAAATTCAAATATCGACTTTATTACAAGGTATTACAGTGGGACACCCAAATATTATCACATATAGCAAAAATTTTGCAGCTCAATTATAAAGTATTAAAATAGAAGAAAATAAACTTTATAAATCAATTTAAAAATTATATTTCTACACCAACTATTTTGATTAGGAATTCCTCACCCGTGTACCATTTTTGCAATGTTTAATTTTTTGTTAGACCAGATTTACCTATTTTTTTTCAACCATATCTCTTTCTGCAACAGACGGTCATAGAAAAGATATATTTTTCAACATTCTTTGAAAGGTTTGTTTACAATAACTTGATTTTACTATTTTCCTACCAGAATAAAATGATCCTAATGTTTCCTTTCTTCCAGAAAGCTCTGGCAGACTTTCCCCAGTCTGGGTAGGGTTTGTCCTGAAGCATCATATCTGTGACCTACAGGGAAAGAAGAAATAGTTACACTGGTGTTACATAAGGCAGTACTAGCAAGGACTTTAGGAACATTTTTTATTTTACTGATGCACGGCTGCATCAGTTCTGAAAATGATAACAGACAGTAGACTAATAGCGTGTCCAGTGTTATTTACAATCAAGATAATGAATATTGGGCTACATATTCTGCCTCTTGAACTGCATGCATCTCCTTGAGAAACAATGAAACCTATAGAGATCCAAAGATGAGAAGATAAGAGGAACCAGTCTGAAAGTTACAGCAACCTACAGGGCGTGAGTTCCATTCCCCTGGGGCTGTGAAGCCTTCTGGCCCAATCTGGGAGAGGGGAACCACTTTTCTGAGAGGAGCAGCATCAGCAGAACTTCCACTCTTGAAATCAGAGCTGCAGCTAGGGAGTGGAAGCCTGTGAATTAAGCACTATATGACATTTTTAATCTCCTCTCAGTTCCTGCTATCAGTATAAAAAGCACACTTGGGACTGGCAACAGAAAAAAAAAAACTTGCAAAAAATTTTAAAAGTATGAAATATTTATTCTCATTTTCATAATTCCTATCTAAAGAGACCATCTGTTTCTCTGTCCAGAGACTCATATGTATGCAGTACTTCTGGGTGGTACATGAAAGTATTAAAAATTACTTTCAGCTCAATGAGGGAGGTGAATATCCCTCAGGCACCTGCTTCTTTGGGAAGCTGTGTTTTCATATCCATTTACTTCAAATTAACTGTATCAAAAAGCACCAAAGTTATATCACAATAAACTCATAAATTCTGTTGTGCAAAAGATCCAGAGTGGAAAACCTGTCCATTTGTAAAGATTTAAGAAATAATTGATCAGATAAAGGAAATGGGGGTGACCACCTGCTTCAAAATGCAGGTAAGTAAACCAAGTTCTATCTCCCTGTTATCAGTACAGAGAGGGAAATTACTACCTGTTTTGATCAAAATGAAAATAAATGTTAAGGTTTCAGAAGGAAATAACTTCAAACTGAAGACAATATTTCAGGTGTTTTAAAATCCAGTTTATCATGCAGAGTGTAAGCTACCACTTTCAATCAATGGCATCATGAGTGTTTATCAAAAAGAATAATGTGACCTATGAATAAATTAAAAATTGATTCAGCTGCTAAATTTTGGCTTCAAGTCTATTTAGGGTTAAAAGTGCTCAGTGTATTAGGCGTGGGCTGGGTGCAAAGGATAATGACTATGTTAAATAAATAGAAATGCACATCCTAGAATTTTATTATTCCATTAAACCTAGCTTTAAAAAAGAACAGATAATGTCCTAAAATACCACCTTTAGTAACTGTTTTATGTGGGCAAATCTTTTCTCTGATCAGCAAGCTGTAATAGTTTTTTATAGGATCCCAATTATCTAAATAAATATTTCAATAAATATTTAATGCTGAACAAGACTTCTCTAAAGATTTAATTCACTACTTTAGTAATACTTTTTTCCTCTTAGGAAGAGTCTACATAGTAATGAATATTTGCAAAGAAGAACAGATATTTCAAGAGGCTTTATTCAAGTTTCAAAATAGTTTCTCCAGATGCTTTCTGGGAAATTATTGTATTTGGGAGAAGGGTGCAATTTGCAGCTCTATGACCAATTACTAAAGCAGCGTGTTTCATAAGAGTGACATTCGAGATGGAGATATTTTCTGAGGAAAATGGCAAGATGAGGCAGGAAATGTTCTTTCTGATATCAAATAGCTGGTCTTTCATCTCCCAACTTTGGCATTTATTTAAAGTCATATCACCAGATCAATGTCAGGTCAGTTGCAGCTAAATTGGCTGAAGCAGAGACAGTCATTAAAGGGATGCATTCCATAAAGAGAAATCCAATTACCTTTTGCATTAGAGAAATCAAATTCATTTTCTGATTTGGTCAAGGACAGTCACTGTGGAAAACAGCTCATAGGAGAAAAGCACTCAACACTCTCATGCAGCAGACAAATTTTAGATATATATCAAATACTCATTGTTTTTAGAAAAAGAAAAAATATAAATTTTAATTTAATTTGCAGAACTTTGTGTAAAGAAATGTGTGCATTTTTCTTTCTCTATTCGTATTTCACAATGTAATTGCTGGACAGCATACATTTATTTCTGCTTTACCAGACTATGTTTGAAAACATTGCTGATACATGGGAATAAAGAAAAATTGAACACTAGTAAATGTCTGCCTGCATCTTACATAATCAAAATAAAATATGGAAAGCCGCTTACAATGTAATTAAGTAATGTATTTTTTTCTTCAGCTAGGAGATGCAATATACTTTAATCAATCATTACACTGCTTCAGTTCAAAAAGGAATGGCCCCAACATACAGACAATGTATACATTTTCATTTTATTTAGTGTCTCATGAGAGAAACAGTTACACTGTATTAAATTGTAAAAGCAAAGCTGTATCACACACACTGCCTGACTTTATAAGTTACACAAATGCCACAAAAAACTCCATTCCCATTAATAATTAGTATGTCTTATATACATTACAGGACCTTAATTTTCATTTTGCCCTATAAAATATGACTTTATCAACTATTCATATTACTCACCTTATATGAATTATGAGGCTAACTCATAAAGTTTAAAAAAAGGTATACATATAGCCGTCATTAATAGCAAAATGTTATGATTCCCATTTTTCTGTTACAGAAAATAAAATTGTTCCTTTTGATATGATACAATCATCAAACCACAGAAAGACTTGGGCTGGAAGGGACCTTACAGATCCTCTATTTCCAACGCCACCCTGCCATGGGCAGGGACACCTTGCACTAGACCAGGTTGTTCAGAGCCCCATCCAGCCTGGCCTATGATAGATACTACTATACAATATATAATACAATAATTTGAAAAATTATGTTGTATCACATAGAAGAAAGAATCTGGGATTCAAAGTCATTCAGAGCAAGTAACTTACTCAGGCAAGAAGTGCAAAAAGGACAATCATAAAAATCTCCAAAAAAAACCCCAACAAAAAAGATATCTAAGATACCTGAGATGTACCAAGTGGAGCAGTAAGACACCTTGAGGACCATTAATTCCTGTTGTTTAGGATACTCTGCAAATACTTTCCATCTCTCCGTAGACACTCATGCCAAATGATGCTGCTTTGTACCTCACAGGGCCCTCTCAGCAGAGACAACCTCTGCACTGGGAATGTCAGGTAAGGCAAAGTATCTCTTCTAAGTTAACAGCAAGTGAAACTTCCCTTAATAAATTTAAAAAAAAAAAAANAAAAAATTAAAAAAAAAAAAAAAAAAAAAAAAAAAAAGAAAAGGAAAAAGGAAATGGCCTCATACTTTGGTCATGCCTACAAAGTATCATCCAAATACTTCACTAGCAGGAACTGTGTTATCATCTTCAGAGCACAAAGAGATAACCCACGGAAAACTGATGTGGCATAGGCTGCTGGCCAAGCTGTTTTCATCTGACAAATTTCATTTTAGAAATGTAGAAATATAAAAGTACATCAGTTGGTTTAATAGTAGCACTTCTTCATATAAGCAGCTGCAGAAACTGTTTCTTACTAGAGAAATGGACTCTGGGTTTTAGGACACAATATATTCTATGCTGCAATATTCATGAAGTGGAGACAAGCCCTTAACAGAGACTTTTCATTGCTTTATTCATACTTGGATAAATCATCAAAACAGGGTAAGAGCAGCCCTACAGAATTCCACAGAAGGTAGAAGAATCTAAGATCCACAAGAAAAGCCTGGAAACACAAACCAAATGGTGAAATACGAAATATTTTTGTATTATTTTGATCACACAATGAGTAGCGAAAAGTCTAATGGACAGTAGGACTCCAACATAGAACATCAGCAAAGAAGCTGCTGTGTGCAACTACTCAGCCAGAAGGACGTGACATCCCAGTGTTATTGCTGGAAAGCAGAGTACCCTGGATAACTGCATTTGCCAAAATATATCTACCTACCACTGTGAAATATATGACTCAAGTTTTAATTTTTTCAATTGTTATAATTTTATAATTTTAAATATCTTATTTTAAATCATAAACTTCTTCGTAAGTAGCACTATATTAATTTCACCTGACACTCAGCCTTTAAATAGTGCATAACTTGCACATCTCCACTCACCCCAAACTCTAAACAAGAGACATTATTTTCAGTCCTACAACTGGGGTATTTTCATTGATAGGAGTGAATGTAATAAATTCTAAAATCTTTGAGAAATTGTAAGGATGCCATGGTGTCAGGACAGGCCAGAGGGCAGTTTCCCATGGCAAGACCATGAACATTGGATTCCTCATCAAAAGAATCCATCAATAGTTTTGCAAAGACTGAACATTGCCTGTGTGTTTCTGAAAAGTATGTGAGGTTTTTTCCTAGAAAAATCAGGGGCTAAATCAGGTTAAAGTAATTATGTTTTCTGAAGTCAGAGTGTGAAGTCAATGAGAGCTAATGCATATCTCTGAGGGGATACACTCCCCTTGCTTTGCTGTTATGTGCTTTTAGGTAAGAGCTATATATAGGTGTCCCACTAACTGCACATCAATTCTTTATCATATCTCAGTCTTTAAGTACTGTACTACATCACAGTGATCATATACCAAACTAGGCAAACATTTTGTACTCAGTCATTAAAAGTTTCTATCCATCACTTTTCTCTTCTTTGAGATATGTAAAAACTGTGGAGCTGTTCACTTGATGTATAAAAGCAACCTATAGGGAAAATGTTTCTATGCTTTTTTCACCTGGATTTCTGCGAGAAAATTGTCTTCAGTGGGTGGTGACCAATCTGATACTCCTCTATGATGGCATGACAGGATGGGTCAATGAGGGGAGGATAGCTGATGTTGTCTGTCTCAACTCCAGCAAGGCTGTTTCCCCTAATAACATCATGGATAAGCTCAGAAACTGTGGGTCAGATGAATGGACAGTGAGGTGCATCAAGAGCTGGCTGAATGGCAGAACTCAGAGGGTTGTGGTCAGCCAGGTAGGCTCCAGTTGGAAGATTGTAGTCAGTGGTGTTTCCCAGGGATCAATACTGGGACCAGTTTTAACTTTTTTATCAGCTATGTGGACAAAGGGACAGAATGTACCCTCGGTAAGTTTGCAGATAATGAGAAGACTGTGCGGGGTGGTTGATAAGCCTGAAGGCTCTGCTGCCATTCAGCTAGACCTCGATAGGCTGGAGAGTTGGGCAGAAAGAAACCTAAAGAGGTTCTGAGAAGGCAAATCAGGATCCTGCACCTGGGGAGGAGTAACCTCAAGTGCCAGCACAGGCTGGCACTGACCTCCAGGAAGTGGCTCTGTGGAGAAGGACCTGGGGAGCCTGGAGGGTGAGAGCTGACTATGATGCAGCAGTGTCCTTGTGGCCAGGAGGGCCAATGGTACCCTGGGGTGCACCAGGAAGAGTGTGGCCAACAGGTTGAGGGAGGTGATCCTGCCCCTCCAAGCAGCCCTAGTGAGGCCACTTCTGCAGTGCTGTGTCAGTTCCACCGTTCAGGAAGGCAAAGACCTGGTGGAGAGGGTCCAGGGAGGCCACAGAGATGATGAGCGGTCTGGAGCTTCTCCCTTGTGAGGAAAGACTGTGGGAGCTGGGCCTGTTTAGTCTGGAGACTGAGAGGGGATCTCATTAATACATATAAATATCTCAAAGGTGGTTGCCAAGAGGATGGTGCCAGACTTTTTTCAGTGGTGCCCAGCAACAGGACAAGGAGCAATGGCCATAAACTGAGAAGAAAGAAGTTCTACCTCAACATGAGGAAGAAATTCTTCACATTGAGGGTTGCAGAGAACTGGAACAGGCTGCCCAGGGAGATTGTGGAGTCTCCCTCTCTGGAGACATTCCAAACCCACCTGGACATATTCTTGTGTCACCTGCTCTAGGTGGCTGTTTTGGGAGGGGCTTGAACTAGATGATCTCCAGAAGTCGCTTCCAGCCCCTATAATTCTGTGATTCTGTGATCATACCTCAACTGTTACACAGCTTATACATGATAATATGCAATGACTCTTTTAATTCTGAAATTGTTTTGGCAGTTGAGCAGAAGTGTCAAGAACTTTGTTACACATTCTTCTGAAATAACTGTTAATTTATTTCAATCCCCTCTGCTGCATTTTGAAGCAAACAAAATGCGTGAATGTTTGAAAACAAATCTAACAAATATTTGTAATTAGGCTTACAGATCTATAAGGGGGTTGATATTTTTCAAGCTAAATATTATTAGTCAGCTGTAAATACACTACTGGATTTTAAAGTTTTGTCTGCTTCCTCTATTTTGGAACATTCTTAATTTAGTTGATTTCTACTCTAAAAAAAATTGAAGCTTCTTTTAGGTTACCTCTCCTTCATTTTAATTGCAATGAATTATTTTCATATTTGCATTTTCAAAGCAACAAAAATCACAGAGATAAAATGGCCCCTTCAATATACTTTTTATTGTTTTCTCATTGTATATTTGCATACTTCCCATCATGTTTCCTAAGTATTGCTCTTATAAGCCCTTATTCTCCCAATCCACAACAGTTGGAGATGTGTAGTGCCTTACACCCAAATATCCACCAAAACCAGTTACAGAACTTCTTCTGTATAAACATGGAGGAGGCTTATGTTAATTATTGCCATCTTTACTAATCCATGCAAATTTATTTCTCCATTTATTTCTCCAAATTTATTCCTCCACTGAGGAAACAGCAAGCCTCTTCTTTTTTAGCTAGAATGTCTCGATTAGGTTCCAAATATTGTTGTAATGGTTCCTGCTCAATCCATGCTGGGATAACAACTCAACAAGATGGCAAGAACAACTAGAAATACATGCAATTTAGAAAAGTCGCTTCTGCCAGCATTTCCTTTCAATTTCCAAATTCAGTTAGGACAGAATGCTCCACAAAGACAACATCTAGCCCACAATGAATTTCTGGTAAAAAACTTTAGATATCAAAAGGTGTGTTAGGGAGAAATCTGGTCTGCAATTATTTTAAGTCTATTCAACTTATTCTGGAAATTATACTTCTTATTTCAATACCAGGAGAAATAATTTCTAAATAAATTTTGCTTTTCTTAAAAGCGAAATCCAAAATTTAAAAAGTTTAAAAATTAAAGAAAAAAAAGAAGATTTTTTTTTAACTGGAAATTCCTTGACAGTTCATAAATATAAGTAACTGTTTAGGATCAATTTTACAATTGAAGCAGAGCTTCTGCAGAAAATCTCTAAGCTGTGCCATTTTGTTTCCTAAAATGTTTCAAGTCCCTACTGTGAACACAAATCACTATATATGTGCAACAAAATATCCTGGCTGCCATGTGGCAAGCACTTGCAGTTTATATAATCATTGACAGCACACATCAGAAGACTTTATTCCTTGCTTTACAGCTTCCTTATTAGTGTTACAAATGCAGAAGCAGAGGTCTGGGTAATGTCACATATTACAGACAAAGTGTGAGACATAAAGCCACATCACGATTTTCATTTAAGGCATTCAGCTCAGCTCCATTTTCGGTTGTCATGGCAGGAAAGTTTGCTTTTCTCATTTAGAGAGCTTGGTGCTTCAGGTGAAAGGCCAGAGACAGAAGTCATGCCATGGCTGGTGCACAGGGCACATGTGCCTAAATCAATGTAGATCCTTTTATAGTCAGTGAAAAGAAAAAGCATTTCTGGGGTGAAATTCACTTCAAAATGGGTTCTGTTGTAAAGATGTACTTATTTTTCTTCACTCTAAACCAGAACCTCCTTAGATGATCACACTGCTGGCACGGGAAGTCTGAAAACATGCATCCCAACATGGTTTCCTACATTTTTTAATGTTTCTCACCTTAGTGTTATTAACCTAGTTAATGACATCTGACATGGCTCATAAGAGATGAGGTTTTTTCAGAGGAAAGGGCTGTATTCACACATCCTATGCCTAAAAATTAGGCTTTTGTCCTCAGTAGGCTGTTTCAGACAAAGATACTTAGAGAATTCTTAGAGTTCCTTTGGCAGGTCCTGGAGGGAAGCAAGCAAAGGATTTTAGAGAATGGAGAAGTCAAATCACAAAAGGGTAACCCAACCTAGGGAGCAGAGCAAGCCAATGCAAACATCAGAGACAGAGGCACTTTCCTAGGTTTCCATAGGATATGTTTCTGTATTTTTGAGACTAAAACTGCAAAGTTCTCTAGGGAATGCTGCCAAAGGTGCATTGGTTTTCTTTTGTGCAGTAGACTATTGCTTAAAGCAGTCAAACCAGTGTGCCCATTTTTAGTCTTGGATCTAACGGTGCTTATATCTTAACCAATGTTATAGGCATTATTCATTGACTTTAATTCTAAAGACACATCTAGGCAAAGGTCTCCCCATTTTCTGTAGCTGCAGAATCAGACTCTTCACAACTTATCCTTTCTTTAATCCTATGAATTACACTGTACAGCTATCTACAAACCAAAGCACTGAAGAAAGAATTGAGCCAGCACCAGATTAGTATAGAGGTAGCCTATGGCAGAAGGTTCAAAACGAGTTCATGCTGAAAGGGAATTTTTATGCAAAATTCAAGCAGCAGTTTTTAAATTAGGGTTGGATCCATAACATTTTGGAATATTGGAGGAATGCAAGCATTTCCTTATTTACCTCAGCATTTACAGGTTCCCAGCTATGAGCTGTACAATCACATCACATAATCATAGAGGTTTTGTTTTAGCATATATGAAACTATACACCAAATGGTGGCACACTAATTAAGGTGTGGTCCATCCTCTGAGACTGTCTTAACCTAAGCAAAATTTTTGATGTCTGAATGTATCTGTCAAAGACAAGTTCAACAAGTTCAAGGACACAGAACTCAGGAAAGTCTCTATCTGCAGCAATGAAAAACTGGGAACAAATTCTGGTTTGATTTGGCACACTACAACACAGGTGCTGAGCTGCTCTGGATAGATTGCCAGCCATTCTGGATACACTGACAAGAAGTAGTCATATCTCTAAAGACAGTTCTGGACTTTGCAAACAGGAAGCTTACCAGAGTATCTGCTTGTAGAGCAGAATGCCAGCTTAGGCATGGAATAAATATCAGTTCCCAAGACATGAAGGAGTCCCATGCCAGACAGGTTCACAAGACAAAGGCTTCTACTGATCAAATTTAATTTCAGGCCTGTCTTCTCTCAACATCTCCATCTAACAATTTTCTCAGTAACACTTGCATGTACCCGTGTGCTCTAACAGATGCAGACAGCTTGCTGCATGGGCCATTAGCTATTACTCTTGAGCAGTGCCATCATTTTTATTTGTATCATGATGCCCTCAGAGATTCACAGTTAGCATTGTAAACTGTCAATGCAACGTCTGTGTAGTCTATGTTTTGATGTGCCAGAAGGTCATCATTTGCTGTTCTGACAATCGTAGTTTTGAAGTCCTTGCTCTTCAGAAAAAAGTGACAACACACATGTCACTTGGTGCATTTCACGCACTTTCTCCTTTCCCACAAATACTTTTTAATTCTATTTGGTGAGTTAAGGGATGAAAGAAGAGCAACAAATGTATAAATAACACTTGTCCAACACTTGAGTACAGAGTGTTAGTGTGACTCTGTGACATGTGAGGAAGCAAACAAAGTAACCTTTGTGGCAATACTTTGTGACAATAGCATATTTCTAATGAACTATTCGGGAGGTTGCTACTAACTTCCACTTAGCAACTAATGAGGGAGTATCTTGTTATGAATGAGTGAATGTGAGATACAGTGGGTGTTTCTGACACCCGATTTTTGGGAATTGATTTCACTTTACTCTGTTCTAGATCAACAGTTAAATATAAGTTACAAAAGCCTATCTTCCAAAATTCTCTATCGGTGTCTACATAATGCAGAACCTAGTAAAAACAAATTAATCCAGTCAAATGAAGGTGATTTCAAGCTCTGATGTTTACTCTCTGCCTTCCACCTCTCTTCACCCAGGCACATAACCACAGGAGAACCATCTGAACACTGGGATGCCCCCAGCGATGGGGGGGAGGCACACAGGCCACTCTGCTCACACACTCGCCTGTCTCCTCTTGCCAGAACAAGGCACCTAATTAAATGAAAATCCATCTCCATGCTGCTGACACCGTGCTGCTTTTCCAGTTGATTCAAAGCTGTGATGTACTGACAGCTCAGAGTGGTTTCAATCCATTTCATTCCTTTACGAGAAGTCTTTACTTCAGAGTAAGTAAAGGGGAACTTGAAACTTCCTTTACATGGCCCTTTCTGTTCTGCACTCAAGGCAAACACAGCTACTGCATGACAATATTTTCACTCTAAATAGAGAAGGAGAACAATTCTGCACAAAACAAGTTTCTCATGAAAACTCTTACTGGAAAACAAACTGAAAAAATTCAGGAAGCACTTCTGAAAAACCTTTCATTGGCTCTTTGCCATATTTTCTTTATCATACTGTAAGGGATTATGCAACTAGAATAATATTTATGTGCAGCTGCTGGTCTGTTGACAGATTTATGGGCAGCATCATTAATTGTTTTTAATTACCTTTTTATACTAAAGCTACAATCACACTGAGAACAATCCATCAACAAGTTATAAATCCTTCTATTTGTCCCCATTTCCTGTGCAATTCTGCACTTGGGGTGCAAGCATTCAATCCTCTTTAAATAGTAAAGAACTACTTTGGTCTTACTTCCAGAATAAGGAGTAAGCATGGACGGTATTCAGTGGAAGGTGATTAGCAGCAGTTTCTCTTCAACAGAAGAAAATCTCCAGACTCTGTTGCAAAGTCATTTGCTATTCTGAACAACAAATATTTTGTTTTGAAAAGTCAGTCAATTATTTTTTTGTTGGATTATGTTCTTTAAGAAAACCTAGGCAATTTTTAAACAATTCAGATTATAATTAAAATGTAAAAATACCCATCAAAAATTCACAAGAAGATGTAGCATCTTATTAGAAAGCTGAGAAATAATGATTACTCTTAAACTGTCTTGGCACTGTTCAAGGAATTCTCAGTGCTGAAAGAAGAACACAAAATGAATGTCCCTATTCCCTGAATAGGGAACTTTTGGGATTAAATATTCGAAAAATTGAGATTATAACTAAAGTTGTCTCCATTAAAAAATCATAATCTTGAAGGCCTTGAGGAATTCAAGTGATACTGCAATTCCCTTAAAACTGTGTGATTGGCTCAGCTCAGATATACCAAATTAAGAAAGATATTACCATTAAGTTTCGTTTTATTTTCATTCAGGTTTTAAGGTTCATGTTTTTGTAGAATTTCTACCAAATTTGATAACTTGAAATAAAGTAGAGGATAAGACACTCTTATATCACACAAAACTCCACTTGGGCTTTCAGATAAAATTGCTGCTACTGCAGAGTCAAGAAAAAATAATACAAATTTTAACAGCTCCAAATATTGGTATTTTTCTGTACAGTAAGCACCAAAGGGAAGCTGGCTATTAAACATTAATGGATACAACTGAAAATGTTTCACACTGATCCTTGTTTGGGAAGAATATTGAAGACACACGGGGGATAAGGGTTTGTGAAGAATTCTTAAGTACTTGTTGGGTTGCTAGAGAGGATTTCCGAAAAAGAGGTACAGCAAAAAGAGAGCTGAGAAAAATTGCAGTATCTCTAGGGACAGAATTTTACACTCCCTTCTGGACTTGTGCTGAAATATGTTCCACAGCCAATTTGACAGTAAGTAGATAAGAGGTTTTGCAGACTGGGAAGTCAAGGATTGCTAGAAATGATTGGTAGCAACATTTGTGTTCTCACATGCCCTTGGCTATAGAAAATAGCAGTCTTTAACCAAAATGCTTAGTTACTGAGCGTAGGCAGAACTTTGTACTTTTGTTGGTTTTGTTCAAAAAGAAGTGAAAGAATACCAGGACCTCTGGGCAAAGAGAACATTCAAAGAGAATGGAAAGAAATTTGTTCCACTTTTAAGCACACTTGAGAACACAATCCTTAAAATACAGTTGTTTTTCAGCCCCTGGTATACTTTCATTTGAAATTTAATATCTCTAACATAAACAAAGAAGCAAGATTTTTTTCAGGTTTTCTTTTGGGTTTCATATGTATGACTACCCATCTGCAAACATTCATCCCATGGGGAAGCAGGATTGACATCACTTAGAAGAAGACAAGCATCATTGGATCATGGCTGCACAGTTGTGTGCCATTAGTTAGACATGTTTGGTTTTTATCTACTCTCTACACATAAGACCATGGGAAACCAGCTAATGGTCACTCATTAAAACATACTTTTGCCTTATACATATTTATAAGAAACACTGTAGCGAAAACCAATACATTCTTTCAAACAAGAACAAAGGAGAAAAAAGCTCAAGGAGACCAACTTTACATGAGAGGGAAAGTTAGTTTTCTTAAATGTTCAGATGTTGCAAATTAAAAAATGCTGCTTTATCAACATGGTGGAAAGCAGATTTTTTTTATCAGATTCTCTTTTGAACAACAATTTGTGGTCAATTACTACTTCTCATGTGGACATTTCTCAAGGCTGAGCCATACTGTGTGCACAGCTGATATGGTACAATCTTTGCTCTACAGCTGGTCTTGTTTGTCATCTCAGCTTACTTGATTAAGTATTTTAATCAGTGTTTTGCTTAAGACCATGCACCTTCTGTTCAAAATTGTCTGGCTGGTATTTAGTTGAAAACCAGTTGACTTTTCAATATCTCATTGGACTTTGTCCATTTCTCATGCCATAATTTTTGAAGGGTTTACATTAGTATCTTAAATTCTTTCTTTCTTTCTTAGAAAACATAAATAAATCTTCTCCAATACCTGTAAATTCTCTACTAATAATGATGGTAAGCAGCTTCCAATGAATCTGCTAAGGTGTTTTATGTTTAGTATAACATATGCCATGGAGAATATATAACAAGACTGTCTTATTTTGCTTTAAACTTTGACCTTTTTGCCTCTAAAAATCAAAATACTGTGTTTAGTAAAATATTTATCCCTTATCTTCTGACTATTTTGTTAAGTTACCCCTCTTATTTAGCCAGATCAGGTGCTTTGATCTTTTTTTTGGACAAAGTAGTCCAAACTGATTTTTCTCCCAGAGTTCTCAGGAAATGAAATGCAGATTATATTTACATGCTTGAACTAGCTTCGATGTACAATCTGAAATCGCCTTTATTCTATTCATGCTGTCTATGTTTATATATGTCTCCCTTATGATATTAACATAACCCAGGAGCATTATCATTTGGGCTTTTCTGAGTAGACCATTTGGCTGAGCTCCAGATTTTTGCCTTTCTCTCTTAGCACAAGGAAGGAATCATCGTATTTTGAGAAAATGCAGATCTGCCCTCCAGAGACCACATCATATTTTCTTATTATCTTCTAGAAATTTTTGCTGATAAATGAGAAACAAAAGCTCTCTGACTAAGCATAAACAGAAGGACTTAAATTATATCTTCACTTTATAACTCTAAAGAGAAGGCAAAGATTCAGTTAGATTATTAGTGCTCTCAAACAGTAACTATATATTTTCAAGTGACATGAGACAAAAAATTCACTTTAACAGCAAAAAGATAAAAGCTGCTATATTTACTGGGTATCCACTACTGCAATAGTTGCAGTAAATTTATATCTACAGCTGATTTACTTTAAATTATATCACCTCTCTACCAAATATGTATGTTCTGCTTTACTAAAGTTTCATCCTCCCTGCCTTGACTACATTAGGTCACCTTTGAACCAGTCCTTAGAATACAGTTTTGATGCCTCTGAATTCTAACTGTTAATCATAAGCCCTTGCTCAAAAAAAAATCTATTTTAAAATTACTCAGCCCAGGACTATGTAGCCTGTTTGTATGAGAGCACTGTGACATTGTACCTGACAACTCCACTCTAATTCCAGTTTGAAAGACAGTCTGTTGAAAACTAAGCTAGTGCTGATGCACTTGCATTTTAACCCGGGTGGATATTAACCTAGGAGGCATACTGCTGGTTTAACTACTACCTAGCTGAATTAATGTGGTAACACTTCAAGCGTAAATGACAAATATGAATGGTGATGCTCAGTGTATGTATAATGCATCAAGCTGAAATACACATTCCCTGATTTCTTTTGTCACATAAGCAGGAATCTCATGAAAATGTCCATGTCATTTGGCTGAAAAATTGTAACAGAATTTTTAAGGTTTATTTATATAAGCATATAAAGTTTATCTATATATGCTTGAAAACTAGTAATGTCTGTAAACACTTTTATTAAAATTGCAGCTCCTCTCTGTATATTGGCAAAAACATTTTATAACTGATGAATAATGAAATATGATTACAGTTCTAGATTAGCTAAAATTGGTATGACCTTAGGTCTACTATGAAGCATTTCTCATGTAAAAATACAGTATATACAGGCATTTTAGTTTGCAATAGGGCTTCTTGAATCCTGTGCAAACCCAAAGTTTAATAAAGATCCTTATCAGCTTTGAAAAATTTTTTCATTTTTTGATAGGAAAATGAAATAAGAAAATAGACAGTCAAAGATGACTGAAAGAGATTCTAGAAAAAGAGTGAGATGGAGGACAGAGAATGAGAAGTGTGGAAAAGTAAAAATACTAAAAATGAGAGTATTAGTTGCAATAAGCTTAGTAAATTGTCATAGTAATGTATAGTAGCAAAAGAATGGAGATCCAATTCAGACATCTTTACACTTCCTTCAAAAGAGAGAAGGATTGACACTGACAGGTAGATTATTCCTAGATTAAAGAAAATGACAACTTTAAACCACATCCTAGAACATTTCATAGGACATCTCAGATTGACTATTAATTACTGAAGTGCTTGAAAGGGAATCCAAACAGCTGTTGAAGTAAGACAAAATACCAACCCACAGGACAAGAACCAAGCCAAGGCAGACCAAAACCACAACTTCCAGGAGCAGAAAGTTCACATCTAAGACCCCAGTGTTATCATATGCTTGAGAGACAGGCAGAAATTAGATACTACCTGAAGTTATTAAATATAAAATACTCCTAATTGGAGTAGTTTGTAGATTTTTCACTTTAATGAGTAATTAAGATATCTTCAAAACACACAGAAGCCAGTGCTGTCATGTGAATCATTGAAGAAACAGAGGAGCAATGGATAATTGCTTAGTGATTTATAAGCTTTACTATCTCATTGGATAAACATGTGAAGAGACTTTATATGAGTCTTCAAAAACCTTTGATCTGCTACAGAGCAATGCTAGAGCTCAGCAAGGAGAACTAAACTGGCATCAATACAAGCCAGCATGTTTTCTCAGTGGACTGCAATGCCCTCTACACACACTTAGCTTTGGTTCACAGGCAGCTGATCTAACCTGCTTTGGCCTCCTGAGACACGGGCAGATTAATTTTGATGAAGGACAACAAAACACTGCTTTTGTTTTATGATGCAGGCCTGACATCTATGCACTGTGCACCCTTGTGCTTCATATGCCGGGTTTGCAAATATGGATTTTCTACTTTTTTCCATGCCAAATGAAAAGCAGTGAAGGTAAACTGATTCATCATGTGAATATTTCATTCCAGTTATTAGACTAGTAAGTTAAACTATAATGTAATTGTGTATTCAGCAGTCAGCAATTAAATTTAGTTTAGCATGGGAAGACTTGAGTTTTTCTTTGCTCTGAATGATGTTCTGTCAACAGTTGATTCATTGGGGCTTCTTCTGTACTGGTCTACAAACAGGAAGGTGATTATCACTGTTGAATGAAGGTTCTCTGTGTCAGATACCTCTGGTGATGTATCTTCACCCACCCCAGTGACCGTGAAACTTTTGGGTTCCAATAATGTTGGACATAAATTTAAACAGCTCTTGAATCCAGTATTGCAAAGCTACCTATCCCTGGCTTTCCACACAGATGTGTCTACTATCAATCATTTTCAATACAAAAATAAGGCTATGAAATATCTGGGACAACCCTGCAAACAATTTATACACAGAATTTGCAGGCAAGCTGGGTACAGGCAATGGAAGGACTGACTGCAGAATCAGAGTCTTCAGTCTGAGTTCTTTAGCAACAGTTAGTATTAAAAGTTACAGCCACAGTCACTACTAAAAAGCAATATTTCTACCATTTTTAGTAAAATTGTTTTTTCCATTTCTGACACAATTACCAAAAACCCCACAAAATCGAAAACAAAACAACACAGCAAGAAAAGCTTAGAATTACCAGTGATGGTTAACAGGACATATTTAGAGCTGTTACTTGCAACCTGGTGCATACAATTGATTAAAATAATCAGAAAAATTATTATTTTTTAGCTGTTTCAGTGTAACAATCAATGTAGCATAAAACCAGCAAATGAGTGATTTCCTGTGTCATATATAATATATCTACCTATATGCATACTTCCTCTGTCAGATACTTATACTAAGCCCTCTTACAAGGAGAAAAAGGAGGATGTAGGCTTTTGGAAAAATAAATTACTTGATGGATTGAAATTTTTAAAATTACATTAAAGATAGTTTATTTTAATGGTGAATTTTTAATAGCACACTTAAAAGTGGTAGTCACTTTTTAATGTCTACACATGCAAGTACAAAAATATTATTTATTCATAAGAAGAGGTACTTTTGCCTGTCTTTCCTCAGTGCTCTTATGATCTGAATGACAAAGACTAACACCCTGAAAAAATTAAACTGGGATATAGGTCCCAGTGCTACAAAGACTTTTGTGTGAGCAGCAGTTTACAGACTGCAAAGTCAAATGCAGTCAGCATTCCCAGGCTCAAACTCTTGCCCCAGTCTCTAAGGCAGGGAAATCTATTACACTGGACTATCTACCACTCTCTTACTGTCTTGCTTGCCACCTGCTTCCCAGCAGCATGCCACCTCAAATTTGTCTCACTGAATATCTTCACATCTTATAATGAAAGAACATTACCTAATAAATAAACAAAGGATCTCAAGGCTTAAGACTTTTTTTTGTACAAGCTCAAAGATTAGTTTTGTCCTCCATGGGCTTTTCTCTATTGATTCTTCTGGTGACACAAAATGATCTAAAAACATTCTTTGGGAGTCAATGAGAAAGCTCAAAGAATGCCAGATTTCTGGCAATCTGCACTGCCCCTCCACTGCAATTTTCACTTGCAAATTAAATTCAAAATGCTAGAAAACAGAAATGGGCAGTAAGAAAGTCCTTCTAGAAAGGAGGCTGATGAAGAGCTGAAGACACTCTGTTGCTGCAGAAATGTTACTGAAGCAAAGAACCAAGTACTTCAAATGGAAAAACTAGTATCAGGTAAAAGGGCATACACAAGCAAACCAAGGCATATTTGCATTTTTTTTTTAAGCCATAGTATCACAAAAGTCCTCATTTGAGCACTAAGCAGGGTATTTTTGGAGGGTGCTATTTATGAAGGGCATTTCTCTGCCAAAATTCTTACATGACATTCTAAATATATGCTATTTACACATCTACACTATTTTTACAGCAGAATGCCCAGTCAGCACAGACAGCATACATATGTGGCTGCCCTTACTAAATTATTTCACAGTATTCATTCATGCTGTAGGAAGATACTGAAATAGAAGTCAAATACCTTTTGCCTCTGGTCATTCTTGCTTTTCTAACTGTTTCTTGACTATTTGATTAGTCTGAGTGTGTGTTCTTTCATATTCTAGAGTCTATATTTTTCTGATCCAAGAAGTTTCTGGCTTTTAAATTCTTGCACTATTTTTATTAGCACTGTACATATTAGCATTATACAAATATGTCACCCTCTAGAGAAATATCATTAATCATAATTATTTTAGCAGCTTTTAGAAGTTTTATTGCAACTTGGAACATATTTTCTTCCTTTTTAGTAGTGTGATAGCAACAAAATTCCATCTTGAAATTAAGTCCTGTGGTTTCTGACTATGCTCCTTTCTCATTAGCTGCACTATAAATTAGAAACCCAACAATAAATATTATGGCACAATAATTAGGAATAGATTAAGCTGTCAGTTGGAACATGATTAGCAGCAGATTCCTATAGCTTACATTTTTTCATGTCAGTTTTCCATTTATGAATAAAATTGAGGACTTTAAAATCTATAGTTAGTTTCCTGAGGTCAAAATAACAAAGCTTTTAGCACCATTTTAAGCCATCTGACTTTGTACTGAAGCTGATGGAGAAGGTTCATATGAGTCATTCTGCTGACTTGTGTGTGGTTGCAATATCTGAAACTGATGAGTGGTAAAAGAACAATGAAGAGGCCATTTAAGAAAGTTCTGCATAGCCATGACCATCTTAATTTCTAGACTTTTGTTTGGCCTCCACATCATCACAGCAATAAGAACATGATGCTTTATAGCTCATGGAGGATAAAAAAAAAATTTAAAAAAAAAAAAAAACAACAAAAAAAAAAAAAACAAACAGATAAGCAGTACCAATTACATGGAAATGTTAAGGAAGGCAAATGAACAAAGGTCATTTAATTTCAGCTCTTTGAGTTCAAAGGTACCTGCTCAGACAGCTCTACCAGTTTGCTATACTGGAGATTTCATTGCTTTTTCGTCACAGTAAATATTAAATTATGGGCATATTTTGGACATGCCTTATTTTTTCTGGAGCTGTCTTTGCAGACACATGATATTTGTTTTCTGTGTGAAAAACAGTCTAATGTGGCTTTCATTTAAAATAATTTTCTAAGCTAACAGTATGTCTTGGCCCAGATCCCTAGTCCTAGACTTGGGCATTAGAGGACAGTAAAAGCTTCAAACTACGTTTGTACTTTTCTGCTCCTACATATCCTCAAGCTCTGACTCAGCTCTCAGTTTTCAGACTGATAAACAGCAACGTTGTTTGATCACCTCTTCAAGGCATCACCATCATAGCAATTTGCTGTCAATCTGCCAGGCAAAAGGTATGATCTTTTTACACCTGCAGCTCCAGTTACAAACGTGCAAACTTCATTCCTCTAAGAGCAGTGAGGTTCACACACCTGGACTGATGAGGTGTAGCTATGGCTTGCCAAAAACATCTTTTCTTTTGTTTGTTGGGATGTTAGCAACAAGATGCTGCAAATACAGCAGATAATGGAAGCATGGCTTACCATCCACACACCTACTGGAGGGTGAACAAGTGTGAGAATCTCCCCAGAAAAATGCAGGATGTTGCACGTGCATGAAAAGTATAACATATCTCTTTGGAACTGCCCTTTGCAAAGTTAACATTTTGATGTTTGATGTGGAAGAAAAGTCTCAGCTGTTCTACACATGGCAATAGAAATACCTTTTCCAAAGAAAAACAAAAATGGAAAAGTTTATGATTCACATGGGATCCCAAAATACCTTCTGCTCATTTTGAAGGTTAACAGCAGGTCTGACTCAGGAACTCCATCCTGCCAAAATCAGTGGAAAGTTACTATGAAAAAGGATGAAAGGGCTGAATTCTGCTCTCCATTGCACAGATTAGGGCAAGTTCATTAATGTGATTGTATGGCAAGAAGGACCCTTATTTCATATCCACCTAAAAGAGAAGAGTTCAGCCTAGACTTTACTGTTCTGCCTGCATTCTTGTCCTTCACAAGGCAGTCAGACTTTCCTGTCACATTTTATTGCACTCTCATCAGATTTGTTTGATCCAAATTACAGATCTGACACTCTGGGTGCCTGTCACTGCTCCTCATGGCCACATGTTCCTCATATGTAATGCATATAGCACAACTGGCATCAATGGGGAGGGCATGCTCAACTTAGGAACAGGTATGCTACAAAGTTGCTGGAAAGTACATATGAAATAAAGAACTTAAAATTCAAAAAAATCTTCACTAACTAAATTAAATTCCAATCATGGGACACAGTTTTAAAAATTAGATAAACAGTTTTAGAAATCATGCCAACTGCAAGAGTTTCTAAATATTAATTAAAGGCTCTATTTAGAAGCATTTCATGCATTATTTCCTTACCATCTGTATTTGTAAAGTCTGAAAAGAAGAAAAATGCAACATCTGGTTAAAATTACTTGAAGGTATTAATACTGCACTGCTTGATTCTAAATTCAAGAAAAACATTCACCCTCCTTAAAAACATATTCTTTTCTAGATGAAAAGACTACCAATATATTACCTTTGTAGACTTGTTATGTGTCTACAAGCAGTGTCAAACTGTATTTTTAGCTATGGAGTTTACTTAATCCCACCAGGTTTTATCTTGTCTTTATGTTGACAAATGAACAAGGCTGAAATATACGGGATCTGAGCTTCTGTCAAGATACACCCTGTTTCAAAAGCCATTGCTCTTGCACAGCTGTTTCCTTTAAGCTATTGACTTAAACACAGTTTTATTATTCTTCTGGGCTTATTACTGAATTCCTCAGTAGATGCAGTTAATTTTCTCCAAGCTTTATCTTTGTAGACAAGGCAAGAGACTGTAGCAGAATTATAACATGATATACCGAGATGCAATGGGGTGACTTGGATAACTAATTTAACACACATGGCTGTGCTGTGGCTAGGTTTCCTTACTCCCACGTTCTTGTTTTTCAAAACATACTGCAACATACTACCAGATGAAAGTGAAAATGCTACGTGCATTGCTTGTAACACCTTTTAGTTATTAGCACAGGCAGTAATCATGAGCAGCACGTAGGTGCTGCAGTGAAATGCTTAAGTTAGCAAGTTGGCTTGCACAGGAGACAGATTCCTTACCTTGAATTTCCATGTCCTTTCTAATCAGCATTCTTTACAAAATTTCTTTCTCCTGGATTTTAACATTTATGATGAATGAAGAGTTGGTAGGCTGCCTATAAAATCAGTAAGGTGCACAAATACTTGAAAATAAGAGATTTGCTTATTGTTACCAAGAGAAGCCAGGGCAGGAACATCCATAAAATGCTACAGTAATGTCAGAGGTGATAGTAGTGTGTTTTCTTCCTTTTATTCAGTATCTATGTGTGGCAATACATTCTCTGCAGAAACATGATTTTGAATAATCCTTCAAGGTCTTGTTAACTGCTCTGTGTAAAAATATTTCAAGAGTATGACATGAAAACTGTTTGCACAGAGTACTTAGTCTAGCTGTCAGACATGCTTTTGAGTCTCCACTTTTTTCATTTAGGAAAAGGATACACATTTTTTTCTTAAAGCACCAATTACTTTAATATAAATACTTCATAGTTGTTATTTTCAGGCAAATTAAAAGAGAAAGAAAACACTGGAGAAGCACAGAGAACAATCAGATTACAGACAGGCTGTTGTTCCTTAGTTACACAGACATGAATAGAGAGATAAACTTGAACTGCAGTTCTTAACAGGAAATTCTTAATCATCTTGTCAGCAGCTGCCATCCTATGAGCAAAGTGGGGAGCCCATAAACCTCATTCTGTACCCATGGAAACTGAGTATTCTGAAGATGTATGGGATTGATGGAATACAAGAACTACTCCTAAATCCTGTCAAACTACTACTTCTTCCTCTTCACTCCCAACGAAGACCACAAAGAAATGAAGAAAATCTGCCACCTTACTAAACATCAACTTATTATTGAATGAAGTACTGAAAAATATAGTTCTCTTCAGAATCTATCAGACAGAGACTTGGCAGCAGGGATCCACAAATGTATGACCTCCAGATTGATTACTGCATCTCATAGTATCCAAGACTGAAAAATACATACTGTGAAAGGAACTCCCACTGCTACAAAAGCAGCTGCTAGTCTGCTTAGCAACACAAGCCACTGTGAATGCATCATTCTGGCACACTGGTCTCTGCACAAGCTCCCTCACGATTTCAGAGTCCAGGTGGAGGTTATTTCCATGGTCCTGAAAACTCTCTGTGGTACTGGCCTTAGGTACTTGAGAGACTTCCATCCCCTCTGTAGTGATGACCTTTTCTGACAGCTCTGTTCCCTCGGAACAATGCAGCTGTCAGCCAAGGGAAGAAGCTCAGCAATGCAGAAGAACTAACTTTACAGAAGCTAAATCTTGGTGAGAGTGCTACTATTCAGAAGAGAGGGAAATTACTAAATCTCACCAGCTGAAATCCTCACACCTTCCCCAAGTAAGTTTCTCCCCCACCAAACTGCAAAATGGGTGGATGGATTGGATCTGGATTGGACCAGTTTTCAGTGTATAATCATTGCCAGATGTAATTACAAAATAGACAGACAAAGTGAGTTTGATAATTGCTCTTATTGTGTATTGTAATAATTGCTCTATTTTGTAACACTAGTAACACTCTAATAATTGCTCTATTTTGTAACACTCTCCTTCTCCCATAAAGTACTTTTACTTTGGGGAACTCAACGGTGATAGGAAATTCGAAGCAGCCCACTTAGAGGTGCTGTGTTTTAAACAGTGCAGTGCTTCAGATGGACAGAAAAATACCCCCTTGAATATTTTTGTAAAAGGAAAGGAACATTCAGTCTCAGAAAATTTAACTCACTTTAACAAGTGTTTTCAGAATCTGAAAGAAAAATAGCACAGGCTGTCATGAACAGTTATTAGGATCAGAAGGAATGAGACTGAACTTTTAACACTCTTTTCATACTATCACGATATCACACTTCAGTCCTGGAACTTTATCCTTAACTGAGCTATGGGTGTAACTGAAGGAAAGTGCTGCACAGAGTTCAAAAACATGTCAGCTGGTGGAAGCAACTGGACTGAGTAAAAACCTTAGGGTAATAAGATGACCTGGCATGAATACAAATGTATATCATTCACTCAAGGGATTACATTTTTGACATCATACACTACAAAAACACTGCCTAAATGCTTTATGGACAGCAGCAGAATCCCAAGAACAAAATCAACACTGCTCTCTTAAGTAATTCAGTATATTATATAGAATAGACTGTGAACTATTCAACATTTGAAGCTCAAAAAATTTAAAAAACGCAATGAATAATTCAATTTTTCTCTCAAGTGACCTCGTGCAATGATGCTGGGGGCTGGTTTCAATGTTTATAAGTGAATTGAAACTGGAGCAGCAGCTACTAGTGCTACAGCACAAGGAGTGGGAGCTCTCTTAAAACTTTTAAAGGGCTCCTCCAAATTTACTGGTTTGTGGGCTTGATCTGCACGCTACTTTTTACACAAATATTGCTGTAAGGGTTGTGGGATGATCATTCTCACATTTTCAAACTAGTTTTGATAAGGGTGCAGTTAAATTATTATAAAAGTGCGTGTAGAATTAGACTTTTCTTTTAAAAATATCTTGGCTCTAACATCATCAGTAATAAGATGTTTTTTCTGACTTTATCAGTACTAATGCTGATAGTTAGGACACTTTGCACAGAGGTTCACAAGCTATAGTTGCATGGATAGCACACTGAGTGCTTCTGTAATGTTGACATGTTTTGCTGCCTGGTAATGTTCTTTAATGAACTGTCCACAAGTTAATGCAGTGAAGTGAGTGCATTTTTCTGTGCTACTACTAAGTTTTAGAATTTATTTTTATTTATATACAACCTAAATTCAATCTAGTCCTCTCCCAAAAATGAACTGATCATTTGCTGCAATTGTACACCTTATTCTGAAATGAATTATGTTTTTAGCAATTAATTTTATTTCATGAATCAGAATTTCTAATGCCAATCTGCGTTTTCTCTGATAAGTCTGCCCTACATTACCATGTTGCAGTGAATGTATGTCAGCAGCATCTGTGCTTCATTACTGAGAGCAGGTGTAGAGATGCAGTTTAACTGCAGAGAAAGGACCACATTCACCAAGGCCCACCTCATACAACTCTGCACAGATAAAAGTTACAGCTAAGGTTAATCCAGCCTATGCTGCCTCCTGCAACCTCCTTTAACAGTGTTATAAAAGTATAGCCATTAGAGCTGGCTAGCAGATTGGTGTTGCCATGCCCCTGCTGTATTCCTGTAAATCTCCTAATTTTAGTTTCTTTTGTATAGTCTGGTGGAGCACTGATTAAAACCTCAGTAAAAGGGATTCAACCTTCTACATAATATTGACCCATTTGACAGAGAGGTCTCTCCTGGGCTGAAGAGGAGCATGTAGATATCAGAAAATATGCATCAGGACTGCACAGCAAGGACAGTCCTTGGTGCCAGTGAGAGCTGTAAGCTTGTACTCTGTCCCCTTAGAGCATCAAAACAGACTACATCATTGCAACAAGAAAACAGCAAGCATGGGGGGTGGGGTGTGCAGGACTTACTCCATTGCCCATGATACAAGAGGAGAGTGAAGCAATTGTGTCAATGCTAAAAAATTCAATCAGCACTAATATTTATTATTGCAGCATAGCTTTAGCATTGTACAGTTTGCAAAAACCCCACACAAACAGCCAGTGAAAAACAGTCAGTACCTTTTTTACATTGCAGATGTGCCAAAAAATGAAATACAGAAGACAGAAGTACAATAAATGAATAGACCTATTAAATCATCATTAATTAAGTGGTCAGAATTTTAATTCCATGTGAAAGAACTAGAGTGTAATGTGTAGAAAGAGTCTGTTCAGTGTAAAAATACTGGGCAAGAGATTCAGAATGAGCAAATGACAAAGACATAAGGAAATATGAGGAGTTTAAGATATTGTGTGGTGCACAGAAAGGATGAGAGTAGGAAGAGAGACAGGCAGAACCAGAAATAAAAGATATTTGGGAACTCAGAATATCCCAGAATACTGACACACCGAAATAAGAATAGAAAAAGACAATCCTTTTTTAGAATCTACAGTTTGAAATGAATGACAAGCAATGAGTTTAAAAAAGAAACTTAGTAGGAAAAAGCTGATTTCTGAGGTACCAATTAGAGACAGCATCATTCAGTGCTTAGATTTCAGAGCTTTTAATACAAACCCCACATTACAGCTAAATTCTCAGTACCTTCCTTATTATTCCTTCTTGTCAAATACCAGGATTTTTGTAGTACATTTTAGTAATTCAGATTTCATTTTTGCAATACAAAGGTTTATTCCAGTGAGTGCTAAACAGTCTTCAATAAGCCAACAGGGCAACACCATGTAATGTTAGAATGGCTTGAGGTCTCACTACACCGTATTTTCAGCTCCAAATCTCCATGCATTTCCAAAGGAAAAAGAAGGTGTAGAGTTGACCTGACAAGAAGCCAGAGATACGACCTCACAGAGGAATAGTCAGCTAGTGTTGACATCTGTTCTGAAATCATTCCCTAATATCTGGCTTTGAGCATCATGTGGCTGATTCAGGCCCTTCATGCTACCTCAACTCATTTAATAGTCCTTCATCTACCAACTAGCATAAGATAACCTTGTAAATAAGTTAAATCAATAAAAATAGTAGGTTAGCAAACATGAACAAACTTAGTAGATGATACGGGCCCAGTCTGGTTTTGGTCACGCCAATGAGAATATACATGGAAATCATCACAGGGCAGGAAATTCAGGGGAAATCAATGAGCCAAAGCTTTCTGTAGCCACAGATCAGCTTAGTCATAAATGTTTGCCTTCAATTGCCTTATAAAGATTAAGGCTGTTTTGTATCAGTAACAACAGAACACAAAAAAGGCTGCCTTTCAGGAACACACACACGCACAAATGATTTTATATATTAATGCCCAATATCCTCTGAAATGAGTCTTGAAATTTAGATAACTTAAATAACATTTCTTCTTAGTAATTTTCCTAACTTCAAGGCAAAATTTATCTGGAGGATACACTGACAAGCTTGTTCTCATTACTGGCCCTACAGTCCTTGATTCACACTGCTGTTGTATGTGGATTCTTGCTGGTTTATTTGCGTTATAGTTTAATTTATTCACTGCTGCATGAACCTCTGACTTTAAGTAAAGTTCTTTTAATGTTATATCAGGAAAGCCTCGACACTCTGGAAGTATTCCTTCACCTTCCTTAATTCCCAAGGGATGTTTAACAGTAAACCACTACATATTTTTACTCTGCTGGTTTGTGGGACAACTTCTGGCATTTCTATACCCCCTATGTAAGTGTCCTGGGTTTGCCCAGGACACAAAACCTTAATACTTTGAATATAAATATCTAAATCTGAGTCATCTTATAATTCCTTTATTACCAGTGGACAGTATTAAGCGGTTTTACAATGTGATTTATTTGCATCGTTTTAGATGTCAAATATACTCCAATGACACAGCAGGCCTTTTTCTCTTCACTGACTACTAAGACAACCCAGAAAATCAGCTCAGAATAAAACATCAAAATCTGTAGCTGTCCAAATGTAAATCTTACCAATTCTGAGACCAAACTACTACTTGGTCACACAAATCCTACCTTCATTCTCTGGGTCAAGTGTTGACCCAAGTAAAGCACAGTGTAAAGCCATACAGGTGTAAAGACTGTTCCTCATCTGCCATGGATATTCTGGAGGTCTATGAGATATAAAAGGAAGTGCATGCAAAATATGTCTGCAGTCTGAATATTATGGTCCTGCCTAATACAACACTTAAGTGGTGCAACTGGAGCTGTGCCTTCCACTAGTGCTGGACCTTTGTGAGTGATACAGCAATGCAATCACACCTACATGATTTGTCCTCGTTCTGATAATGTTCCTGACAGGACTCTGTCCATTATGAAGTAGATTATGTTGCCTAATAACTCTGCTTAGGTTGTTTCTTTACAATAAAATTGGGGTGTTGGGTGGTAAAACTAATTTTGTGTCGTCTTGTGACAAGCCAAACAATTTAAGCAAAGAACCTCTTCAAGTTAAAAGAAAGGGAATGTGCGCCTTGATTCTCCGCAACCACACATTAGTATGAACTTCATCCCTTTGGTACCGTTATACGAGCTAGGTACAGGTTATAAAAGAAATACAAAGCAGAAAAGTCTGGCCAGAAATGAGCTCAGAACAAAACATGATAGAAAAAGAACATGTACTCTGGGTTCACACACAGCTGAAGCCAGGGGAAAGGGGAGCACAGTGCAGGGCATTCACCACTTGGAAATAGCCAGTGCACATACATTCTGTTGCAATTTTCCATAGAAGAAATTATTCAGCATCTTTGCAGAGGCAGATATGTTTTAGAAGACTGCCATGAATGGGGATAGAGAAAATAACTTCCCTTAAATATTTGAGGAGAGCAGGGATGGGATGAAAACAAAACTGAGAGCAGGGTCTTGTCTCAGCTCCATCACCAATTCTCTTTTCTCTTGTCCCTTTTCCTTTGTTTCAGCTCTCTATTGTAAAACAGGGGCATATTAGCATATGTATCTCCATGAGTTGCTATAAAGATCAATCCCTAGTGTCTGCAAAATGCAAAACCTTTTTTATTGCTGCCAGTGTAGGAGGCAATGATTTCTTTTGTGATTTGGAGAGGCATAGTACTGTAAGAAATTACAAAAATAGCTTTTTAATGGAGGTTTTAAAAGTACTTGGAAAAGTTTAAGTGAAACTCGACAATCTCTCTATCCATTAAAAAAAGTACTTCAAGTTCCCACTTCAAGTAATGTAAAATAAAAATAAAAAGAGACCAAGAAGAGATTAGACTCATCTTACTGAGTGCTTTCTATTAAATGAAGTTTTATAATGAATTTTAATTCAAATCCATTGAAACTTTTTAATATCTCAGTTTTTAAGAAGCAATTGTATATTTTAAGTCTGATACAATCAGCAGAATTGCACCGAAGTTGGACTTGGGTTTTGACAGCAAAGAGCTTTTGGAAGCCAACCTATCTGATTTTTTTTCTGTAGAAATTGGGTTTGAACATACTGAATTTTCATTCTTTCTTGAGCACAATCACAAGTACGGACATAAAAAAAAATGACCTTCTGGCTAGAGTATCATAAGTCTAAGTTTGACAGTTTCTAAGATTTCTCCATACATGCAAGACAGAGTTAGTGAATTCACTTACAATTCAGGATTCCTTGATCAATTCAATTCAGGGTTCACAGCAGGGTTGTTAAGAGAAGACTTCTCACACAAAATTACGATTCATATACTATGCAGTACTGCACAGGATAATTAACTCTGTGCTGTATTTGCTCAAGCACTTGTTTAACTGCTCTGCTGATATATTGTGGGTTGAGTTGACCTATGATAACATGGAATACAATTTTTAAGGTACTGTAGCTGTTGTGAGAATTATCTCATTTTTAGGCATAATACAAAAAAAATGAGTAAAATTCTGGCAACCTGAGTGTTTAGGCCATTGCTTTCTGGACATATTCTAAACATATTTTCTCTACAAAACAGCATCAGAGAGAAAGTTTCTCAGCTGAACACCCACCCATCAAAATTATGCAATTTAAGAGCAGCAATAGTGTCTTACTTAATTTTAATTAAGACACTTACTTAATTTTAAGTAAGACACTTACTTAATAGTGTCTTACTAAATTACAGTTTTAACCCTGCCCTTCCTTGTAGAGAAGAATGGATAATGTACAACATTCTCAACATTATTTTAGGCAAGAGTGCTATGTTTTTCATAATAAAACATCCTTCTTTTCTTTTTTCCCTTTTCACAGTGTCTAATAGTTCATCCCACAGATCCTGAAGGAATTCAGAATTAATGAAATGTATTGCTGTGTACCACTGCCATCTGCTGCTAATCTCTCCCTGTGGATACAGAAGGTCTTACTTCACCATATATTTAATTCAGTAAAGATCTTCAGCTGAATGTGCATGGTCGGTCCAATACTCCTCTCATAATACTTTTTAAACCATCTCTCCCCATTTTATCATAGAGCTCCTGATTGCATATCTTAGCTGATATATTGAGGTGATTGTTTCAATTTCAGTTTCAGAAAGAAAATTATTTCCTTCCCCCAGTCAGTGAAAAAAGTCTGTGCTGCAATCTCACCCAGAACCAGACTGTTCCAGAGAGGAAGTGTCCATCTTAGAGACTCCAACAGTTTACACATTTGCCATCTGTACTCAAAGATCTTCAGTAAGAACATGTTATTTCTAGAGTCCCACTTCTCCAGCACTTCTGACACCCACTCATTCACACCATTTCTAAGGAGTACATCATGTCAGAATGCAGAATTGCTGCGTAGTTACTTTAATTTACATGCTACTCTGACTTCAGTTTCTAAATACATGTAACCAGGATATATCAAGATCTGCTGCATAAATATCATCAAGAAGCAAATACCACTCCACGTGAAAAAGAGCAAAGGAGAGTGTGATAATGAGGAAGAGAAAATAGAGGACCCCCAGTCTCATTTATAGCTGTATGGCTGCTTGAAGCTACAACACAAATCCATCAGACAAGATCTGAGTTGCAGGAAGACATATCTTCTCCTTACAGCTTGTCTTTTGACTTCTATGATATTTGGAGAACAGAATTTCTCTTATTAATATTTGATATGACCCTTCCTGTATTTTTAGATGTGATGATCCAGACTGCAAGAAAAGTGTGTACAAGGTCACAAAAAGATGTGTATCAGTTCATAAGTGTTGAAATTTTAAAAAAGATCATTGGGAAAATGTCGCACCTATTTGAAAGAACTCCTACTATGGTTGCTTTGTCATTGGAAGATGTGAGTAGCTGCTTTGGAGAAACACATTTTGGGGCCCAACTTTGGGGTTTGCATTTCTTGCTCTTGAGCTCTGAGGTAGAGCTGGCTGTGGCCTTCTTAAAAAAAAAAATCCTGAGGTTTTTACTTCTAGATATATTAAGCACATGGTTTAGAGCCCCAAAAATGGTTATCAACAAAGGTAACTGCTGTAACAAGGAGCTGAAGGAACTCACTGGCTGGGAAACTGACAGGGATGAAGTGACACCTCTGGCAATGCCTGGTCAGAACTGAAATGACAAAGTAACAGGGGAATACAAAAAAAGATCAAGCTTGAAAAGGCAGATAATTATAATCTAGAGCATATGAACAGATGGCAACACCATCAATCAATGAATAAATAATAGTGCAATCTGACTTGATGGGATGATTGGATGAACTCAGATGACACCAGGCGCACTCCACCTTATATAACAAAGTGGCAGTCATGAAGCAGAGCAGGATATAAGCACATTCATGCCCCAGAAAGTGGAAAAAGCAAAATTAGCAGGTCTCATATGACTGGATATATTTGGACTGCCATTGTGCTGATGAATTTACCTGTGGTTATCACCTGGAGATAGAACCACTAGCTACAGAAAGATTCTGCAACTGGACTGGCCCTTAAGAAATGGAATGAAAACCAAAACAAGATAGACAGGTGAACAAAAAGGGCAACTGGCTTTTGTATGCCTCTCTGAATGGAAAGAAATACATATATTGCCACTAATAATGTTATTAGTCACATTTCTGTGCAACCCTGGCAAGTGAGTTTAGGAACAGGTGTCATCCATTTTGCTCCTTCCAGTTCATGTTTCATAGTTCAATTTCATTTCCACTACTCAAGAACAGCAGGGTTGTTAGCTGTACGGCACTTCAGATGCTGCTGCAAATTCAATTACAGTTTTATTTTGTCATTTGGTATGCCAGTGGAATAGAAACAATCAAGAAGATTGACACTGATCATAATCTAAATTGTCATGCCCAATCCTTGACAGAGGCATGAGTTAAAAAAGGTGCCAGTCATTGAAGACTCCTGACTCTTCAAACCACCTTGTAATGTGCATCAAAATGGATTCTTCAGTGCTTACAAATAAACCTATGCACTACTCTTTGCTAAACAGAATTTGCTGGATAGAAGAATTACTTTCCAAGAATCATGTAAATTTAAGAGTGAACATTTTTTGGCTATTATTTTAGCCTAAAAGTTAAATACAAAATCCTGGAAAATTTATTATTTTTAATGATGATGCTAGGTTTTCTTTCAACATAGACTTTATACTGGTGTCCATACCTGTACGAAAGTAAACTTCATTTTTTAGTCACATTATTATTTTATTTTCTATGTATTTTCACTGCAATAGTTTAGTGTGTCTGCTATTTTCAGCAGTATGGTAGTATTTTCAGCATCAATGCTGCTCACTTTGTGTGAACATGCCCTAGCAACACATACACACTTTGAGATTAAATAAAATAAAGAGGTAAATTAATCTAGTTTCTGCAGTGGTAATGAACCCTTCATTACTCTAGGATATTGACATAGATAGTTACATCTCAGCAAAAGAGGACAAGAATAATATTCTCTCTGAATGGACACAAGGAAAGCACTTCGAAATCATTGAATAGCTTGCTAACCTACTCTACAAATAACTGTTGTTTGTCGTGATCACAGAGGCAACAGTCAAAAGCAAATATCTCCAAATACTTTTAAAACTCTTGTCAAGAGATTTCAAGCCATTAAAAATGTTTTAATGGCAATAAGTAAACATCTATTCTTATCACAATAAATTAGTAAAGAAAGTAAACAAAGCATATTCTACAGGTACCAGGTATCTACCAGACAATAGCATCGAGTGATGAGTTTATTGACATGTAATGCATGGGCTTCATTACTTCACCCTACACTGTGCATTAGATCATTATGCTTGTATTTTATAAACAAACACCAGAACAGCATTTACAAATTCAAAATGAAGTACCAAGTGAGAATATATTTGGAGCAGTTGAGTACTTCTATCCTAAAATACAGCAATTAGATTATGTCCACTGCCTGTACAGCAGAGAATGAAAAAAAAGGTGTTTCTCAGAAAGACTACCGAGGGGCTCAGATTCAATTACTTTAGCAGACACATGTACCTGTGCTCAAAATTATGATTCAACAATTCCATCTAATTGTGAAAATATCGAAAACTTCTTAAGAGCCTCCCTGTTCATCCAAAGAAATCCATAGACTACATAAGATTTCAGGAAAGAGAGGTTATGTACCTATGGTTGATGTTCTCTGAACATGGAATCCAGGCCCATACTCAGAATATAGGTCTTACCACAAGCAGTGACATTTCTGTCTTTGAGATGACAGCAACAGCCATGTTCAGGCTCTGCTGAACATTCTGCTATATGCAAGAACATAAAAAACAAAATACTCACAGCTTAATTTTTTTCACCTGCAAAATAATGCCCAGGCCATAAGACAAAGAGGTGTTGAGGGAAAAGGACAGAGAAAAGTAATGATGAGGAAAGATGAACATGAGGAAATAAGCTCACTGTCTTTCACTGATAAGGCAGATGAAGATGGCTCCATACTCTTTCACACATTTACAGCTCCTGAGCTGTGAGTTTGTCTTTCCTGCAAGCAGCACTTTCAGGGCCAGCCAGCATTGTTAGAGTACCTCTTTAATGGCAGAGGGAGTATCTGAGGCTGCAGGAGTGCTAAGTGGCTGGCTCTGTAAACAAGAGGAATGAAGATATTTCAGAAGAGAATTACTGAATGAGGTCAAAAAAACATCATGGATAAAGGAGGTGTGTTTGAAATAGGCAAAGCTGAATTTTCTAGTAGGCTTTTGAAAAATTCCTTGTCACAGGCTTCTATGGAAACTCAACACTCAGAGCTTTAGGGAAGGTCTTTATGTTGATAAATAACTGATTAAAAGACAGGGAACAGAAGGTAAGTAGGTTAGCCAGACAGCTCTAGCAATGGAGGGAGGTCATTAGCAGAGTTCCACTGGGATTTTTGCAGGGGATGCAGTTATTTGTCATATTCCTAAGCAACCTGGGAAAATGAATGAGCAGTGAGGTGAGAAAGCTTCGTAATGATATTAACTTATGCACAGTGAAAAGGATGATGGCTTGCTGGATGTGAAGAATTAGGAAAGGTGCTTATGGAAGAAAGTCCCTAGGCAATAAAATGGCAGATGAAATTCTTCATAGTTGAATGCAAAGTGGGGCAAAAAGAGAAAACAATTCTAAGATCAAGAGTTATTATATAGACAAAATTGCATGCATTTCAAGAGAGCATTAGAGGACCCTACCACATACTATTGGCTTGTTCTTATTCTCCTGGTTGCCTTCTGCTTATAGTCACAGCTTGAGGTAGGATACCAATCTGGATGGATTTCTGGTCTGACCACGTGGAGGCACTGGGCTTTTTTACAGATGTAGCCTGAGATCTAATATGGTGCATGAGAAAGAAAAACATTCTGGCTGAGGACTCTACAGATTTACGGTGTCTTTGCATGACAAGTAACCATTAACTTAAACCTGTCAACTATTGATGTTAATAGCATTAAGAATCCCGAGGAAGGTTTCAGCCCTTTATAATATTCTTTACAAACCAGCCACAGGCCCCTCAACTGGTTACGCTGGGTGTGCCCAGGTAAGACAGGTTAATCACATAAAATGTGAAAATACAGAAAGTTTCTTCACCAGAGGATGAAGACAAAAATGTTTGACAGAAGAATGTGAATGAAAAAAAAAAAACATGGACAAAATCTATTTCTTTCACAACTAGCAAAGCCAGAACACAAAATTGTGTGAGGTTTTCCCCTGGAATTATAAGGCTGAAAACTGGAGCTTTTACAGCTAATGCTGAAAGTCTCAGAGAACAGAAAATCCTTCTTGCATAAGATCAGATAATCTTTATCAAGGAGAGGAGCATTCCATCAAAATTCTGTAATTCAGAATGTCACCTAATGAAGTGACTTTTCCCTAAAAGACTTCACAGAAGCCCAGGCAACTTGTGTATATGGGAGCCATTATCCAGTTCCACTAATGAGGAAAGGGAGGTGTAGATTTACTACTCAGTTCTAACCTTTTGAAATCCCAATACTATGTCCCAACAAGAATTCTTAGGCGGAAGGTCTCTACCTCCATATCCATCCATCCATCCATCCATCCATCCATCCATCCATCCATCCATCCATCCATCCATCCATCCATCCACCAAGTGGATACAATGTGTCTTGGTCAGTACTGGATCAGCAGAACAATAGTGATCTCTCACTCTGCCATCCAGACTATGATGGAAGTACTACTTCCTAACTTCCTACTAATTCATCTGCTAAGATGATGAAAGAGAAATAGTCCCAGAAGTCTTCATCGTCCCACACAAGGGAGAAGTCAAACTGAAATCAAGCAAAGGTGTCAAAAAGAACAGTCAGGAATTGCTACAATGATTCAGTTCACACTCATTGTGTCAAGTACTCTGCTAAAGCACAGTGATGAGAAAATTCCTAGCTTCTCTTTAAAAATAATGTGCTGGTACATATGCAGTAAACACTAGTTTAATGAATAATGTACTAAACCGTCTCTAGAGTTTATCATTGTTTCTGATAACAGGAGCAGACAGAGTCTCTGCTGCTCAGTGATCTCTTAAATGTTCCCAGTTCTCTCTAGCAACTAACATGGGAAAAAAGAATCTCAACTAAATTACCATTCAGAAAGAAGGTAAATAGGAATAGGATCCCTTGTCAGGAGGATCAGCCTGGTATATTCATATATTCAGTACCAGACACTGGCTGAAGACAGCTGCTTCAGCATCTGATAATCCTAGCAAACAACGTCTAAGAAAGATACGACAAACTTCTAAACTCCTACTGTTTAGACTCTTACACACGTATGTAGGGTTTGTAGGCAGCAATATATCTTTAATGCAAATGGCAATGGCAGGTGGTAAGCAAAGCTCTCCATGTGGTGTAAGTATAGTTCAAGCTCAGGGCCAATCTTTGTAGGGTCCAAAAAGCCATTGCCAAAAGGGAACAACAGTTTTGACAGTCTGAAAGCCAACTCTACCCTGCTCCCTGTGTCACTCTTCAGTGCCGCCCACTCCCGTAGCTATCCTCTGAGCATGCCTTACCCCACACACTCAGGACTGTGTCCCTCACAAAAACACAGCTGCAGCAGATTGTTCGTCTTCGCAGAGAGGCCACTCTAATCATCAGAGATTCTGCCCTCGAATCAGCTCCTTCCTCAGCCTGCTTGCACTCTCCCAGAAGGCAGCCATAATTGCTATTTTACAGGCTTGTCTAGGTGGAATCCAGCCTTTCTTCCAAGGTGTCCTACTGTGCAAAAATCTGTGGTGTCTGCCTCAAAAGCATTCTCCATGAGGACAATACACTTTTTATGGGAACAGGAGGGCATGTCAAAGCAGGTACAAGATTGCAAGATATACTCCCATGGCTTCAAAGAGGGAAAAGTGAAGAGAGACAGTCAGTGTACTGAACCCCTTCCCTTCTTCACAGACTTCAGAAACTAACACTTACTACAGATTTCAGCAAAGATGTTTATTAGTAGCAGACGCTCCTGTCCAGAGGTACAAAGGAGAAGGTTCTGTGCACCCATAGCATGGCCCCATTCTCATTACACACAATGGAAATAATATTGCTGAATTTATCAGAAATTGTGTCAGATCCTGTCACCAAACTAGTCGGTGAGTTAGGAAGTGTTGGGGAGAAAGTCTTACTTCTGCCTTTTCAATCCAAAACAAACAGTGATCCAAAACATATTTTCCCATTTCAATCACTTTCCTGATTTAATAAGCCACTCCTCACTGTCCTGGGGTAAAAGTATTGTTTATTGATTACTCATTTTTAAAATGGAATCCCATCTGTTTTATTTCTGCTTATTCCCAAAGTTTCCAATGAAATAAGGAATAAGATTTTTATTCTGGTATGGTTCAAACACAGTAAAGTGAAGGCTACATCTTCATATTTATCTTCTGCTTTGGAGTCTATAGGTGGATGGTTTCTTTAAGAAAACTTAAACATTAGAAAATATTAACACTGCTGTGAATGGGAAGATGTGCAAAGGTTCCTTTACAGGTTTGTTTTTTCTTTTCTGTTTCTAAACAGGACGGGGAAACTTCACAAAATATAATACCACAGAAAGACTCATATTACTTTGACATCAATTCCATGCTGGGCTTTATAAGCAGAAGGTCAAGCAAATTCAAATGTAAATAACACAGCAATTTCTGTTCATATAGAATAAGACGGATTACTTAAATGAGATGCTGTGGGAGATGATTTGCGCCAATGTACGTGTCCATGCACCAGCATACACATCCAATCTTGTCTTTTACTAATTCAGGTAGAGACCTGAAATTGTAGTTTTGTTTGACGTTCCCAGGCTTAGCTGCCCTTGCACACTGTCATTTCGATTGCCTGGTTGATATATTTTGCCTAGAGATTTGCGTTGCAGAAGCAAGATCACTATTCTCTTTCACGCTGAAGACCTAAACATGAATCACTACACCTCTTAATTCTCCTCATACAGTCAAAGCAGGTCCTAAAACACATTGACCCTCCAATCCCATGTTCTCTACTCTTCCTGAAAGCTAATAGAACCAGACTAATTTAAACAGTCTCCTCTAATCAAACCACCTCTGTTTTTTCTCCTAGTCTCTCTCCCATTCTTCAGTGATAACTCCATCTGCCACAGGAATCTGCTGTGGCACAGTCCAATTGTGACTCCACTGCTAAAGAGACCTGAGAGGGCTTTGAGTATCCAGAAAATGATCAGGATTCTCATGTCTTTTGAATCAACCATTTCCATGCTTTATACAGTGTTGCACATAACAGGGTTTTTTTTTGAATGGCAATGAGAAAAGAGGAACTGAAAAAAAAAAACCACATTACCTAATGTAGTACAATTTGTCTTTAATCTATCACTGGAGCCCTAAGTCACATATGTATGATGTACTTTATCTCTCTCAGTTCAGCTTAGTTTATGCATCATCTCTTCTTTGATAGTGGAATAAAGATGTGGAATCCCATGAGAAAAAAGCAAGCTGAAGGTATTCAGAAGTACCCATGAATTTTACTACCAATTCAGAAGAAGTCCTCATTAATTGTCAACATTAGTCAAGGCACCAAATCTGTGATGTCCTTACTGTAAAGCATATACAAATTATTTTCTCTGTACTTGCTTTTCATGGACACCATTTCACAGAGTACAGTTTGTCTTGGACAAACCACAGTCACATACTGAAGAAAATCCTGAAAAAATCCTTGATGCCTTTTTTACCCTTCTGCCTGTTGTACAGTATGTTCCAAATATGGAGAGTAGAAGACATTGTTAAAATACAATTGCTAAAAATCTTACCTACATAGATCTTAAAAACCTAATCTTAAAAAATAATTAAATTCACTTTTTATTGCTTTGTGTTTAAGAAATGCTTTTTCTGAACAATTAAAATGTGAAGATGTTTTTTATTGTTCACAAAAAATTAGCTGTCATTTTCTGGTTCTCTTTCACTAAGCTGATCTTTGGCTTGAACATATTTCAGAAGAAAGCCTTTGTAACAAGTATAATCCAAGTGAAAATTTTATTTTTCTAAGTCCTAAATTAGATATAAAATTAATCAGATAGTTTCACATCAGACTACCTTCAAATCCTGTCATGTAACCAGCTTGCTTTCCTTCTCTCATTCCTTTGTCCTCTGTCACATCTTTCAGTTTAATTTTTCTTCTAATTCTTCTCATTAGACTTATTTATCTTTAGCTGTTACTCACTGTTTCACGGGATAGCAAGTTGTGACGCTACTTCACAGCAAAGAAGGGCCACCATGCAGAAGGCAATGGTAAAACTCCCACTCACAGAAGAAAAAAAACACCCTGATACATTTTAACTGAAACTCCTCTGGACTGTCAATTGAATACCTGCCATTATGCATTCATTAACTTTTTACTTTTTTGGGTTGAAACACTTGAGTTAGAGAAATTGAGTTTTCTCTCTTCTCCTCTCCTCTTTCTGTTGAAAGCAACAAACATATTCCTTTCCTTTTAAAATGTATTTATGTTTCTTACCATCCACGCTGTGACAAAATCTCCCATCCAAGTCCCAACTGCAGCTACCTTCATAAAATTTTCATTCCTGATGCCCATGAAGTCTGTTATAATGTATGCACTGTGAAAATAAGAACACAAACATAAGATATACACATTTGCTCAATGTAATTACAAAGAACTTTCATTAGTGACAAAATTTATGATTATCTGTGAAAGATTTCCCATTGCTTTCATAATAACTTTTCTGCTAGATCTGAGTCTTGACATAGAACTGAACCCATATGGGTCAATTCCAATTAGAAATGCAATGTGAATCTGATTTTGAAGTCCATGTCTCTTTTGAAGGTACTAAAATAACAGTTGGCAGAGACTTTAGGATTATGTCAAGCTTCTGGAAGTAGAATATTTTTTATACTTTTTTATCTTTTTCCTTTATACAAATAGAATTTCAACATTTTTCAAATTGGTGACTTTGCAAAATCTTCATGAAGAAAAATAAAAATCTTTAAGGTATCTTTAAAAAGATAATTGAGCTGCTTGACTTTTCACTCTATCAGTTATACAACCATATTTTTTAACACACCAGTGCAAGTAAGTTTTGCAAAATTTCACTGAGATGTCAATGTTTCTAGATTTATACAACTTATTTTCACAGATATATTTTACTTAAATCCAAAAGAAGCATTTCTATTCTGCTTAAATAATGCAACAGATAGGATTTGCAACCTCAGTTGGTAATTTGACTTCAAGTTCACAGAGATGGTATAAGGACAATTAAGAAGGTAAAGTTACTTGTTCTGGATTAAAACATTTCTGAAAAAAACATACATTTTAATATACCAATATCCTTTTCTAAAAGACTTTTATAGTGATCAACAGGAGGCAACTCTCCTAAAGAACTAATAATGATAATGAATATGAATGACAATTGTATTTTAACTTTACAAGTGATATCTTTGTTTTCAAGGCACTTGTAAACATTTTTTATGTAATGTTATTGCCTATTTAAGAGTGCACAGAAGTGACATGGTTACATGTAGAAGTATCCTTGAACATTGTGCTATCCCTTATTCAAATCTTACCATTATTACATACCAAATATTGCAATGTCTAGGAGCTATACAGACCATATCTCTGCAATTGGATCAGTGCAAACTGATTCCACTCTCTGGGCTAGTTCTGTTAAAATCTAAATATCTGATCAAGACAGAAGGTCTTGCTAGCACAAATCCATACATAGCATGGTATAATTTCTCAGAGACAATTTAATATGTTGTAGAGAAGAAATATTATTAACAGTGAATAGTTTCACGACACATGAAAAATGTTTTACTGTAACAGCCCCTTTCATTATACATATTATGACCTTTCAGCTGGCATGGCAGTAACAAAAATGCCACCTGTTTATTTTTTCTGTTGAACAGCACAGAAATGCTGGCTCTGACTTTCTTCTGAAAAAAAAAAATTCAAACTATTTTTAATAACATTTTGTGCAGTTAAAAGACCATCAGTATCTTAAATTCACCATGTTATAAATAAGGATGTAAGAACCCAAGAACAGGAACATCAGGTCAGCCTAAAGTCTTCCTGTTTCAATGTTCTGTCTCCAAGAGAGGGCAACAGCAGAAACAAAGGAAGGCTGAAAACAGGCAAGCACACCCCTCCCAGATATATTCTCCTAGATGCTTTAGAACTGGAAAATATTTGTAATTCCTTTTTTCCTGCATCTTGGGCATGCCATTATTGCAGCATCTGTGAAGGCAGAAGATACTCAAGTCTGCATTCCTTAAGAAGGTGTCTTATTCACAAGGATGGCACGGCAATAAGTGTCATTTGTAAGGGATGGCCCTCAAATGCAAAGCGTCTCTTAACCTTCCCCATCAGTGGGAGACACATACAAAACCCCAGGGCTCTCACCTTTTCCTGTGTGCACTGCCCATTCTCATATGCATTAGACATGGTCACAGGTGTACAGTAAGCAAATATTTGCACAACACCCCCAGAAAAGGGGCCACCTGGGCGATTCCTATAGCCCTGGCATATAGAGCTGGCCTGCCGCAGCCACCCTGGCAGGCTGCTGCACACCCGGAGGGCAAAACACAAAGGCTGGGAGGTCACTGATCCCTGAATACAGGTCTTACCTAGCAGAAGAGAAATCAACCCTGACATAAGTGATTCTTTTTAATGGAAATTGAAATTCTCAGTGTAATCACTTGTTTTCATGAATGTTAGAAGTATCAGAACGCTTATAATATGGTTGAATGAGCTGGATACAATACTTAAATACACAGAAAGGCCTTGAAAGTGTCACATCTTCCCAACAGTTCTTTTGGCATTTCAAACATGAAAGAATCAAATAAGCTTAGTATAAATTGTGCATTCCAGTCTATAAGTAATTAATGCCTGAATTAAATATGCAAATTGACAAACCTTCAGTTAGTGTCAAAATAGCATATTATTATAAAGAAACTGTTAGGAATATAATCTGTGTATGTTTTAAATGCATTTACTGATTAAAATAGAGCTACAACTTTCTATGAACAGGAAGAATATTTTTAGAATTGACATCTTATTAGAAATAGTAATGAAATACATTACTATTTCATTAACTGTTAGCACTACACCCTCTGTCTTTTATGCTCTCTTCAGTATTTTTTTTTTTCAAAACACAAAGAGAAATTGACTATTTTAAAATAGGGATTTGGGGCTTCTATAAATTAATTTTAAAAAAAAGAAACCTGACCCTCCAGTTTTCATTTTCAGGTTTTAGTTTAAATAGAAATAAGAACACTTGACATTTTCAGAAACCACATGTTTTTCTGATGATACTAACAGGATATATATTATAACAGTACCAAAAGTAAAATTAATTCTGTTGTGGAAAATCCTCACATTTTTCTAGCTTTACCTGGTGATCAGAACAGTTTTCTTTAATTGTTTAGTCTTCTACCTAGCTAGGACCCATGTCTGCACCTTGCAGGAGGACTAAGGTCCAGTTAACTGTCATGGTCAGCCCAGATTTTCTAGAGCTTGTCAGAAGTTTTCTGTTTCCTTTGCCATATGTGTACTCTGCAGCAAGGCACAAGCATGTTGCTTGAGCAGCACAACCTAAGGAAACACTGAGTGAAAAAACACAGCAGTTAAGGCCCAGAGTAAAAAAGCTCTTCTCAGACAAGATAAGTGTAAATAATTAAAGTCTGAGGAGCCAATACTTGTGAATATTATAAATAAAGGACAAATCTGTGACTGGGATTTGGGAGCCTTTCACAGTAAGACTGGAAGCTGCAGCTCCAAGGAAACTTCTCTTAGCAAGCCAAAGTCTAAGGAAGCTAGAGCAACATTTTAACAGAGGAATCAAAAGACAAAGGAGACTTGANGCAAGGAAACTGCTCTTAGCAAGCCAAAGTCTAGAGCAACATTTTAACAGAGGAATCAAAAGACAAAGGAGACTTGACAAACACTGTTCTAAAACAGATTAAAAAAATAAAAATCATAAGTAACTGTCTACATCCATGTTGATGCAAAAGGTGTGTTAATAACCATGAGGCAAAAGACATATGAGCCCAGTGTATTTGAACAGTTTCTGGAGTTAGCAGCAGTGTGCACACAATGGATAAAGAGGGAGACAACCACACTAGCCAGGAAATTTTGTTCAAAGGAAGATATCAGAGCATTTTTTCAAAGAAGGATGACACTGCTAAAATGACAAAGTCTGAAAGCAAATGGAAGGTTTTAACTTTTACACTGGAAAAGATGCACAAGTCACTGTGGTGCTATCAACACTGTTCCAAGCAGTGGAAAAAACATCATGACTGAGACTCAGTGCTGAAATGGTGTTTTCTTGACCATCACAGGATCTAAGAATGGGCTATAGCTTGAATAGAGACACTCAAATGTAAGGGTAAACCAGGCAGTCAAACTCTCTACGGAGCTTGGTCAGACTGGGTCAAGGATTTACTTGCCTTACATTACTTCTTGGTGGCTAGCATGTCAAAAAATACCATGTTCACATATTAAAAGGCATTGTTAAACCTATGTGACTAAGTGACTCCCAGTGATGTGACTTGATCTCCAGATGATAATCCAAAGAACTCTGTATCTCTTGTGAGGCCTGTGACATAACTGACTTCTGAACTGAACCCTCGGTGTCCAGGGACAGCAATGAGAGCATAGACACTTTGGGGAGGTTTTAGTTGCCTTTTAAAGCAATTTTAGCAACCTTGATGCATCTTAACTAAGCTTCAGCTGGTTCTTTATACGCTCTAGAGAACTGAAGGCACAGGGCTGGCACACAGAGCATGTTCTGTACAGAGCCAACAAGAACTGCACCCACAGAGAGTGGTAACTTAATGCTCTTTAAAAAGGAGGGGAGGCCTAGGTATCTTTTATGTTGAGTAACAAAATGTTTGTACGTGTTCTGCAGTCCGATATGCACTTTTCTGAGGTGGTTTTATTATTTGGCCTTCCCCTTAAATAGCTGCTTATCTGTATGGAACTCATCTTCCTTGGTACATTTGACAAAGTGAAATGCTTTGACACTGGCAAACAACTGAAAACATGGGAGTTCACACAGGCTGCAAAGAAGTGTGTGTTTAGATGTGGCACCACAAGCTTCCATTATTCTCAGTTTAGAAGAGGCAGAGAGTGTCAGAATAACTGAAAACCTACATAAAAGACTGCAGATACAGTTCCTGATCTGTATTTGTCACTCTAAAATGACAGAATGGCAAATGAGACACTTGGTAGCACTTCACTAAGTTGAAAAGCTATTCTTCTAATGTTAGGAATTGAAGTCAGAGCCACAGGGAACTGGAAGGTGCCCACAGACAGCAAGACCTGCTGTCTTATAAACTGGCACATCATAATGAGGATGGCATAATGCATAGCTACCAGCAAACAGCACAGAGAGCACAACAGCTATTCATCCAGTCCCTAACCATCCCCAGAGCATGCTTTAGACATACAGATGAAACTTCTTCTATGACACCAGAACAGAGAGAATTAAGAGGCACTGGACCAGGGATTTTGCTTGACAAGACATCAAAGAGGTAACAGCCACTAGAGGATCAGTAGGCTAATCTCCAAGACACAAAAATCTGAGAAGCAAAACCAGCTTGGCTATAGTGAGGTGGATCCACAGCACAGTGCAGAACACCCGAAACTGACAGAGTGATTCTGTAACTGAGCATCACTGGTTGGTAACTTATTTATACATGCTTTTTTGAAATCAGGAAACAGAACTGTAGTTCTGAAAACCTCTGCTCATCAGTCTACAGGCCCGAGGGCTGTATAAGTTACTCTGGGGACTCTGCTTGTAGAGCTCCCAAGCCATTAGAAGTTCTACTGCTACGATACACAGGAGCTCCTCACTGTCCACAGGAACAGGCCATTTAGTTTCTAGTTTTGCAAGCCTGCCTCTAAGACAAGGCCCATAGAAAAATGCAGCAATTTCAACTCTGTCTGTTATTGTAGAAGAGGTATGTAACTTAAATGGTAGGGTACACACAAAATCTGGTACCTATTCCAAGGGATACTGGTTTAAAGCCCTTCAGAGTTAGAGAATTGCACCTCACTATCATTCTCAATATGAAAAAATGATGACACAAGAGGACAAGAAATATGGATCTCGGGAGACTGTTAGGTGAGTGAAACTGAAGCTGTATATTCCATATTTTGTATAAATATTATCTTTCACATATAAGAAAAATATTCCCTTTCCTTCACTTTTAGAATGGATGCCACTGGTCAGTATAGGTGTTTGGATTTGATTACAGCTACAGTCCAAATTAAGGTGCCTAAGCAAATTGGCACAGGGTTTTTAACATTGTTTTGTTCTTAATGTGGCTTTTTCTACTGCTAGTTGTAGGAGTTTCCTGTGTGGGTTTTTGTGGCACTTATTGCAACAAACCAAGCATAAAGCACTTGATGTCCAGTAGAGTCTGGACTTCTCTTTAGAGATCAGGTGGTATTCATACAGGTTAACTTTTGCCTAATGATGCTAGTCTTCCATAGGCTATCTCCAGAATCAACAGATTTGACAGCAATTCAAAGCAGGATGTTAATTTAGATTATTTTCTTCTATGGCATAGTGATGTCATATGTGAAAGTGGACAGCAGCATATGTCTAAAGGAGTTGCAAAATGCCAGAGGCTGTGAGAGTCTGCATTTCTACTGGGAAAATCTTAGGGATCTGCAAATTCAAAAGCATTAAGGACCTCCACTGTGGGAGGAATGCAGCCCCCTGGTAAACTTCGGTGAGTGCTGGCACATACTTCCAGTGAGATTAAATGACAGGTTTGCTACACCTACATTTTTGTGTGTGTCTGTCAAACCCTAAATGACAAATAAAATTGGATGGACAAGTTGGGAATTGAACTCAGATTTATTCCCTCAGATGAGCACCTTTCTCCATCATTATGTAAGTGCTCTGATGAAAATTATGTACTAACCCTACAGATTCCACTACAAGGCACTTGTGATGGACAGGATAGTCTGGGGAAAAGCATAAAAGGTGCCTGAAAAAAGAATTAAACTGATTTTTCAAATGTTTAATGTCTATGAGATATCTTTTCCAAATTTTCCAGGATTTTCACTATTCATGTGCAATGTGTATCATAAAAATATATGTTCTGTTTAGTCAGAAAGAGGAAAAACAAAGGATGCAGAGTCCATTTAGCATTTTTCTGCTGCAAATATAGGCTACAATACTCAGCCAAGGATAGGCTGCAGAAACATTTATAATTCTACTGTGTTAACAGATGAATGCTCACTCATTCACACATAGCACAGCCTTACCTGTCCCCACCACACACTCACACAAGCACTGCAGCTTATATGTAGCTGCTTATGCTTCCATTTCAACTCCATGACTGCTGCTTAAGTTGTTTTTACTGAAGCAATGACACACAGGGTTGCCTCTTACATGCCAGTTTGATACTACAGGAGAGGATTAAGATATTTTCTTACTGCTAAGTGAATTGCTTGTTGAAAATTATTTTAGTGGATAATGAAACAAGTTAGGAGAACTGTGACAAGTTAAGAGAATCATGCCACTTTTTAACATTTCTTTTAATAGGATAGTAAAATTCTGCAACTAATCTGCAACACTGTACTATGTGCTGGTACATTAAATGACCTATTTGATTAACTCCATTTGCCTATATAGTATGATATCAGAATAGTTTTACAGTAAAAAGTGCCAAAATGTGAGATAAAACAGGTGCCTAGGGACACAAATAAGACAAGTGGCCTTAGGCACTTGTTAAGTGTTGTAGATATGCTTATCTTATAATACAGATAATTTGTTTGCTGTGTGGTATTTCAGAATATTTCAGAATATTTCAGATATTTCAGCTACTAAAATTTAAAAAAAACAGATTTGGAAATAGTATTAACATATTTGAAAAAGCAACAGACACTAAAGAATATATAAGGCAATGCATTTATAAAGGTGAAGCTAAATTAGTAATTTAGAAAAAGAGATGTGGTGAAATACTTTTCTTTAAAATAAATAAATAATGCTTTGTTTTTAAACTTGGTGAGATACTGGTAAGAATGGATTTGAGCCATTTAAGCCAGTACAGTAATGCTGCACTGGCTGTACTCTTCAGAAAGGGCCATGGCTGGCACACATCCCTGCCCATTTTTGATATTTTAATATGGCTAAGAAGGGAAAAGGACAGATGTGTAGCAATATTCTCAGATACTGAAGTTCAAAGACAAAAAATTATTCACTTGAAAAAGAGAACTGTTCATGCCATCAACTGAATAAAAACAAAATTAAATAAAATAATATAGCTGGAACTCTATCATTCTAACCAAGTGCTTTGATAACTTTAAAACTTAAGTGAATTTCAGCAAAAGTTCATACTTTTTATCTGTTTCAGCTGTAGGGATGACAGAGAAGTTTAAAAGCATTATTACAACAAATAAACAAGTAACTGCAATATTATTGCTATTCAGAAAGGGGGAAGTAGGACAATTTTCAGTTGTTACAAAACACCGGATAGACTCTGCTTGTAAACAGCAGTCCAACTGGGAAAGCAGAAGCAGAAAAATACTTAACTAAATTTTTGTAAAAACTTGTAAGTATTTGCAGGTGATGCAACTTTGCATATTAATCATTCTTTAACATACTAAACTTCCCAGAAAATTTGATTTAAAATGTTGGGCATTTTTATTTTAAAATAATGACATGCCAGAAAACCACAAAAATATGCCATAAGTTAATGAGTTGGAACAGAGGGAACAAAGAAATGTTGACACAGAATCTCTGCTGACAGATACTCAGTGATCATAGTTGAAGAGAATTTGAGCTGGATCTGAAAAGAATTGTAAGCCACAGCTTTAAAAGGGGTACTACAATCTGATATAGCTACCAACGAGCCCTAAATAAAAATCTTCTGAAGCACTTTCTCTGCAAATAGAACATTATCCAAGTTCTACAGCCTGCAGACACATAGCCAATATTCTGTGGATAAATCAAAATTAATTGGGAAACTGTCATAGAAGTAAAAGTTACTATTTAAAACTACTTACAGGTGCAAGCAGAAAATATCTTTCAGGTTGGATGGGGCTTTGAGTGAGCTGGTCTAGTGGGTAGCATCTTTGCCCATGGCAGGCAGGTGGGAACTGAATGATCTACATGGTTCCTTCCAACCCAAACCTTTCTATGATCCCATGATTCAGTTATGTGTATTTGGCTTTGAATCTGTTTAAGATGACTGGTATATATCAGTCTTGCTGCAGTCCATAAAATCAGACAGACATATAGAAACTAGAGTTGTTAAACAAAAATTATTTACCATGCTCACAGGTACCTTTGAGAAGAAATGGAAGGAAAATGAGGCTTGACAACTCAGGGGCTGGTCTGAGGATTTGGTTGGCTTCCCTCATAATGTACTATCAGCAGCAGATTGCAGAGCAGATGGAAAAGAACTAGACTTCAAGCAATGTAGAAATTATGAAATTGAGGAGATTGTTTCTTTACCATATTACTGTAAAAAAACTGTATATAAAGAACAACCGTGCCCAGGGCCAGTCATTTGACAGGAGCTGGCACGTAACTGCAGCAGAGAGTTTCACATGGAAAACACAGCAAAGAAGACAGCCTGTTCTTCCACTCCTTGGCTGACAAAGCAAACACCTTTGCTGTGACTACTTAACCATCCAATGGTTGATAGCAGTCCAACACTTGATATAACTTTGCTCTGTATTGTACTGACTGCTTTATTTTCTGGTCCCTACAATACTCAGCATTTTAAACGAAATTATCATTGAAATATAGAGGGAAAAGTGACAGAGAGTTTTTATTGATTTTACCCTCGAATCACCAGCTCTCTATTGCAGACTGTCCATTTTACAACACAGTCTTCTTTTAATGTCTTGAAAATGAGTTACCAGAAGACAGACACATCAGAACCACACACTGCTCAGGTTTTCGCTCCACCACTGTCACTTGTAATACAACTATAAGACACACAAATTAAAAAAATACAGAATTTGTGGTCTGAATTTCATTGAAATGAATATTCTCCTAATTTTTCTTAAGGAGTAGCACATCTTTGAAGAATGAAGAGAGAGAGAGAGAGAGAGAGAGAGAGGGGTGTATGCACATGCCTTTTTGACACCCAGACACTAAGCTTTGATGCTTTTGGCTACATTTTTAAGGTCAGTTAGTTACAAGTACTACTGAGTTTCATTTCAGGTACAGACTTTAAAAAAGTCTCAATTTCAGCTAGTAATTCTAGGATTCCCTGGAAGAGCCCACTTCTCTTCAGAGTCAATGGAGAAGAATAAGCACTTTACAGACATAACTCATCTGATTTATCTTAAACATCTGCACCAGGTCTGGCTGAGACAGAGTCAATTTTCTTTAGAGCATCTCGTACGGTGCTGTCGTTCAGATTTGTGACCTAAGGAGTGCTGATAACACACTGATGCTGCCTACCTTTTAGATTACCTTGTTAACATGTAAGAACACCTCTGAATCAGATGAATCATCTTCTGGGGGTTTCAGTGCCATTTAATGTAAAAGTAGTTAGTTAAATGTAAACTCATCTTTATTGGATTCTTAAACTATGAAATATGACCAAGTATGGATTTTTATGTTTTAAGACTGGCACAGTTCAGATTTCTGGAGTGAAGGTCTAACATTCCTTGTAGGCCTACACATATCCCAAACTGCAACTAAAAGCGGTGTTAAAGTATGTAGTCTGAAAAATACCATTCTAACTGAAAAAAATTACCTTTAAACTTATACAGAAGATTGAAAAATACATTTCCAAATCATGTAAAAGATTACATGATAAAGCATTGTCAATAAGAAACATTTAAAGGAATGAGCAAACTTCAGTTAAGATTTTATTAAAATATTATTTTAAATCTAAAGTAGAAAAGATGACAGCAAGACATATAATTAAATAAGCTGTGGAGTAAATATCTTTGTCTGATGCTCAATGTGGAAAACACTTCAAAATGTAACTCTTCAATGATAATTTCATCCAGAAATAATTTTATTCTGACTGAAAGTTATCATCCACATATTACTAGCTAAAGCAAATGGGGTTGTTAATAAGGCTGTCCTGAAATCTTTACCTCGGATGCGCCCAAGCTTCAGGAGCACCACCACTGTATTTTAAAGTATTTCCAGAGTTTGCATATTGATTATGTGGGAGATTTTGTAACTAAACTGATATTTTACACTGATGAGTGGAAGAAGTAGAAGGTTGCTGAATGGCTTGGCAGAGCAATTCTAAACCCTCCTCTCTGCTCAGGATCAACAGTGGAAAAATTCTCCCTGCATTCTGAAACCAGTTGAAGCCATGAGAATGCTTAGAAGCAGATAAGATCAAATGTAATTCTTCTGGAAAACCAAGTATTTTAAGCCTTGTACAATAATATTTGGTCTTTTAAAGGAGAAGATAGAAATAGTAAACAGCTCACTTTCAAGCAGCAAGGCTCACACCACTAAGAAGGTACACGGCAATAAAGTAATGTGAGACCTAATCAATAGAAACTAGTCACTACAAGGAGAGTATGATCAAATGATCGTATTTCAGGACTTTAAAATCTCATTTGCAATTAACATTTATAGATACTTTACCTTAAACTTATATTATTTTTCAAAATAAATATTTTTCTAGCTATTCATCAGATATATTGCCTGCTTTCTTTTTTTTCCAAATGTCTTTTTTACATGGTCTCATGAACAAAAAAACATATGCATATCTAAATACAGCTTTAAATCAGACATGATACTGCACATCTCCATTGTTACATACATTGGGTCTGGTTGAGATGGACTTCACTTTCAGTTTAGAAGCCCATGCAGTGCTGTGCTTTGCATTTATAGCTACAGGGGTGTTGGTAACACACTGATGTTTGGCTGTTGCTGAGCAGTGCTCACACAGCATCAGGGCTGTCTCACCAATCCAAGGCCAACAGGCTGCAGACAGGCGAGAGGTTTGGAGGGAAGACAGCTGGGGCACCTGATCTGAGCTGACTCAAAAGATACTCCACACTGTATGCTTCACACTCAGTCATAAAAGGGAGGCTGGGAAGGAGAAGGGAGGGCTATTTAGGGTTATGGTGTTTGCCTTCGGAAGGAATTGCCATGTGTACCAATTCCCCACTTACCAGAAATTCACTGGACATCTATCTGTCTACTAGCATGAAATGGTGAATAAATTTCTTTTTTTCTTCCCTTTCACATATAGCTTTTGCTTTTTTAATTAAACTGTCTTTATCTCAACCCATGATCTTGTCCATCTTATTTTCTTTCAGTGCTCCTGAGGGAGGGTGCTGGCAGCCAGCCAAAATCAGCCATCCACAATATATTCTGTTCATACTGACTTTCTAGTAACAGAGTCCACAACTGATAAAGTAGTAAGTACTCTGATTTAATATTAATTTAAATATTCCTAAGAAATATTTCAAATACAAATAATAAGGCCAAACTTCTGGTAGGACTTTCAAAGATTCCCAGCATCTACATTAATCCTATTTATCTCTCAAATATATATTGTTAAAATAAATGAGATTAGCGATTTTTTAAAAATTCATTATCTTCATTTGCTTGTATGAATTATTTACGAAACCAAACTGCTCCATAAAATTTCATTTTCATATTTTTTCAGATTTCTCTTAATCTAGATAGAAGTACTGCATTCTTACACATAGATTAACTTTGTATCATCCCCTTCTGGCCACTGCCTGGGATGTTTATAAAATTTACATCCTCTGTTCAAAATTTATGAACCATAAAACTTCACAATTATATTTATGATAAATGTGTCAACCTAGTGAGAAATTTTAACATTACACGACAATGCAGATGATCTAGAAAAACTAAAAATAAGTATCACCATGTCTGTGAGGTATCTCCTGCAATGTTTAAAAGAACATTTTCTTGTCTTTGTTTGAAGCCTGTCCAGTCAGTAGTATGTCTTAAATCCCATTTCTTGTTCTGTACTGCAAATGAAAACAAAATCCTCTGCTAGATAAGAGAAAAAAGAATGGATTGTGACACTGCCACTTTTGATTTACTGGTTGTACAAGCACACTGTGCATTACACTGAGTCACCTCTAATTTCCCCAAAGATTGTATCTCAGAACTGGCAGGAGGTCTCCCCCTCGCAGGAATCCAGTTCCACTTTTTCCATATCCAGTTTTCATATTTCCTATTACACTGAGCGGGGGGGGGGGGGCTTTTCCC